>CM049807.1:18279913-18419345 GCA_027422405.1 Ptychobarbus kaznakovi
GATCAAAAATATCTTAATTTGTGTTCTGAAGATGAACGAAGGTCTTATGGGTTTGGATGACATGAGGGTGAGTAATTAATGACATTACTTTCATTTTTGGGTGAACTATCCTTTTAATGTTTGTATTTAGGATGATTAATAAGTATTATTTGAGGGGAAAAGGTCAATTTAGCTGTTCAAAAAGGTTTAGCTGTTAGCAATTTAGCTGTTTGACGTGTGAAGCAACAAACCACAGATCCATTTTGGTGCGAGCTTTTTAAGTAAATTAAAATTCAGCCAGTGGGTCAGGAAAGTTTATGTGCTCCATGCAGAGGCACTTTAAAAATTCCTTCCTCCCACTGTTGCCTCAGGCAACGCTAACACTGTGTGACAGTTTCAACACCTGAGACCTCGCCTCAAGCACTTGCTGGAATGCTGTTAGATGGAAGTTGGTGAATATTGCCCAGTAATAGCACTTGAGTCATATTAGGCTAATCTTGCTTAACAAGAAAAAAAACTGACAAAGGGATATCTTCGAGCCTAACTAAAGTTGCAACTTTAGCCAACTCTCAAATCACATCTTGAAACCAATCTCTGCCAGCAATGGCTAAAAAAGTAACTGGCACAGATGCGGTTTTAGCTTATTAAACAAACCCAAAGGCCACACATAACATTTGGTGTGAAAAGTGAAAAATAACGACTAGAGGCTCAGAGGCTGTGGGTAATGAGATATTGTACAAAGACAAAACATGCAGTTAGCTTTATGCTAGCAGCCCACAGGGATTTATTTCCACTTCAGCTGTTTATTCACATAAAATGCACATCTCTGTAAGCTCTGAAGTTGTTAGCATTTAAATTTAAATGTATTTAATTTATAGTTTACTGGTTAACACGAATGACACAAGTGTGTTTAGTAGTAGTAGCTATTCAAGGAAATGTAACGCTAGTTAAGAAATATTAATACAATTTAGTAACAAGCATTTTACGAGTTTAATAAAAGTCTTTATTGTCAATTATGATCAATTTAACATGTCCTTGCTGAATAAAAGTATTAATTCCTTAAAACAATGACTGACTCAAACCATCTGTTAGTGTATAAGTATAATAATAGTTGTTAAAGTTTAAGTAATAGCAATAATAATGTAAGTAACATATAACATGAACACAATAATATGAAGCATGATTAATAATATGAAGTGGTCTCAGTAACTGTGCTCCAATAATCATTCAATATTGCCATTTTAGTGACGATTTTTATTCCCAGCAGTTTTCATTGTTCAATACAATTTAAATTCAATAGAGAATGTAATTACAGAGGTGACTATGATTGTCTCTTAAGCTAAAAACTGGCAACGCATCGAGCATACACTCATAATTTACAAGTGCCACAAAACAACCATTGACTATTTGTATTTAAAGGCTCGCTTTTATTTTGGTATTTTGGAAAATGGGAACACTGAGTGTCATGAAAAAGAAAACAAACCTCTCTGACTAAAGCACACAATACAGGGCTGTTCTCGTGCCTCTCTGAAAAGCCCAGTGAGATTGGATGGATACACGTGTATAATTATAGCCATGCCATTTTGGTGATATCTAGGCTTAGTGACCTAAACCTGAGCAAATTCATTAGTGGAAAATTTAATACCACAGCAGCAGTCAAACGGCCTGAGATCTGACATTTGTACATGGACAAATATGCAATAAGTTTTACATGTGCACTGATACCTCTTTCCCAGTGAAATGAGGCTGGCACTCAGCCAGTGAACCTGTGAATCTGTCTAGCTGATGTTTTTCATTTATTATAAGAGTATCTCACAGACTTACTTTTTTCAAACCCAGAATTGCAATGGTAGATATCAACGCAGAAGCAAAGTCTGAATTGTGAGATATAAACTCATAATTACAAGTAAAAAGTCACAAGTTTGTTTTTATTTTTAGTGGGGGAAAAAAAATTGTGAGATGTAAACTATAAAAATATTATATAAAAAAATATGCTTTTTATTTTATTTTTATTCTGTAACGGAAATGGGCTTCCAAATATTACTACATACAGTAACCTGCACACAAACTTTTTTAAGCCATGAACATTGTAAATGTAACATTTCTAAAATGACAGGACATCTATCAGGAATTACTTAGATTGTAAAAAAATAAGTAATGCATACTTTACTGGAAAGGCAAGAGGTATTTGTGATGTCAGTTTTTTAGATGTAACTTTTGGGGGGGAAATAATGCACTTTTCAACACACATGCAGATGCAATGCCTTTAAGATTTTGTAAACATTGTAAATGTATAATTAATAATCCTGTCAAAGTTAATGCGTTAACGCAAATTCATTTTAATGGCACTAATTTTATTAACACGCGATTAATGCAGCGCACATTTTTTGTTTGACCCGTGGCCTAGCCGTAGTTGTAGAAATCTAGATGCACGGTGTTACTAACTTAACGACTTTGCAGACCCCTTTAGTGACTTTCACCCCTCTCTTCAAAAATGCGCCTAGCGACAAATCTTTAGGGTTTGCCCAAAACTTATTTAGTTTCTGATACTCGCTGGTACTGCCGTGCGAGGTCTTGCTGTCCAAGCGCCCCCCACCCCCCCCTCTCTGTGCATCTGCTCTGTTCAGCGAGCGGCAGAGAGGAGCAGCGCTTTCAATTAAACACAAATATTATGTTGCTTCTCTAATTTTACATGCAACTATAGCCAAAATCACAGCACAGCTATTATCATTATCTTCTCTGTATTTGATTTTATCAGATGATGGCTCGATTATCAGGATTTTTGGAAATATCTTGGAAAGGAGAGCTGGTTATGTAGCCTAGTCTTAATGGGTAGCGTTTCAGTCACTATTTCATTTACATTTACATTTATGTATTTAGCAGATGCTTTTATCTAAAGTGACTTACAGTGCATTCAGGCTATACATTTTTTGTCAGTATGTGTGTTCCCTGAGAATTGAACCCACAACCTTTTGCGCTGCTAACGCAATGCTCTACCACTGAGCCACAGGAACACATTGCATATTCATTCCGTTGTCTGACAACAGAAACAGTACAATATACCAATGAAAACAGTTTTATTGAGAATTTGCTGCATCAAAATACAGTATGTGGGCACATAGAGGCAAACAAATCAAATAACAAATAATAAATGTACAGCATGTTCAGAAGAAGTGAGCTGCCCTGTCCTGCAAATAATGTAAGCAGGTTTGTGTCAGTAAATTTCACAGTGCAAAGAAAGAGAAGTGATGCGAACCTGGTATTTATTTTATCATGTGTCTAATAGACATGAACATGTTCTTTGAAAAACATCTATGACCTTTGAAACATGACTAGTCTTCATGCCCTATGTGTCACAGACAGAGCCGATCCTCCCTATATGCAGAATACGCAAGCTGCGTAGGGCCCCCGAAACACCAGGGGGCCCCCTTAATCCAAAATATGTTTTAATTTTGGGTTCGCACACACACGCCACCCCCCCCCCCCCCCCCGCCCCGTTCTGCATCTCAACCACACACGCCACCACCCCCGTTCTGCGTCTCAACCACACATGCCGCCCCCCCCCCCCCGTTCTGCATCTCAACCACACACGCCAACACCCCCCTCCCCCCCCCCCGTTCTGCGTAGGGCCCCCAGAAGTCTAGGATCTAGCAGATCGTGAGTTTCAATGGCAGGTGAGTAAGAGCACTTGAGACAGTTAAAAGGTTCTTAGCTGAGTAATGAAGGATATGTGTCTTTGCAGGTTCTTCGGAGATCGTTGACCAGGAACTTGGAAGTACGGAGTAGGAGGATTGTCGGCAGATCTAGGGGTAAGTATTCACAGACAGAGACTCCCTGACACTATGTTGACTATGGTTTCAATAATAATAAACATACATTTGCATAAATAATCCATATTTGTCTATGCCCATGTTGATTAGAGTATTAAAAACTTGAAAAATATTAATTTAAGGCAAATTTAGAACTAAAAATAATGTGCGATTAAGTTGCGATTAATCACGAGTTAACTCATGACAATCATGCGATTAATCGTGATTAAAATTTGTCATCGATTGACAGCCCTAATAATTAAAATTAAATATTGTAGTTCCATAAGTATATTAGCATGCAGACAATAACAGCCAGCCAGACAGCGTGACCCCAAAATGCTGTCTCACTACGCCCTTTTACTCAATTTAACTGGGGTAAGAGAACAAGTGCAGTTCCCTGAGCACCTCTTTCCCACTGAGACATGACAGTTGGGGGCCTATGATCTGATTAGAAGCTCACAGAGGGCTCAGAGATACAAATGTCATGAATCAGCACGTTGGCGCAATTGTATGCCAGTGAGGAACGCGGTAGGAAATGGCTGAGAGTGCCAGTGCCGCTCACCTCTGTCACATCACACCGCACATGCTGTCACTTCATCGAGGTTCAGATTAATGTCACTGCATCTTTTCCTGTGTCAGCAGCGATACTCAGTGACTACCGCTGACTCCATCTACTCTACCATGCCATTTCTATCAACACCAAGTCTGATATTCCACAGATGAGACTGAATGGCTTTATTCCAAAACCAACTGAGCAGACTTACTGTCTGCTGTCTACAAAGGCAACATCCTACATCAGTGGTCTCAAACTCAATTCCTGGAGGGCCACAGCTCTGCACAGTTTTGCTCCAACCCTAATCAAACACACCTAAACCAGCTAATCAATGTCTTCAGGATTACTAGAAACTTCCATGCAGGTGTGAATTGGAGCTGGTTGGAGCTAAACTCTGGAGAGCTGTGGCCCTCCAAGAATTGAGTTTGAGACCACTGTCCTACATAAAGTAACTGATTTGGAAAACTCTGTAGCAATTCTGTTTGTCACAAAAGTATCCCTTGCTTTCACATACATATTGGGTAAAATAGTAATATTTTAATTGGACTGAACAATTTGTATTGATGTTATTAGATGAGTTGTGCTTTATCCACCATATAGAATATGGTGACCATACACCCCCTCTTTTTCTAGGAAAAAGAGAATGTATGGTAACCCTAATATTGGATAAATTGATATGATACAGTTTATGATAAATATAAACATGTTTCAAAGACTATTTTGGTTAAATTTGATTATATAGCTGCATAGGTCTGATTTTATTGGATCTTAGTGCAGCTTTCTGATAAAAAAAAAAACAAGTACAAAAAGCTTTCGAGAAAACTGATCATGCCGTTCTTACTGATCAATGTGGTATTGAAATTGTTAACCCTGGGTCATCTAAACCCCGGATAAGCGGAATCCTGGGTTATCTGTAATCACGTTTCACACTGCTCATACTATACCTGGGATTAACTGTTAACCCTGGGTATTCATTAAAAGACGTTTCCCACTGTATATTCCTAAACCCCGTTCTTATTTGCATATTTGCGGTGTCACTGATTGGACAAACAGCAGGCAACCTGTTTACACAGCTTTTCACGTGTCTTGCCAGTTATTAAATACAACATCGCTGCTTATGTCTTTAGATCAGTGAAGATTGAGGAACAGCTGATCATAGATGTACAGGCAGGCATATCCATTTTTAAATCAATTTAGTAGCAGAGCTACTGCAAGCGATTTAGGGCTGGAAATCCATTTATCCTTTGCTGAAACTTCTGCTTCTTCATGAAGAGTGCAGATCACGGTTGCTTAGCACTGACAGACGCCATGGGAGCGCAAGCTGCAGAGCGCTTTGGAAAGAAGGAGAATGCGGCGTGCCTATTGTATTAAATGCGTTTTTAGGCGCGATATGTGAACGGCCACAAGAGATGCACAAAGGCAAGGAAACGATGACAAAAGTACAAGATAAAGAAAACAAGGAGCAAAGTATGTGAATATTTCTTTGAATTTCTTTCCATCTTTTGATATTTCTTCTCACCGGCTGCAGTTTACACGACACGCATGTCCTGTTACTGACGTGACATTTCTAATTTCTAATTGGCTGTCTGTTGCCAAGCGTCCAGCAGCAACAAGCAAACATTGCTCCGTTTCACACTAAACAAACTTAGCACCGCAATGCGGGGTTAACACCACAAATGCGGTGCTAACCCTGCACCGGAGCAGCGTTTCATAACCCCGGGTAAAATACGGTGCTAATGCCGCTTTCAAATTACAGGTGTGAAATGTGTCTTTACCCAGGGTTAAAAGCGGTGTTTAGAACGACGATAACCCGGGGTTAAGCACAGTGTGAAAATCCCTATGGTGTGTTTTTAAGATGGTTTATCCCAATTTTACAAGAAAGAACATTCTCGGTGAGAATTGTCTGTTTTAAATAATCCTCTGCAAATATTAAAAGTGGCATCCCACAAGGATCTATGCTGGAGCCACTTTTATTTACTTATTTATACTAGCTCTCAGTTAAAAAAAAAACAACACAACTGAGTGTTCACAGCCAAAAGAACAAAAGAAGATATTTGACTTTTGGAAAAAAAGCGTTTGCTTCATGAGTGCGGTTATGGTGCCTAAAATGCTTCCTATGTAGGCATAAATTGATTTATAATCTTCATTCATCCACTTTCTTCTACTACTGTATGTCATGCTGCGTCTTTACATATATCTGATTATGTAGTGGTCAAGCAGGTGCATGTATGATTGCTTCACGCTGAAACAACTTCAGCTATGGAAAGCATTCCCTGCCCAGAAAACACAAAAAATGGAAATGATTATTCATATGATTAATTGCTTTTGTTCGCTTGAGCATCATTTGCAAACATGTTTACAATAAAAGTCAACACTGTAATATGCCTACACAACTGCTTTAACTTGAAAACAAAGCTCAGGCTAAATCAGTGGTGGAGGCGGATTACAATGTCGATTTCTGTTGTAAAAATAAAGGGGTTTTCAAAACCACTAGCTCCAAAAATGGAGGTTGTTGAGAAGAGGTGATGTTATTTTTATAAATGGTATGACTGATGATTTTTGAAAATCTATGAATATCATAGAGCCTTGACTTAACTTTTTAGCCAATAAGCCCAAGAACACCGAAGCAACATGCTAAATCCTCAACCCTGGCACTAGAGCAGCAAGTTTTGCACAAGCAAACACAATTCATGTTACTCATGCAGAAAATATAAAAGTCTAGTTATTCCTCTATAATTAACCTCCAAAAAAGTATGTATCAGGTCTCTGAATAATTAATCAGGAATGATTGAATGATACACTTTAGCATATGTTTAAAAAGAGAACATATGGAAATAAAATGTTGAACTGAATGTAATGTTTCTGACATTTAAAAAAAATGTTGTCATTTGTTATAAAATATACATTTAATATCAAATAACAGTATATATACAATCAAGCCGTTTGTTAGTCAGCACATCAAAGTAAGTATACTTTAAACACGACAAACAATTATTTAAAACTTTTAATATGACATTAAAGTTAACTTTATTTGAATAAGTTAAAGTCTGTTAAAAAAGTTGTGAAAGTGTACTCTATTTAAGTGAGTTCTCAGAAATCCTGTATTGGTCAATTCATAATTTACTAGAATCTCAAAATAAATGTTTTTCAGTGCTGATACAAAAAGTTTAGAAGGATGAAACTTGAGCCTCTGAACTTTGTAGAGAACATAATTTCCGGCAAAGATCAGACTCAGGTACTATATAAAGCTATTCACAGGGATAAAGACTTAGAAAACTTCCTAAGGATTTCAATCACTGCACCTGAACAACAACCAATTTACCGGGTGAGTGAACTTGCTTATAGATACTAGCACTCTCCGCGTGTGTGTGTGTGTGTGTGTGTGTGTGTGTGTGTGTGTGTGTGTGTGTGTGTGTGTGTGTGTGTGTGTGTGTGTGTGTGTGTGTGTGTGTGTGTGTGTGTGTGTGTGTGTGTGTGTGTGTGTGTGTGTGTGTGTGTGTGTGTGTGTGTGTGTTTGTGGCTTGGATTTTGCCAACATTGCAAGGACTAAAATGGCTTAGTAAACCTAAAACCACATACATGGATGATAGCAGCCAGCAGTTAACATACAATAAAATATCATAATGTACAATGCAAAAAGCCACTTTGAAGGTTACTTTTAGGAGTATGAGATAAAACAATAGAAGAAGTTCTCACCATGACAGAAAAACAAACGTGTTTATTTGTTACAGTGATATGAGCAGACTGGAGGATCATGGTGACTGGTTGGTTGGCCTTAACCTCAGAACACCTACCTATAAGGCATACTTATTGCATATCCTAAAATAGTACTATCAACACTGTAATCCACATCGACAGCCCTGTCAACCCACTGACAACATGCATTGTCTGAATATAGTCTGAAGGCATGAAATTAATGTGGGTTTTGAAACACCATTAAAAACCCCATGAAACTGCTTTCCCGTGTTGACATGAGTCATCAATATTTTGGTAGTTTACATACTGTGTACACACATAATGCACACTGAAGCTGATTTTCCACTATTATGTTAAATGGTTCTCGTTGTGAAACCAATTAGTTACAGTTTCTTTTTCCACTGCAGTGCTTTTTTCTTTTTTCACTGGAGACAAACACACTGAAAGTGTGTAAATATTATGGATCCAGAAGCAATGGTTTGAAGTTAAATGGTGGATGTGTTTCTTAGTCTTTAGACTGGACTGAGCTGTGTGGATTACTTGTGTATTATCGTGATGTTTTCTGAACTCTCATTCTGATGAACTATTCCTTTAATTAACAAGAGCAGATCCCCCAAACCAACCAGACCACAGATACAGATGACACATTTATTGTTGTGTCTTAAATCAAAGTAAAAAAGTAAAAAAAAAAGTCTAGCTCACATTCACAGATCCCTGCTAATTATTCAGGCCTCATACTTGAGCACTTGAGAGTAAATGTGACCATATTAAGTATTAAGTAAGACATTAAGTATTAACAGTTATCACATTAATTAAAGTCAACATGAGAATAAAATCTAAGCATATGAACTGTCTTAATACAGTTGACTGGCCTTGACTTGCTTCTGAGGAACGCACACACACACACAAAGATACTGTTACAAGTGTTTTTGTCCATGTGATGTTTTGGACCCCATTGACATTCATTGTATGGACAAAAACAGGTAAACCTTTCTACAAAAACTTCATTTATGTTCATAAATTATAACATGAAAACTGCTTCAATACAAACTACCAAAGATGTCAAGACAAGTACACAAGCTTAATGTCAGACAGCATAGCTACATGTGATAAACGGTTTGAAATAAAGGTAGGTTCTTAAGATTTGGAGCGCTCTGTCATTCGTCTGCAAGAAACCATTAACAGTCATTTGCAGTGATTTATGGGATTTCTGTCTGCCCATAAGCTAAACATCTGAAGATTTTAATCCTGTGTTTTTCTAAAGTGTTAATATGGATTAATATTTAATTTAAAATATGGATAGAAATTAAGTTAAAATCAGCCCGAATGTTATTAAATATTAAGACAAATCAATGTGACTCACTGTTGTTTCACAGGATACACAGACAAAATTAGTAAGCCTTCAAAGCATCTTGTTGAGAAACGTCTCAGGTTACGTATGTAACCATGGTTCCTCGAGTGGGGAATGAGACACTGCGTCCCCTAGGGGTCGCTACGGGGAACGCCCTCAGCGTGACTCGTGTCTGAAGAAACATATGGAAAAACACCAACTGTTGGCCGGCGACAGCCCATGACGTCACTACCGGCGCGACCATAATAAAAGGACCGCCGGGAGAATACATCATCAGCTTCTTCGTCTGAAGCTTGCGTCCGAAGCATGGCCCAAAGCCTAGGGGACGCAGTGTCTCGTTCCCCACTCGGGGAACCATGGTTACATACGTAACCTGAGACGTTCCCCTTCATGGGAACTCGAACTGCGTCCCCTAGGGGTCGCTACGGGGAACGCTATACCCACGCCACCATGCTGAGGGGAGTGCAAGCCAATTTCGCGAAAAAGGCGAGCACTAAACCAACTCTACCCGGCTAAGGGTGTTGCCCCCGGGACGATTGATGGTTGTCAGTGACATTATCCCCTACGGCCAGAAAGCCTGAGCTGCATACCCTAAAATCCTTACCTGCTGGGTGCCGGGACTACCGGACCCAGGGTAGAGCTCAAAGGTCTGGAATCAGAACGATTCCTTTAAGGGGATATGGCCAAGCACCTAGTGGTAATAACTAGGTCCTGGCCGGTCACTCAGAAGCTACCGCTTGCTCTGCACAAGCTTGCTGAGGGACTGTCTCAACAGACCCTTTGGTAGCGACACCCCCCTTTTTTTTTTTTTTTTTTGGAACCCAAAATATATGGGACAAAGGGAGCGG
This sequence comes from Ptychobarbus kaznakovi, assembly GCA_027422405.1. Lineage (NCBI taxonomy): Eukaryota > Metazoa > Chordata > Actinopteri > Cypriniformes > Cyprinidae > Ptychobarbus > Ptychobarbus kaznakovi. The sequence continues at coordinate 18,290,150 of CM049807.1, forward strand.
GGCCCAAGGCACAAGCCGGGGCTTTGACCAACTCAAAAAAGGGCACGAAGCTGTGCGCGTAACCCTACCATACAGGATTTTTAGAAAGAACGCAGAACCTCGATGTGCGAACTTACCACTTGAGTGGATTTTAAAAAAGTGCCCAAAGTCTAACGTGCGCACTTACCATAACATGGATTTTTAGAAAAGAACGCAGAACCCTTGATGTGCGATCTTACCACTGAGTGGATTTTTTAGAAGTGCCCAAAGATCTAAGCGTGTGCACTTATCTAGATGGGTAACGTTCTATGGCTCCGGGGCGGAGAACTATTCACTCTTCAGAGTGAGAGGGAACTCAGACGCTCAGAAGGGAGCGGCATGCTCATAAATAACCCTCTATGGTGAGGGGAGCAATGCTAGCTCGACCAACAAAGAGAGAGACCTATCACAGAGCTCTGGGGAGCGGAGAAACTCATTCTACAGAATGAGAGAGGACTCAGACGCTCAGACGGGAGCGGCATGCTCATAAGCGACCCTCTAGGTGAGGGGAGCAATGCTAGCTCTACCGACAGCGAGCTCTGGAGAGCGGAGAAATGAGCCCTCGGAATGAGAGGGAACTCAGATGCTCAGAAAGGAGCGGCACGCTCATAGGTGACCCTCGTTGGTGAGGGGAGCCGTGCTAGCTCTACCCATGAGGAGCTCTAAGAGCGGAGAACTCATCCCTCAGAGTGAGAGGACTCAGACGCCCAGAAGGGAGCGGCATGCTCATAAGTGACCCTCTATGGTGAGGGGAGCCATGCCAGCTCGACCAACATGGAGAGCGACCTATCACAGAGCTCTGGAGAGCGGAGAACTCATTCGTCAGAATGAGAGGGGAACTCAGACGCTCAGAAGGGAGCGGCCTGCTCATAGATAACCCTCTAGATGAGGGGAGCAAAGCTAGCTCTACCAGCACGAGCTCTGGAGGGCGGAGAACTCATTCCTCAGAATGAGAGGAAACTCAGACGCTCAGACGGGAGCGGTATGCTCATAACCGACAGCAAGCTCTGGAGGACGGAACACTCATTCCCCAGAATGAGAGGGAACTCAGACGCCCATAAGGGAGCGGCATGCTCATAGGTGACCCTCTGTGGTGAGGGGAGCAGTGCTAGCTCTACCCATGAGGAGCTCTGGAGAGCGGAGAAACCATCCCTCAGAGTGAGGGAACTCAGACGCCCAGAAGGGAGCGGCATGCTCTTAAATGACCCTCTGTGGTGAGGGGAGCAATGCTAGCTCGACCAACAAGGAGAGTGACCTATCACAGAGCTCTAGGGAGCGGAGAAACTCAGACACTCAGAGTGAGAGGAAACTCAGACGCTCAGAAGGGAGCAGTATGCTCATAAATGACCCTCTAGGTGAGGGGAGCAATGCTAGCTCTTACCGACCGCGAGCTCTGGAGAGCGGAGGACTCTCAGATGAGAGGAAACTAGACGCTCAGAAAGGAGCGGCATCTCCTAGAACCTTCCTCATAGTGAGGGGAGCAAGGCTAGCTCGATCAATCAGGAGAGCAATCTACACAGAGCTCTGGGGAGCGGATAACTCATTCCTCAGAAATGAGAGGGAACTCAGACGCTCCGAAGGGAGCGGCATGCTCATAAATGACCATCTAGGTGAAAGGAGCAACGCTAGCTCTACCAACAGCGAGCTCTGGAGAGCGGAGAACTCATTCCTCAGATGAGAGGAAACTTAGACGCTCAGAAGGGAGCGGCATGCTCATAGGTGACCCTCTAAGGCGAGGGGAGCAATGCTGGCTCGACCAACAGTCGCATGAAGAGGTCCTGATAAGGACCTATCGGATTTCCCAAGGATTTGCAGACCAGAATAACCTGAAGACCAAGGAGGTTCCAAGAAACCTCCGAGGAGACCTCAGGTCCGGACCATCAGTAAGGCAGTTTTGATGAACCTGTACCAAAAATCATCATAGGTCCGGTCTGACTGCGGTCTAGGTTCCCACCTAACCTCGGTCAGGTGGCGGAGATGGTGGTTGCAGGGGAATTGGAGAGGGGAAGCCGATGATAAGGCCCCCCCCCGAGGGAGGGGAGTAGGTGTTAATTTTTACTCCAGTCCGGACGAGAGCGTTGTTGAGAACGCTTCGTCTGGATCACCTCCCTCAGGTCTCGCCTACCTCTCCTTGACCTGTACCTCCCTCTAGCCCTACCCGCAGGTGGGGGAGGGGCACGAGTCGCGACACTAGCCTTCTGTGCCCGTCTCCGATCCTCAGACCAGGCCGGACCAGGACCCCTGCTTTGTTCGGGCTCAGACCTGGGCCTTCTTGGGATGAAGGTTTCAAAGGCTGCTGAGCGCGCCCTCGCCTCCCTGAACTTTTCGACCACCGTCTCGACGGAGGTACCGAAAAGCTCGGAAGGCGAGACTGGTGCATCGAGAAGAAAGCCCTTCTCTTTCTTCTCGAGGTCAGCCAAGTTCACCCACAGATGCCTTTCCGTTACCACCATAGCCGCCATGGACCTGCCCATAGCAGTGGCAGCCTGCTTGGTGGCACGGAGGGCCAAATCCGTGGTGCGGCGCAGCTCAGCTACCTCGTCAGGTGACAAGCCCTGACCATCATCCAGGTCTTTCAGCAGATCCGCCTGGTACGCCTGGAGCACCGCCATGGTGTGCAGCGAAGCGACCGCTTGACCTGCTGCTGCGTACGCCCTGCCATTTAAGCGTGATGTATCCTGAAGGGACTTAAACGGCAAGGAGGGAACCTTTAGAGAGGCTGTGTCACCCATAGAGAGATAGCTAGCTAGCGTCTCTTCTACAGGTGGCATCCTCTCATAGCCGCTTTCACGCATCCTGGCAATGTTAGCATAACTAGTATGCTGAAACCTGTGGATGCGGGAGGAAAACGGCTTTTTCCATTCCCTCTCAACCTCTGTATGGAGATCAGGAAGGAATGGAAGGCTCACCTGAGCTGGGGGTTTATGGCCGGAGAGGTATCGCTCATCGAGGCGTCCCGGCGGCGACGCCATCTTGGTTCGCTCCCACGGCAAGTGAAGCCTCGCCGTGGCGCGTTCCATAACCTCCAACAGCTCTTCGTACGCAGGGCAAGAGGTTTGAGAGAGTTCAGTCTCAGCTTCCTCACCCTCAGACATCTCCTGCTCTTTCTGGGCATAACCCAGCAGAGCACTAGCCGCCGGATCAGATGACGTCAGAGAGATCGCGTCACCATAATCCAGCGGCTCGCCCTCGTTCCCGGCCGACTCGTGCGAGAGGGAAAGCTCCCTCTCTAACTCATCGGCCAGATCCGCCTGCGAGCCCCACGATTTCATTCTCCTCCGTGCCTCGGTCGCGGTGGGTCCCGAATCGCGGGAAGCAGACGGCTGACCCTCTTTCCTCGAAAAGAGGGACAGACGAGAACGGAGCTTTCTCATAGAGAACAGCTCACAGTGCACGCAGATTGCCCCCTCAAAGACACCGCGTGCGTGCTCTTCGCCCAAACAAACGACGCAACAATCGTGTGTGTCTTCGGGTGTCAAATAACGAGGACACGGATCCACACACTTCTTGAACGCCTTGCTAATGCTTGCCATGATTAAATAAAGGAAATCTGTATTCCTACCAGAATGCACGTTTCTTCAAACAGACCAGTCAGTGAAGACGAAGAAGCTGATGATGTATTCTCCCAGCGGTCCTTTTATTATGGTCGCGCCGGTAGTGACGTCATGGGCTGTCGCCGGCCAACAGTTGGTGTTTTTCCATATGTTTCTTCAGACACGAGTCACGCTGAGGGCGTTCCCCGTAGCGACCCCTAGGGGACGCAGTTCGAGTTCCCATGAAGGGGAACACAAGTAGTTCTGTCATAGTTATGTGTGGTAATAGTGATGATGTGTTTACTAATGCCTTGAATGAATGCTATATGATAAAGAGAACATTGATTATTCAATATTTCTACATTTTGAACAATGCAACTGCATTACCTACAGGCGAACGCACAGAGGCTTTGCTTATGGGTTTAGCCCAAGCCATCAATATTTAACATAGCTGCCATTAGCCTCATTTAACAGACTCTGGTGATTTATGCGCACAATCTAGTAAAATATGGATGCATTAAATCTGCTTTAAAGAAGAGCAAGGAGAACAGATGGGAAGAGTGAGAGAGTGAAATTATATTGTATTAATGGTAATTAATGTATTAAATAGAGAGGCATTTTAGTGTGTGATGTGACAGTTAACTCATAGTTCTTCAGAAGAAAATGGCATATTAATTGTAAGAGACGTGTTCATAACACATCAGCAAAACTCCACAGCAGAGTTGAATTATTTGGACCAAAGTTCACTGCACAAGGACACATTTAAAAACAGAATGCATCTGAATGCAGACGTTAAATGTGTTTTAACTTAAGATGCTGCCTTAAAGGGACAGTTGCATTTTTGGTTGAACATCCCTGTAAATGCTGAAAAATGTGCATATTAGAATGATTTCTGAAGGATCAGGTGACACTGAAGACTTGAGTAATGATGCTGAAATTTCAGCTTTGATTACAGATTTAAAAAAATATAATTTTAATATATATTCAAATAGAAAACAGATATTTTAGCCAGTTGTAATAAGCCACAGTATTACAGTTTTTATTATATTTAATTAAAAAAGATCTCAATCTTTTGAACAGTAGTGTATTTAAAAAAAAGTATATATTAAGGACTGTTTACATTTGTGTTCTCTACAAGCTCCTTTAAAAAAAAAAAAAAAAAAAAAAAAAAGTTACACAAAATTACACTCAACATTGAGATCTTGGAGGTCTGGATTTACTCAAAGGTTACAGATCCCCTGTCAAATGCCAGGAAGATTTTTCCAGAGCTTTAGGAAAGGGTAGCATACTAAATAATCTTTCCAGAAATACTGACAAGATTTGTACTTCAGAGAGACTTTTTGGCTTTTGTCACATAGACTGAATCCCTGATTTTACAAATTCGCACCTGACCTGCAGTTTGTCTGGTACTTTTCAAGAGTGGGGTAAATGTGTGTGTAATCTGTCTTTAGTCAATATACAGTATGTGTTCATTGCTTGCGAATGAGCAGCCTTTCTGTTCCATGAAAAAAAATAAGGTAACATGAGTTTGGAACAACGTGAGGCTGATTAAATGATGACAGCACTGTAATTCTGGGGTGTATTATAACTTAAGTCGCATTATCTCAGGTTTTTGAACAAGTAATGATTCACTTTACTCTCTGGTCACAACTGTGATCACATTACTAAAGATCTAACTACTGTATGTTAAGCATGCATACATTTCCAACAGAGCTCTAAACTCAGCAATGCACTCAAATACTCACATTTCAACCGCAGGCCAAATCCATTCTGTAACATTCACCTCGTGAGACCTAAAGAGATTTGCCATGAATAATTTCCCATTAGACTAGATACAACTCTATTGTCATAGTGCAGAGTACATGCCACATTAATGTTTTGAAATTCACGTATGTTCATAAAGACTGCATTTATTTGATCAAATACAGTAATATTGTGAAATATTATTGCAATAAAAAACTTCATTAATTCATTCATTCAATTCTGTGATGCAAGCTGAATTTTCAGCGTCATTACTATAGTCTTCAGTGTCACATGAATATAAATCTTGTGTAACATCATAAATATATCTATTCACTTTTGATCAATTCAATGTGTCCTTGCAAAATAAAAATATAAATTTCTTAAATAAAAACTAAAATCTCACCCCAAACTTTTCAATAGTTTAAACAAAAATATGAAGCAGTTCAACTGTTTTCAACACCCATGATCAATAATAAATGTTTTGGAGTACCGGAGTAATGGCTGCTGAAAATTCAGCTTTGCCATCACAGGAATAAAATGTTTTAAATATATTCAAATAGAAAACAGCTATTTTTATTAGATCAAATAAATGCAGCATTGGTGAGCATAAGAGACGTCTTTCAAAAACCTATATTTTGACCAGTAGTGTATAAGGACAAAAATAAGCAAAAAATGTGCACAAGTCCACAAAAAGCATTCCCCTCTGGTCTGCTTTGGATTTTGTGACTTTAATTCAGTCGTGCCCTAGACAGCGCCAGAAAGTCCTCCAGCAGTCGATCTGGTAATGAAAACATAAGGAACACGACCTGCAGCCCCGCTGGCTCTTATGACCTTTTGAGATCAGCTCAGACTACCAGGCGCTCTTGTTTCTTCAATAAACAGGAGAAGTTATTCTTCACCTGCTAATTACTCATCACAAAAAACATCAAATGACTGCTGGCTCTGAGAACGTTGAATATACAGAAGAAACGCACTGATCCAGAGTACACCTGTTTACACCTGCATCCCTGATCAACGAGGACTTCTGTCAGGTCATTCTGTCATTCAATGCATGCTGTGACATTTGCTACGCTACTATAGACAGGAAATAAGACAAGAAAGGGTGTTTCCTTTTAGTGAACCATGGTAGAGACCAAAATAACAGATTATCAAGCACACAGCATGCCGACTTTAGGTTGTTCTGTATCCAGCAGAGAAATCTGCGAGGTTGAGGATTATAAAGTTGAACTCAGATGTCCTGTGGGGTTACCAATATGAGAAGCTACCAAAACATATTGCACAAGCTTACGGTCTTAAAAAAGCAGATTGGCTGCAGTGTTAAAGGTGAACAATTGGGCCGCTGAGATTGTGTGTACATTTCAAAGGTCTGGGGCTTGTGAGGATAAAGTGTAACTCTTTATTAATCTAGCCACATTTGCTATTTTCCTAATAACACCTGCAACTAGATTTGCATTACATGAGGGAAATACTGAACCAGTGCATGCATGTTAATGTTGTACTCTAAGTAAGTTGTGGTTTTGGACTGGTTCTGTGTAAATGTTATGCCAAACCAGAGCCACTTTGTGTTGGTGTTTTAATTGTGAATGAATTAATGTTTTTGAACAAATCATTCTTGTTCATTTCCATGCATTACTTTCATTACAATCTTTCATTCACTGAATTTTGAAGCGCCTGATTGCTTTGCTGGCTTATTCCAGAAAATATTGTGGTTGAATTAACTGCAGAAGTTTAATATTAGAGCTGTTTAGAATTAATCCTAACCTTGAATGTTTGCAGAATATTAAAATAAATAAATAAATTAGCAGGATGTTCTGACAAAGTATCTTTTTTATTCAAGCATAATCATTCGATAATGTTTTTTTTTTTATGAGTGAGAGTTGACAGATATTTAATGTTGGTGCCATTGACATTTATAGCCTATGTGCGTATAGCTATTAGATCTGTCGATTTGTATTTAGGCCTCAAATTTCACAAAAGTTGTTTTCATTTGTAAAGATTATCATGATAAAGACGGCAACAGAGTCTGTGATAAATCCAAAATCCAAAAATGGTACTATACTGTTTGCAATTGAGGTTGGTAAATAAATGCACGTATGCAACCTAGCTCAGTGTGGTAATATGAAGTCTTCTTTGATGTTTTACTGTAAACAACAAAAAAGGGAACAATTTGTAATTATTAGAAATAATTTCTTAATAGTTGCTACAATATGCCAAGAGCTTGAACAAACAGGTGGTCCTGCCTCAAATTCACGCTATTGCTTGAGACTGAAGTTCAACAAAAGTTCAACAAAAGTTTTTTGATAGCGCCAGTCAGTGTTTATAATTTTCAGAGCAATCAAACCTTTGAATGTATGCCTTACAGTCTACTAAAATATAGTATTTAGCACTTTAACATTAAAAAATGACACACTTCAGTTTTAAATTTCACACAGAAATAACAATACAGAATTTGTAGAGAGTATCACAGTACTGAAGTGCTATCAAATCATTCTAATCACACCAAAAATGTGCAAGGAAAAGAGGATTTCAAGACACTGAATGCACAATGAGAGAAAAACATGCACACAGATGCTTTCTAGCATTTACTGGGTAGACTATTTGCCGGGTACAAGGCTTCTCCTCCCCCCAGGAATTTTAATTGGACAGTGTTTCATGCAATAGGCCTCTAAAATGAAAAGACATGAAAAAACAACAACAACAACAAAAACAAACATACAGATAAGTTCACATGGGAACAGTGGTTCTCAATTTAAATGAATTAAAAAACTTATTTAAAAGTTATAATACAACAAAACATTCAAAATTGGAACTAAATTACGATGCCAAAAATACTAAAAATATTATAATGTCATCTGTTTCAGAGTCCTGTGGTTTAGGTAACCAGAGTGTCGGCCTGGAGAGATTGCCAGTGCTATGGAAAACATGACTTCTTGTCTCAGTGCACTGAGAAAAGCATAGAAAAAAGCATAGAAACATTTTCACACAGAAATTGCAAGTAAAATTAAAAAATATTTAGAAAGAAATGGCAAGCAAAACACTGAATCACATGTGAAATAGAGTAGAAATTCTGAAATAGTATTATCTTGTAAAACCTACAGCAATTTTATTCACAGTTTCTAGAGAAGACCTTGGAGAGGTTGGTTGTGACACATTTGAGATCCCTGGGCAGCTTATTGCTGACCTCCCTACAGTTTGCCCCAGGTGAGGCTGGATAATGTGCTCATCTACGTGCCGTGGGGGGTCAGTTCACACCTGCTCAAAGCTGGCAGTGCAGTGAGAATAATGTTCTTTGATTTCTCCAGTGCCTTCAACACCTTCAGCCAACATCACTGGGAAGGAAGCTAGAAGTAATGCAGGCTGATGCCTCTTGGGTTGCCAGGCTGTCAAGTTCAGAATGATGCAGTTTTGCTAGGATTATTTAAAATACATATGATATATTCCATTTGAGATCTAAACCTGGGTCCCTGCATTTGGCTTTAATCCAATCATAAGCTGCACCTGAAATCACATACTGTACTCTCTAGTATGTACTACACTGGTTTGAAACCAAGCCAGGCTCATTGAAAATACGTGCTTGTGGCGAAATGTCCAGTGAATGGAACTGAAACGCACATTCTATACGTGGCTGTGGCCACATTCTTATTATATTGCTTCAGGCATGTATTGCAGTCATTCCGAATTAAAATGTCCAGGGGTGTTGCTAAAAGGTTATCATGTTTTATCGTGTTGGAATATGACATAATTCCTACTCCAAACCAATCCCTAAACCTACCTAATAGTGTTAACGAATGCAAAAGTTATATAAAAACGTATTCGCTGATGCAACCATGCTATTTTTGAGCTGGTTTGACAAACCAAAGTTTCACAGGATTTGTACTGTGCTTCACCTCACAAGTGTAACGTCATATTGCACGAGCTACCAGCTGAGTTAGAAAACTCATACATATGAAGCTGTAAATGTAACATTGGTTTTCAAATCTCTGTAATAACATACTATTGTGCAATTAATTGTGCAAAATTAGGCTCTCTTAATCAAAACTCTGTTGCCTCAAGTGATCTTGTAATTTGAAATGATGAAATGAGATGTTCTACTCCTCCCATAATATGTGTTCATATTCTAACTTTAAGCAAACACGTACAGCGACCTTTGTTACAGCAGGCCAGTACATTTGTACAAATGTAAGTTGGTGCAAATTTATGTAATTTGTAACCTGCAATAATTTAACACAATTCCTAATGATAATTTAACGGATTTCATAGTAAACATAATTTTGCGAATGTTAAGTGTGAAATGTATGTACTGCTAGTATGTACGTATACATGTGATGTAGAATGGAATATAAAACTATTTTGCGATCATACATACTACATTTGTCATGGTCATGTGACCTCAGTTGCATCGATTTACTGCCATTACAAATCCTCTCTAATGTTCTCACCCGTAAAGTGTCTATCAGATGAACTTCCCAATCTTACCAGAATTAGTAGATCATCCTCCTACTTTTCAAACTGTTTTATAAATATGAATTAGGACATACTACTTCGCATTTTATTTTTCGCCTATTACTGTATATACAACCCGAATTCCAGAAATTGAATTTTTTTTTTTTTTAATACAATTAAAACTAAAAGAATTTCAAATCACATGAGTGAATATTTTATTCACAATAGAACATAGAGAACATAACAAATGTTTAAATTGAGAAATTGTAAAATTGTATGCACAAAATGAGCTCATTTCAAATTTGATGCCTGCTACAGGTCTCAAAATAGTTGGGACGGGGGCATGTTTACCATGGTGTAGCATCTCCTCTTATTTTCAAAACAGTTTGAAGATCGGGCATCGAGGTTATGATTTTTTGGAGTTTTGGTGTTGGAAATTGGTCCCATTCTTATCTGATATAGGTTTCCAGCTGCTGAAGAGTTTGTGGTCGTCTTTTACATATTTTTATTTTAATGATGCGCCAAATGTTCTCTATAGGTGAAAGATCTGGACTGCAGGCAGGCCAATTCAGCACCCGGTCTCTTCTACTATGAAGCCATGCTGTTGTAATAGCTGCAGTATGTGGTTTTGCATTATCCTGCTGAAATACACAAGGCCTTCCCTGAAATAGACGTAGTCTAAATGTTGCTCTTTAACATTTATATACTTTTCAGCATTCATAGAGCCTTCCAAAACACCTGCCCATACTGTATGCATTTATGCAATCCTATACCATCAGAGATGCTGGCTTTTGAACTGAACGCTGATAACACACTGGAAGGTCTCCCTTCTCTTTAGCCCGGAGGACACGGCGTCCGTGATTTCCAACAAAAATGTCAAAATTGGACTCGTCTGACCATAGAACACTTTTCAACTTTGAAACAGTCCATTTTAAATGAGCTTTGGCCCACAGGACACGAAGGCGCTTCTGGACCATGTTAACATATGGCTTCCTTTTTGCATGATAGAGCTTAAGTTGGCAATCTGCAGATGGCACGGTGGATTGTGTTTACCTACAGGGGTTTCTGGAAGTATTCCTGGGCCCATTTAGTAATGTCAATGACAGATTCATGCTGATGAGTGATGCAGTGTCGTCTGAAGACCACGGGCATCCAATAAAGGTCTTCTTTTGATGATGTTATGTACTGTAGATGATGAGATTTGCAAAGCCTTTGCAATTTTATGTTGAGGAACGTTGTTTTTAAAGTATTCCACAATCTTTTTTTACGCACTCTTTCACAGATTGGAGAACCTCTGCCCATCTTTACTTCTGAGAGACTCTGCCTCTCCAAGACAGTTTTTTTAATAGCTAATCATGGTACAGACCCGATGTTAATTAACTTAGTTAGTTGCTAGATGTTCTCCCATCTGAATCTTTTCAAAATTTCTCGCTTTTTCAGGCCTTTGTTGCCCCCATGGCAACTTTTTTTGAGACCTGTAGCAGGCATCAAATTTGAAATAAATAATTGTGAATAAAATATTGGCTCATGTGATTTCAAAATATTTTAGTTTTTCGGGTTGAAAATTCAGTTGTAGTATGGAAGTAGGCAGATTCGTTGGTAGATTCACACGCAGCGACAGTGTATTTAACGAATTCTTAGTGTTGATAGTGCCGTACTCTTGCTTATTTCTTCTGTCTGTATAGAGAGTAAAACATCACTAATCGCACTGTTATTTAACAGCGAAGCTCCTGAGCTGCCAGCAGCCTGTGTTTGTGTCAGATGACACATCATTTTTTTACGCAGTGCTTGTTTAAAACAAAATACCATAGTAATCCCATGTTCCAGTGTCTGATGATACTGGTCTTCATCAAACACCGAGCGACTTGCCCAGACTGTGACTGTGTGTTCAGAATGAACAAAGTCCCTTTAAGGAAAGTCAGTTCCCTGTGCAGCTATTTTTTATCAAGGCAGTAGAAAGGTACAGTATAGCTTATATGTACTTGAATGTGGAATGACCCAAAAAAAGGAAAGGAAAGGAAATGTTGTGTAGCCAAGTACGGTGTCCCATACTTGGAATTTGTGCTCTGCATCTAACCCATCAAAGTGCAGACACACATCAGTGAGCAGTATACAGTATATATAGTACCTACCCCCCCCCCCCCACACACACACACACACACCCCTCCAAAAAAAAAATCACCCTGACTTGCCATTGGTGGAACAATAATAGTCATTTAAGTGTAACTTAACATGCAATTATCTAACAATCTCCATGCTACTTCAGCATCAGCTGGAATATCTATATTATTCCAGTTTTATATGGTTTGCCTGTGTTAATCTCTCACTTCCACATCTGTGCAATCTCTCTGCTTTTTATTTGTGATTTTCTACTCTCCCAATGTCGTTCTTGTTCTTGTTTCCCTGAATCACACTTCCACTTTTTTAGAGACATGCTCCCATATGCCCTGCCAGATGCTCTCACACACTTATGTAAACCACATCAAATTGCCCGAGGGCTCTTGAACTTCCATTCTTATTTAGGGCAGTGAAGAAGGTCTCTTTTGTTCCCCAATGTTTTGGAGAGAAGCATAGTTTAGGGTGACACTGTGCCGTGTCTCTCCAATGAAGTTTTCAGAAGCTGGCATGCAAGCGCCTCAGAACATAAATAATGGATTTATCAAGTTAAGCAGCCAGCCATGCAGCTGTACATACCAAGCAACGTTATCTTGCCGGCTACCATAAAATTTATTTCCCCTAAGCATAAACTAATGCGAAAAGCAGTTCATAATGAAATTTTCCTTTAAAGGGGTCATATGATGCGATTTCAAGTTTTCCTTTCTCTTTAAAATTTTACAAGCTGATTGATAAGATCCCTGAAGTTGCAAAGACTAAAGTCTCAACTTTAGTAAATCTCGTGATTAAAAAAGACCACTGAAAAAAAGGCGAATCAGAACATAACACCGACTGTGATGCAACAGTCAGGATCACTACGCCCCATCATTCCATAAACCCGCCCTTGTTCTAGGCAAGCGCCAGCTGAACCATCAGAAGTTCTGCAGGTGTTGTAAATAAACAAGCGCGGACAACAGCGAAAATGGCAGATCATGGAAATAAATGTAATGTTCCAGGCTGTGCAGGGGATGTGAAGTGCAGGGATGGGTTGTGTGTCTTTATTCAGAAAGGCACGGAAAGCAAATAACGCATTCTAATAAAATAACGCGAGCCACTAAAGGGACATGGTTAGCTCCTTGTTAGCTGTAGCCTGTTACAGTACATAAGATTTCACTTACCACATAAACAGAGTAAGGAGAGATGAGAATGATGGCGAATGATTTACAGATCCTGAGTACCACTGACAAGTGTCTGATCTTATGAAATGTGTGGTAAGTACTGTTGCTCTATAATATAAACAGAGTTTGTGCATCGCATCTCTTGAAAGTGAAACTATAATGCAATCGACTGATCGTTCAAAAGCAATTTCAATGCCTCGTGTATTAATAACGACTCCCTGATGCCCACGTTTTATATATAGTATAATTATCCGACGAAATAACTGCGAGAGAAAGTATTTAAATATATATTTTCCTGTGCAAGATTTGGCAGACAATTGCAATCTGGTGTACTTTACTGGGACTATACGGCATCAATCCACCACAAAAGCCCACTAGTATTTCTTAGTCACTGCACCTTCATCTTCAAGCTTTCTTTCTTTTTTCTTTCTTTCTTTTTATTTGACAAAAAACAATGTAGTGAATACACTTAATTCGTCAAGGATAACACAATAAAGTTTAAAATAAAACTTATTTCCATCGTGGTCCTTGATATAAAGCACAATTTCCACTCCCGGTAACAGATACACTGACACTGCATTTAAATACAAAAATTACAATAAAATAAGCTTGAATGCTCCACTGAGTTTGGATCTGATAAAACAGTGGACAAAAGGTTATATCAGGTGATTTCGGGTTAGCTTATCTTCCTTTAATTGTTTATTTACTGTAAAGGCCTTGCTTGATTATTTACACTGAGGTAGGGCTGGGCGATATGGGCAAAAATGTATATCTCTGTATTTTTTGGCCGATTTTACATGTCCAACATGTCCGATTTTATTCTAACATCATAACATTGACAATCTAAAAACAAAAATAAGGCTTTTAAAGCGGAAGTTAAATTCACCAAATAAATAAAAACATAAAGAATGAAATAAATAAGAACAAAAGCACAGAGTTGTTAGGCTATTTTGATTACCCCATTACAGTCACTCTACAGTTAGTGCTATCATAAACATACACTTACTTGTAGGATTAAAATTTTAAATGTCACATTTATTGTCCTGTCCAAATACAAATATTTCAGCAAAATGTATATTTTATTCAGAATTATTGCGCTCCTATTTAATTACACTCTGATGCGTGCAGCGGCACTCATCCACTGAAGTCTGTGAAGTAGCTATAGCGGAGAATTGCAAAGCAGAAGGCTCATTCACTTCTGACAGCAAAATGGAAAATTTCCATGGCTTTCTAACATTTACAGAGGGAGAATATACCTGTGAAATGTAAGTTATGCATGAAGGAAAACAGCACATCTCAAACACATTAAACAGCACGAGTAGCCAAGCGTCTCTGTCAAAGGCACACGTAGCCTTTCTGTCAGAGCATCTGATGAGCCGAGCCGCATAAACTATGCGAAACTATAAACTATACTATGTCATACCAGTTTTTAAAGGCCTTAATATAAAGCTTGTCACATGTTTAGAACAAATTGGATTATGTACTTTCTCCACAGCTGCTCAGTCTGTGTCCTCCGCTATATTTTTCAGATGCGCTTATATCAAACTACTGTATATCGATATAAATGTTATTGCCTCATATCGTATCGCTTATAAAGAAAATATCGATATATTGTACAAACTCGATATACCGCCCAGCCCTACACTGAGGGTGGAAGTGTCTTCCTATCGCACTGGTAAAGAATGATGCTAGCAACACCAATGTTAAGAGTTCAACTCCATGCAAACACACACACACACACACACACACACACACACACACACACACACACACACACACACACTACCTTCAAAATTTGGGGTTGGATCTTTTATGTTTTTGAAAGAAGTCTCTTATGCTCACAAAGGCAGCATTTAAAGGCTGCACCTTGATTTTTTTCTCGTAATTTTTTTCTTTTAATGAATTGAAAGTAATTTAAAAATATAAATTATTTAAAAAAAAATGTTTTAACAGTGCAAACGTGTCAAAGTCTTTACTGTCACATTTGATATAAATGTAGTGCATCCTTGCTGAATAAAATAATTTTGTTTAAAAAAATTAATTCACTGACTCCACATTTTTGAATGGTAGTGTATACTGACAGTGACAAATAATAAACTCACTTATAAACATACTTGCCAAATACTTGATCATTATCTTTAGAGATGTAAAATAAAATGTTGCTTGTGATGATGTTGCTCTTTCAGAGACAACTGTGATTACATTTCACTGCAACATGAAAGATTGCTGGTGGTATAACTCATGACAAGGTGAGCTGCATCCTTCACATGGACGAATGAGCATGATTCCGCTAGGGGTGACAGACCAAAGATGCCCGTCTGACATGAAATGTGAAGGGCGCAAGCTAGCGTGAGTGACAGTGAAAGGCGTCTGCGTTCATTAATGTCAATTAGCTGGGATATATTTCAGAGCAAATCTGGAAGAATATGACAGATGGAGACACACAGAGTAAGAACGAAAATGCAGAAAGAACAGGTGAATTAAATGGACCATAACAAAATGATTCACCCATTTAAGCATGAATCTCAGAAATGTGTGGTAAACAGAGAAAAGATGGGAAATGTAGCCCATTATTTTAAGTAAACAAAGCTGTTTGAAATGGTTCTTTTCCACCCAGGCTCATAGGGAAAAAAGTTCCATACCTACCCTTTAGCAAAAAAATGTGTCTATTCATACAATTCACTGCAGTTTCCAGTTGAAATGAACACTAGTGTCAATAAAACACCAACCTCTGATCCTTTTCAAACTAATTATGAATATAAAATATAAATATATTTTTGCACGACTCCCTGCACAATACCATTTTATCACCTCAAAACACTTAATATACAGTACATGTATTTACATTAATACTGATACACAGTATGTAGTGCACAATTTGTAAAGGAATACATTTTGATGTTTGCCTTACATAACCACCTCCATATGTAAGGCTTTTCTGACATAAACTTCTGAGGAAACTGGCTCAGTAGCTCACCTGGTACAGCACTGCATTTACACAAGTTCTGCATTTATGCGATACAGAGCTCAAAGACTTGTAGAAGCAAGCTGAATTGTCATGGTTGCATCAACAAATGCATTTTTATCTCACATTTTCTTTTGAACACATCTATTGGTTAGTTTTATTATAGCTGGTATGTTATTTTCAAATGCAATAAAGCATTAATCTTTAGTGGCACTCATTTTACTTTATGTCATGAAATGTTAATGCAATGCTAAGGTGGCCAGATTTCTGAAATGCTGCATGTTCATTCAAATTGGTTTTCAGTCGTTCATAAGCTGGAAGAAAAATGTTTTGAAAGTGATTCCAACAATATTGATATCCTGTGTCATTATTAACAGGTATATTATAGCTATCTATTTGTCAAACAATTAGAATGATTGCTAAAACATTATAGCTATATAGCTATCATTTTAATTATCGGCTATGGTGTGAGTGGGCCTTAAATATAATTGTTGTGCTGTTGTACTGTGCTGGTTTGGTTGAAAAATTGTTAAAAAGCTTTGCTGCAGCTCTTTATTAAATTCGCTCCTGAATGAATTTTTTTTTTGACAGGATTTAAGCTTTCATTCAGGAGTGAATTCAATAGAAGATACATTATTGGATTATTGGATTATTGTTGGATTATTTTAATGTTTATTTCATCACATTCAACCAAGAAACTGTGCCAACCTGTCTCTTTCTCACAAAACTGTAAAATGCATGTGAATGAAGAACTCGAAAAGTGGAGGGAATGTAGCATTTGATTGATTAACTCTCAAATATTAATAGTAATAATTATTATTTAATTATAAGATATTATAATTAATAAACTATTTTCATTGATGTTGTTATTCAATATGCTTCAATAAAAATGATTTCGAATGAGCTTTATTTTACATTTAATGCCTTTTAAACATCATTTCTAAAAAGTATAATTTAAAAGAGGCACAAAGCTTCCCAAAAATTATTTAAAAAAATCAAAACTGTAAAAAGCTGTATGTTTATAAAAAAATATCCTTGAGAAAAAGTGTATGACATTAAAACACTTTCACCACAGTGCATGATTTGTCAACTAACACATTTTTACATTTGCATCTCATAACCAGCTCCATATGGCTTTTCACATGTAGTAACACATTCTTTCATTGTTGACTGATTGCTGTTGCTGTGTGATTATCTTAACCTAATTAATAATCAACATCTTAGTTGTTAATACTGTATGTCAACATGTTTGAGCTGATATAGGCGACTGGCTTGCTAATGTAATCACCAAATCATAAGAGGTTAAAAAAGAGAAAGAGATAAAGATATAAAGCAAACTGCTAATCAAGTGCACAATATCATGTGTATCTCCACATGACAACTTACAGCACTTGACATGACAATGAGAATAATTAAAGGATCTAGTTCCTCTAACTTGTCACCTTTTAAAACACCTTCACAGTCGGAGTGCAGTTCTTTGGCACATTTAAATCTCTTAACATAAACCTATCAGAGGCCAAAAGAAGTATCTTCACGTAAAGAGTGTGTTTGTGGCCAGAAGATCAAGGTTCAGCTGTCAGCACGTAGGCCACAGATCAAGGTCAGCTCTTCATGTTTGTTTACACAAAAACAGGCCACGCTAAACACACGGACATCAGGAGCCCACTCTGATGACGCAAGTCACTGTGATGTTTTTCAGCCTCTCGCAGAGTGCCACTCATGGAAGTCCAATTTAACTGAATAAATGCCACGCACAGTGACAGAAACACTTCAGTCTGTGCAAGAGCTCCGGTGCATCGACAGGTTCTCACAATTGAATGCAGAAGTAATTAATTTGAGCCAAAGAAGAGATGACTATTATCCATCAAGCTGTTTATGAATAATGGGTTCAATTATTCCATAAAAAAGAACAATGGCATTCAATTTATCAAGTATTTTGGCATTTCAGGGAAAAAAAAAATCATTTTTTTTTGTCTATCAGAGTACATGCACTCACTACAAGAGCTCGGCTCCAACATGTCCAATTAATTTGAATGAACGTCTTAAACATTTGAAATGTAAAAAAATAAAAGAAATTGAGTTAAGATGGAGTCGTGCTTAATGTAATGTTTTACCCAAAAATTAAGTAAATATTATTTTAATTATTCCACCCAAAAAAGAAAATCTGTCATCATTCAATCACCTTCATGTCATTCCAAACCTGTACGAGTTTCATTCTTCTGTGGAACAAAAAAACAAATACATTTTACAAAAATGTTAGTAACCAAATGGTGTTGGGTCTATTTGACTTCCATTGTATTTTCTGTCCATGCTATTGAAACCAGTGGGACTTGAAATGATTTTGGCTACCAACATTCTTTCAAAATATTTTCTATTTGTGACCACAGAAGACAAAAAAGTGATACAGCGACATGAGGGGGAGTGAATGATAACAATTACAATTTTTGACAACTATCTCAGTCTATCATGACTTGGGATGTTCTGAAGTCATATGGGTCATATCATTTTATGAAACTATAATGGTGATTTTTGTACTTCTTGTACTTGACAGCATGCAAATGATGTTGTATGGAAAGTGCTGCAAGAAGGTTTCTTAAAATATCTGGAGTTCCACCAAAAATAGACGTATACGTGTTTGGAAGCACTGAGTTTTACTCAGTCTATCTCAGACCAAATCATTATAGCTGCATCATACGGTAAAGTCACTCCCTCAAGGCAAGAAAGATACTAATGAAACACTTGTTCTTTAACAGAGCCAAAGCTAGACATACGCACAACATAGCTGAGATGATTCTGATTAATAAGAAGTTCAGCTTCTCTAAATACACATAACACATACATTTAAATTAAATCTAAATTAAGTCTAAAATCATACAGTAAAAAAATAGAAAACTACCACATGCAATTACTTTTGCAAAGACACTAAAACATACAATATTGACAAATATGACAGCATCTGAAATCTAAATAATAAGAATGTTTTCACAGAGTGCAATGTTACTGTTTCAATTTCAATGTTTAGATTCCGTCAGACATTGAATTATATATTAAGGGTATAGTTTTTGTACTTGTAAATGTTACATTTTACTACTTGCATATAAACAGTGAGACCTGGCTGGAATTTATATGAAAGTTTAATAATTCAGCTTTTAACACTATTGAATATAAAAATGGATATAAAAATGGATGTATAGTTTTGTTAAACACAACTGTTCAACATCTTCAGTAGGCTACTCAGAAAGTTTACTTTCATTCAGTGCCAGCAAAAAGTCTGTGCACTCATATTACTACGAATGGGAGAAACTAAAATACAAAATACTGTATGGTGAATTCATTCCATCATTTCATCATTTCCTGCTACATTACCTCCCTTCATTCCCAATTTATATATTTCCCCCTTCCCCAATTCTACCAGTAGGCTTGCCAGGTTGCAAATTGCACAGCTGTTCACTGTGTCCGTGCCTCAGAGCCTTTGGTCATGAATATTAAGGGTGAATCCCAATTCTCTGTCTTACCCCTTCCCTCCCCCCTCCCCCTTCCCCCTTCCCCCTTCCTCTTAGTTTTGCGCGTTCTAGTTCTTGTTTTGATCGAGGGTTAGGGCTAAAGGGAAGGGGTAGATACCCCTTAAAACCAATAATTTTCACGAGCTTACTTGAAACCAAGGGGTACCCAGAACACACTGCGGCCAGATCATCCAGAGAGTGGTATTTTCGGCTTAAATAATTTATTTAAAATTACGACAGTCTTGTTTTGTGCTCTACACAGTCCTGTAACTTACATATATATTTGCAACCATGTTCTTAATTGAAACGTTTTTAAAAGTCACTAGTTATCCACGCTAACGTTACATTGCTGATTTGCACAACAGTCCCGCATTTCTCTGACTAGAGAAAACATCACTAAAACCCACGCAATCGACATACACACACACACTTGCAGACGGCAAGTTTGTGATCAACACTTGTCGCCTCTGGTGACGTAGCAGCCAGCTACCGACGATGTATGATGACGTAACCATAACCAAGTGGCGTCTCATTTCATAGGGGTATGTTTTCACCCCTAGCGCTTACCACTCGGTTTCGAGGGACAAGGACTAGGGGTAAGACGAAGGGGTAGGGGAAGGGGAAGGGGTAAGACAGAGAAATGGGATTCACCCTAATTATGTTATGTGATATTTACATTGATTTGCTGAAAGGCAGGTGTTGGTATATGAGCCTGCAAACCATGGTGGGATTATATCACTATATAAATAGTAAAATATGTATAAAAAGATTATTATGTATAAAAGTAATATCACACTTGCAATGGTGATGTTGTGCTGGATGCCAGTGTGATTACCTGTGGCCGAATCACAGTCATACTGATCTCATTACAAGACTGAGATATTGTGATATTGCTAGAAAAAAACAAAAAAGCTCTGATGCACGGTCAGGGATTGTTTTGTAATAATGACTGTAAAGTTTCACTCTTTGATTACATAAGCAGCTCTCTTTGAATATAACGTGAGGCATTCATTTACTGATGCACCAACAAATGTGTTGGAAAATGTTAGCGTAATGATGACAGAAGATATGTGTCCTGAGGACAGATGAGAGAGTAACATTCTCCAGCACCACTTCTGTCCTCCCGTAAAGTCTACTAAAATGTGACGCTGTACGACTGAGTCATTCTCTCTTTGAGCTTTCTGTAAAACTGAGAATTTAAGCCATTATATCCAGAGAATTTGTCTCAGCATGCCTATTTGTGTTAGCATGAAAAGGATGCTTGAAACTGGTTTAGCTTTACAATAATCACAGTTAATGTCTCTCTCAGTGATTAAGCCAGAGGTATTAACTTGTATCAATATCAATGTCAGTCATATTACATTTCACTAAAAGGAAAAAGTACACAGCATTTTAATTGTCCAGGGTTCTAAAGATACAGTCTCTTGAACCAAATGAGAGTGGACCAAATTTGTTTGCACATTGTTTAGTGATTTTACTGCAATGTGCAGCAAGCTGCCTGCCACTGATAGCAGTAAATGACAACTGTGAATGATACCTGTGATGTATTTTGGGAGCGTGTCCTTTTTTGGATTACAATGACACAGTTAACTTACATTAATGTCTTAATTAAAATGCAATTAATTTTCACAGAAATGAGAGGCTGCTGGATGAAAGAGAAACCGGATAATCTATTGAAATTGATGCAAATGACGATTAGCGATATTTGACCATGCATCTGGAGCTGTGTTGCCACCTTAGACGACTGTCTATATTGCCAGTATCCACCAATGTTATGTGTTTTCATTAACTATATCATTTTTAATTTAAATAAATCATTTAAATTGTCGTAATTGTTTTTGGAAGGGCTTTTTCAATTTAATTTATAGGAAATAAGAGTGAATATGAGTAAACATTTGAAGATACAGTGATTTTGTTTCTTAGATTTTCTAGATTTTTCCATACATGCATACATTTTTAATCTGCACATCCATAGAGGTAATATCTGTATATTCTGTCCATTAGTTAACATGATAGTGTGTCATCGCACTGCATATTCACTTTCGGTTTGGACTTACGAATCACTTGTTGCTGGACACTTGTCACGTCACGCCTGGTTGAGACTGATTCAGCTACAGATGACAGAGGCGGATTGTGTTAACGTCATGAGTGTCTGTCTCTCCACAGGACAAATAACAGCGGTAATGTGATTTCACAGGGAGATAAAGAGCATGTGTGTTTGAGAACGTTTTATTCAATGAGCCCTGACCAGCATCCAGCTTCATGCGCAGTGTTTCATGTACTTGGACAGATTTAATAAACTCGGAGCTGATCCGTTTAACACACCCCGAGAAGGAAAGCGGGAATGATCGGCAATAAAATTTGAGCTGGTTAAAAACAAAGAAGTCAATGCTAATTCAGTAAGTGAAGGCTTATTGTTTCCTACAGCTATCAGGCACTGTTTGTACTTGTTGAACACCTGTAAGTGCATATACAGCACACATGAACGCTGGGATACATGAGACTCTAATTATCTCAGGGTATGTGTGCAGCACGTGTGATCACTCAATGTGTAATGAAACTCTCGGTGAACTCGTGGACCCCTGCAAAGCCCCACGTCATAGACCCCATAGGACAGCTGGTGCGAACAACCTCACACAATGCCACATTAACTGAGTGTCTGAATAGGTCTAACAACAGAGAGGTCGACCCTGGCTAGTAACACTGTCTCAAGTCCACAAACATACTGCAAGCAAAAAATGGTAAGCTCTTTGTTGATGTGGCAAGCTCTAATCTAATTGGCTGGCTTTACGCAACTTCTGTGAGTCAGGTTACTGTAATGAGTGCTTAAACTAATCAATGGAATTGTCAAAGTTAATCAAAGTTTTATTTGAGGCACTAGGTAGCAGGTTAACAAGATATGCACAAACAGATGTTTCTTTTGTGTTTTCTATGCTTGTGAAGTGAAATTTATATATATATATATATATATATATATACACACACACACATTTTTTAGAAACAAATCCAAACTAGTATGTGGATTGAAATCTTATTAAAATTGGAGTGTAGAATAAGTTTCATTCTTAAGGTCAGATCAGAAAAGTAAATTATTTTATACACTTTAGCACCACAGCAAGATCTCGTGATGGACTTTTCTGTACTCTTTCCACACAGAAAGCTACTCTCTCATGTCTCTTGGTGTTGTACTAATGTACAAGTCAGCATAAAACAAATACTGACTACACAGTCTGAACAAACAGATATGATTTTATTTTGGACAGTCATCCAAATTATCAGATTTGAAAAACAATTCAGAACTGGGTGCAATATGAACAAAGCACAGTGAATACAACTATGACATTTGTCTTTGCCTCAGATGCTCTTTCTGTTTGACATACTGTAATGTAAAAATGTGCAGACTCTGGACAAAAAGCATGGTACAGAGGATGCAATCTTCCCCTCTACATGTACTCTTTGCTCTGTCACCTGATTTGGTCCAATAATTCAGCAGACAGGGGAAGATCATTAAAACATTCTCTTTGCTGCCTTAAATGGGATAACTTATTCTATTTTAATACATTAGCACATGAAGTTAACTAAACTGTTGTGCTAAATATATCCTTGATATAAGGCACAGACTGGGAGCAACGAGAAAACTACTTTCACAAGGGTGAAAAACAACAACAAACATCACTGTGCTAAAACACACACACACACACACACATTACAGACGTAATGTGATGCTTCCCACCTCACAGTGTGATATATCAGCCCATGGCATCCATTCCTTCAGACTGGCAGTGAACAAATGTTATTAATATATGATTCTTGTTCACATCCATGCAGACTGTGAAGTCCCTATTTAAGAGTCTGAGCCTGAATAAAGGTTGAATACCGCAAAGCAAAGTCAAGTCAAGCAAAGTCTACAGAGATTTTGTACACCTAATGTATATATACTGTATATATATATATATATATATATATATATATTTCTGACACCCCACAGTGCAGCTTCATGACACAATTACCTTGAACTGCAAGTAAATGACCATTACACACAAAGATAATTAATTCAAGTCATCAATAATTAAAAAATATATTAAAATAATCACAAATATATATGTTTAGGCCTAAATTTAAGATGTATGCATTTGAAAGTATTTGATTGTAATCCAAATAAATGAAACACTTTTAACATACACAAACTTATAAACATATGATGCATGTTTGTCAGTCATACATAAACTAAATAGGTAAGAGTTATGTAATAGCACTAATAAACTGAATACGTTTTCCATACACAATAACTAGGTTTAAATAATTATCATCATTTATTTTAGTCTCATACATTTTAACTAACTATATTGCTTGTTCTACAGCTAGCCATATTTTAACTGCATTCATACGTAGCTGAGAATAAATGTAATTGTTTGAACAATTGTATGAAAATGCTGATTCTAAGCAATCAGCATAAATGCATTTTGAAATGATCATTTAAATCAAACAGTTAATCTCAAATAGTTAATAATACCATGGCCTTTTTGAATGCAGAAATCGTGCCTGTTTCTTACCTATTTCATTTATGACTGAGAAATATGCATTACAAGTGTATTAATTTATGTTAAAACTGTGTAATCCAAATGGATGAAAATGTAATATGCAATCCAAATATATGACTCTTAAATTTAGGCCTAATTATTTGAGTGCACAAAATATAACTAATTTTAATTTTGGTGCAACTACATTTTTTTTGTGTGCCCAATGATTAGCATTGCCTTATGTCAAACACTCTCAAGTTGGACACCAATAACAGTACAGCACCGAAAAACATTTTGTGTTTGGTGGGTTTGTTTACTGGTGTTTTGTCTCCTGCTACTGTCTGTAAAGACTTGGTTGTACCAGTGCCATCCCTCACGTGTGCTAATCCGAAGCCCTGGTTTACATCTGGCTTTTGGAACTTGTTTGGACGTGATACGATAAAACACATTTGTAATTTTTGTGTGCGTGTTTCCAAACATGAATGTTTCTCTAAATTAGGCAAAGTCAAGAAAATAAAAATGACTTCTATGCCCATGAAAAAGGAAGGTGCCATAAGGGCATGTGGAGAAGTTTATGACATATAAAGGACAACCGAAAGGCCCCAGTTACACACAATTACAATCCTTAGACCACATAGGAGACTCAGCCTTCATGTTCAGCTGACAAAAAGTGATGCAAATGCAAGATATAACTTGTCTTGAAGGTCTATAATAAGATAACTCTATGACAGATGAGGCCTGTGCGCCCCAGGGCTATGTTTAGGTCTGGGTTTCAATGAGAAGGGAAAATAAGTGAAACAACACGAAATAATTGTGTCACATACTATCACTATCCCAGCATGTGAATTTAAATAAGATGTAAATTACTGAAAATTATTCTAGTATAGTATGCCTTGAGGTTTATACCCTGTGAACCCGAAAGACCTTTACTTAATTGCTTGTTATGAAATACTATCTTGTCTTGTTACAGCTTCTATGTGATGCTGTTGTCAACGGAAGAACCTGTAAACGTCTGAATGCGTCAGATAGTTGACAACCACTTCAGGTCTCCTCAAGCATTAAAACAGTCTGGATGGGTTTATGTTTGCACTGCAAACATAGTAAACATGTGTTCACTCTTCATAGATAATTCAGAGGATCTTTTTTTTTTTTTTTTTACCAGGTACAAGGACAAAGCAGACGCTGAGTCCAGATACACGTCTCTGACGCAGGGGCAACAAGTGTTGCCAGCTTGGCTGGTTTCTGCTCAATTAAGCTGATTTTGATCAAAAAGTCTATAATACCTGGAGAGAGCTATCCATTAGCATTCCCATTCATCTCAATGGCAGTTGCTTGGTTGGTGCATACAGCCCAAGAAGAACTCAAACTGGATGCGGCCATCTTTTCTTTGAATGACTTCATAGAGTAAAATGAAAAGCACAATGAAAGTGGGTTCAGAGTTGTTTTGGACCAAAGTGATTGCATTACTTGTATAGGACAATGTGTAAGTGTTGCACACAAAACACATCATTCTAAATGGATGAATAATAGGCTAAATAAAAAATAAAATCAAGAACTTAAATAAAATGTTGCAACAGCACAAATGCAAAAATAATAAATTATGAAAGTGGCGCACTCTGGTCCAGCCAGTTTTTGAGGAGGCTTCCAAAGCTGTAGTTGTGCACCGCTAACAGACACTGTGTATGCAGGAAACAAATGTTTTGAACTGTCAGATTTGAACTGTCCTTCAGTTCATTTCACAATGTTTATAACGTTCCAAAAAGCTAATTAACAATATGAAGGCTTGTGGAATCTTGTGCTTTGATGGGTGAACATTCAAAGCTTGAGGCTTTGACTTCTTTTGGAACTATTTTCATTCACTGAGAAAAAATTGATATGCAAGGCAAAACTGTCTTAAATGTACATTATTCGTTGTCTTGTTAAAATAACTGTCTTCTAAAAGTAACATCACTTCAGATGTGATTTTCTGCTTCTGATCCATAGGCTCAAATATGGTGCCTCGTTTAGGCTAATTTGTTGCAATCCAGTCATATGAAGGAGAGATAAACACATTTTAGACAGTTCATGTAAGTAAATAAATAAATACAAAATCCTGTGAAAACTTCTGTGTTGACTGAAAACCTACCGTTTCTGATTAGGTTCCGAACAGCTAGAATAAAGGTTACAATTAAGCAAGCATATGCGAGTAAATGTTCAACTAAAGTCTATCGATACATTTGAACCACGAAGGGATCCTTCAGTTTTTCCAGCTCGCGCTTCACATCTTTGTTGATTATTTGCTAAAATCTAGGAATAGCCTACTGCCAGCGTTAAAGGGCAATTAAATACAACATTACACTATTACCTAAATGTTGCAATAAGCAAATATATTATTATCATCTGACTCAATTTATGGATTCATAAAATGTCAACAACTGGCTGTCAGTAAGTCCTGTCAGCTCTCGTGCCACGCGTGCGAGGAGCGAAAACAGAACTAACAGGGCTCCGTTTATAAACTCTGGAAATCACTAATAGAAGTGTTTAAACTATGCTCTTTCTATCAACAACTATAAAAAAATGTCACGACATTCATTTGGCGTAAATTTAAATGCAGAATACAAAGTAGACTTGCTACTATACGCATCTGTAAGCATATGACGCATACAAAAAAATACGGTTTCAGTAAATATTATTTTATAGCTTTCTCTGTATCTTATATGTTTACATCGCGTGCTGTTTTTGTCCTCACAAACTCCTGCATTGATAAGATTGAGCTTAAGCAATCGGACAACTTTTTAAAATTTGTCTTTCGCAAGAGTAACCTGTATAAACCAAAATATTTACTTTACTTGTTTTCTCCACCCAAATAATGCTTTCCTGTACGTCAAAATCCGTATGTATTTTGTGATGAGTATTATGAAGATCCTCAGAATAAATGTCGCTTTTACTCAACTTCCCTTTTGCACTTAAACATTATTTAGTTTCACTATTCAAAGCGGAAAAAAACTTAAATTATCGCAAAGATTACACTAAAGAATTAAATCAGAAATGTTTTACCTTTAGCTCGTTTAATTCCGCAAAAGTCCCCAATCTGCGATCCACAAGCGGGCATCTTCAGAGGAACTAACTAAACTGAATCCCAGTGCAGAGGATGTAACACGTAATCCAATCCTGGATGGATTGATGCGAGATGAATCCTTCTGCGACTATCAATCTGCGCTTCAGATTTGGCGTGACTGGTCTGTGGTGAGGGACTCTCATGAGTTTCAGTGCACGTGCACAATGAAGTGTGAAGCTGCGGAGCGCGTGTCTGCATCATCAGCCTGACGTCAACACTCAGCCCAGTGACCACTGCTAACTGCATTATACAATTAACTAAATGACCGCGTTAATTACAGTCAATAGAGTGAGTCTAACATAAGACTAATGCAAGTTTTATGTAAAAGTAATGTCCAAACCTCAGCAAATAGCCTACTTACTGAAAATTACATTACTTTTATTTATATTACTTCAGCCAGTAGCCTGTCCATTGCAACATCTGTTTATTGTAGCATCTATTATTATAGCTGTATGAACGAAGAAAGTGGCAGATCAGTCATGCTTTTTAATCATGATTATTTACTTTGATTTCTACTTCACACATGTTGCTGGTATTGTTAAATACCTAAGTCAGTTTTTCTTAAGATAGACTTTAAAGTTAATTCACATACAGGAACACATGATTTGGCAACATAAAATATATTGAATATTTGCACCAATATTGCCCAAGGAACAGATACAGTTAAATGAACACACATTAACCTTTTGTGACAAAGTGTCCCAATAACGGTGCATGTTGTCACATTACATGGGATAAGTTGTCACAGTGGAACCTACAATTAAACAGCATTGTTTTCAGCAACATTAAACATTTCTGAAACAATAAAGTTGAAGACAGAGGATGAACGTAAATGCCAACAAAAATATCAAACCATTTTCTGGCTAACAGAAACTGTTACTGTAAATATCGCACTTTATATAAAATTAAAACATATGTAACCACCTGACATTTATGAAAAATACCTTTGTCCTGAGAACTAGGCCCGGCGCTACGGGGGTGGGGGGATGGGGCAAAGGGGTTTGATTGGACGGTTGGGTAAAAAGTAACAGTGACAAGCGCTGCGTTCTACCCAAAGCTAAACAGTGTAGCAACTCTCAGCTAAAAAACATTAAAAAAATTAATAAAATACATAACAGAGCAAACAAACTTGTAAAATATTATAATGGCAGTGCATCAAAATTCAGTGTCATCAGTTTGCCAAAAAGAACACAGAACATTTGACGCACCATTTACACCTGGGGCAAGTTCAAGCTCACAGATAGCCGAACGTTTTGCTACGGTTTCTGGGTTGAAGGACATGTTTCCAGGAAACGGTGTGCAACGTTTTTTTTTCTGTACTTCAAACTTTTCGTCCAATCTCTAAACTTCCTTTAATTGCAAAAATCATAGAAAATGTTGTGTTTCGTCAGCTCTCTTGTTTTTTAGCAGAGGTTGACATAATGGATAAGTTTCAGTCGGGGTTCAGAACTGGTCATAGTACTGAATCTACCCTTCTCAGGGTATTAAATTATATTTTATTGGAAGTCGACAGTGGAAATTGTGTCGGTCTTGTCTTGTTAGACCTTAGACACATTGACCGCGGCCTTTGACACATTGGATCATTCCATTTCTTTAGAGCGTCTTGAGCGGTATGTTGGGGTAAGTGGGGTGGCTTTACGTTGGTTCCATTCTTACTTGGAGGGTAGAACTTTTACTGTAATGATTGGGAATAATAGTTATTTTGCTGCTCCTGTAAGTTATGGGGTACCTCAAGGCTCCATTTTAGGGCCGCTGCTTTTTTCTCTTAACATGATTCCGTTGGGATCTATATTTAACAAATTTGGCATTTCGTATTTTAGTTATGCTGATGACGCACAGCTGTACCTGCCTTTTAAAGCAGGAGACAATCCAGCTGAAAACTCTTTGTTGAATTGCCTTGAGGAAGTGAAATGTTGGATGAACTTGATTTTTTTATGTTAGATAATAAAAAAAGCACCTCATTTACTTTGGGGAATGTCCTTGGCGTACTTGGGGAAAAAGCACCTCATTTACTTTAAAACCGAGTATTGGGCAGTTTTCATCCTGTGAAAAGTCATGCCACTAATTTAGGCATAATTTTTGACTCTGAGCTCAAATTTGATCATTAAATAAACACAGTAGTAAAAAATAGTTTCTTTCAATTGAGGAGGATTGCAAAATTGAAGACAGTTCTATCAAAGACTGATCTTGAAAAAGTTATACTTGCTTTTATAACTTCACGTTTGGACTATTGTTAATGCGTTATATGCAGGGGTTTGTCAGTCGTCCCTGTCAAGGTTGCAATTAGGTTCAAAATGCTGCGGCCAGATTGCTGACAAATACTAAGGAAAGAGACCATATTACACCTATCCTGGCCTCTTTACACTGGCTACCATTTAAACAACGAATTGTTTTTTAAATCCATTCGGTCACCGATGGAGTTTTCGTTCCTTGCCGCTGTCGCCTCTGGCTTGCTTAGTTGGGGAATCTTCATTTCCAGCAATATCATCGACTTGAATTGCACAGATATTATTTAAACCTGAACTGAGCTGGACAATGCCATCACTAAATTCAATAATGAAATGCATTCAGCTGAAAATTGAGTGTTAAATCCTGTCATTTACATTTTTTACACAATTTGCCTATTTTGATATTGTGCAGTGCTTTGTTACAATTTGTATTGTTAAAAGCGCTATATAAATAAAGGTGACCTTGACTTGACTTTTTAAAATTGTACTATTCATCTTTAAAGCCATTAATGGCCTGGCCCCAGAGTATATCAATGATCTTTAAGTTGTTCAATCCTCCTCAAGATTGCTAAAATCTAACTCACAGATTATGCTCAAGATTCCACGCACACGTCTTAAGTGTAGAGGTGATCAAGCATTTTCAGCTGTGGCCCCCCCTAGACTATGGAATGATATTCCTTTCTCTGTGCGCTCTTCAACCTCTCTGCAGATGTTCAAATCAAGTTTAAGGCCTATTTGTACTCAGATGCAGTTTGATGTGTAGTTTTATAGGTATTTTCTTGTATTTTAATTAATTGTTATTATTGTTTTGATCTGCTTGTACAGCATTTTGGTATACCTTTATGGTTTTAAAGGTGCTTTATAAATAAATGATTGATTGATTGATTGAATGATTGAATGATTGATTGATTGATTGATTGATTGATTGATTGATTGATTGATTGATTGATTGATTGATTGATTGATTGATTGATTGATTGATTGATTGATTGATTCTGTGAAGTGCTCTGTGTGTGTATGTCCTATTTACCGTTGTCTGTCTCTGTCTTCAACGATCAAGCCATGCCACCGCCGGTACTTTAGGGCACAGCGGTCTTCAGCGAGTGCACCCAGTGTCTGCCCGGAAGCATAGCGGCTCTGGGGGCTCGCTACCTCTCAGGAGGTCTTATGTTACATTGGAGGTCAGTCTCGAGACTGATTCCCTTAGTAGATTTTCTGGCAGCGTGGAAGCTTCTGCCAAATATCTCAAGATGGGTCCTGCAGACTGTAGAAAGAGGTTACAGAATTCAGTTTGGTTCTCCTCCACCTCGTTTCAAAGGGATCATTCCCACTGGGGTGGGTCCCGAGCAGGCTCCGGTGTTAGAACAGGAAGTAAATACTCTGCAGAGGAAGGAGGCCATTGAGGTGGTCCCTCATCTCGGGAGAGAATCCGGGTTCTACAGCCGGTACTTCGTTGTTCTGACGAAGGATGGGGGGTTGCGTCCGATTTTAGATCTGCGTCAGCTGAACCGCTCAGTCATGCGACTGAAGTTCAAGATGCTCACTATCAAACAGGTCATGTCTCAGATCAGGTCCGAAGACTGGTATGTCATGATAGATCTAAAAGACGCATATTTCCATGTCTCCATTCTTCCTCAGCACAGGAAGCTGCTATGGTCTGAGGGTTTGCTTTCGGGGGTCGAAGCTCACCAATATCGGGATCTTATGAGTCCGATCTGGCCTTGCACTCTCACCCTGAAGTGGGCTGTGCGGTCACTAAGTGTGTGGGATGCTTCTTTGACTCTGTCACTGTGACTCCCTGGGAGGGCATCTGTATACTAAATTATCAAGTTGACGGATTGGTTGATTCTAGCTCAATCAGAGCAGATGGTGGTTCAACATCGAGATGTCGTTCTCGCTCCATATGGAAGAGTTGGAAGCATTAAGACTAAACACCAAGTAAAATGTGTGCTTTCTCAATCAATTACAGAGGATCACTTTATCTGGGAGTAGGGCTGGGTGAAATTCGAACAGTTTACATATGGACAGTACATATTTAGGCACCGACCAAATTGCCTCACAGAGGACAGTGTGCAAAATACACATACATATACTCAGTATCGACATAGTGTACTATATAGACATACTTAGTTATCGCTACACATTATACACCGTATGTACACAATCTATACATTATGTAATCTATACATAGTAATAATGTGAAGGTGCAACAGATTATAAATTTACAGCAGATTGTTGTGCAACAGTGGTTGGCAACATAATGCCTGCAACGTAACTTAGGTTATGTTGTGTGAGTGGGAGTGTGTTGTAGGGTGGGTCATTTCCTAAAGTGCCCTGTCCTCAGTACCACGGCTAGTGCCATCGTTGTGTGACTTCTCCCTGAGGCATTATGTCCTCCGGGCTCTCCCTTTAGATGTCGGGAGGGAAGCCTGACCAGCAGAAGCTAAATTGCATGTGTCCAATGCAAGCACTGGTCCGACCAGCTGTTCACCTGCTATGGTCCTTCCAAGAGGGGTCTACCTGCCTCTAAGCAGACCCTCAGTGAGTGTGGACCCGCTTGTCGATGTGATGGTGTGTGTTCCATTATCCACCACCAGCTCCTCCACAGGTCTTGTCGATCTTATGAGAGGTGGTTCTCTGGCCTTCCCTCACCCTTAGGGGTCAGTGGTAGGCTCATTCCACCCGAAGTGTGGCGGCCTCTAAGGCCTTCCTGTCGGGTGTTCCTATGCAGGATATTTGTAACGCTGTGGCTGGTCCACGCCGCTAACCGTGGGAGAGAGCAGTGTCAGGTTCTACGACCTGCGACAAATTCCAGCACCAGAGCTCCTGGTTCTTAATGTCCTTTTGCTTTATTTTTCGGTAGCTGTGGATTGAAGTCATAAAACACTATGTAAGGATGCTTTGAAAGCACAACGCAGATGTTCCTGACGAGCAAAAAGCGAGAGTGGACTCAGCAGCCGTTACGCATGTAACCGTATTTTTTGAGCTCGAGGAAAGAGACGCTGCGTCTTTAAAGCCTGCCACATATCTAGTTATGTTTTGAATTGTTCTTCAACTTTGGCATCTGTGTAGCGGCTTTCCGATCTCATTTCTTCAGAAGCTGATCCGGTGTTTCCACCTCACGTGGTTGGGGTAGATGCTTTTACAGTAGCTTCCTGGTCACATGTCACCCCGTCTGCATGACATCGCCCCATCCAATCAAAACAGGTTTGCGTCCATTGGTCCGACACACGTTTCAGTTTCAGCATGGTGATCTCGCCTTTGAAGGCATTCCCAAATCGTTTCTACGCAGCGTCTCATTTCCTCGAGGAACTAAGGTTACATACGTAACCTGAGACGTAAATGTAATTAACGTCAAAATAAATTCACAAGAGCAAGTATATTGTTTAGTATATAAATAATATATAGTAGGCTCAAGACTGAACACAGCTGAAATAAATCAGAATGCTTAAATAGGCAAACACAAACAAGCTAATGACCCACAGGTGGACGAAATCAAGTGCTAAATGAGTTGCAATACAATTAATTCTACAGAAGCTGGGGCAGCCTAGTGGTTAGGAGAGTCATTACAAGCTGGAGCTTTACAGCTAGACACTGATTAATGTAACATAAAAATACCATACATATTTATATGTTTTGCTATTGCATTATGGAGTGACACATTAATAAACTTCTCTATGCTCCTCTGATTATATAATGGGGGCAGTCGTGGCTCTAATGGATAGACTTGTAACCCGAGGTTGTGGGTTCGAATCTCGGCTCCAGCAGGAATTGTCCACGACTGAGGTGAGACCCTTGAGCAAGGCACCGAACCCCCAACTGCTCCCCGGGCGCCGCAGTGTCGGCTGCCCACTGCTCCAAGTGTGTGTGCAGAGTTAGATGGGTTAAGTGCAGAGAACACATTTCACTGCTGGTTATACTCTGTATAATTGTGTATGTGACAAATAAAGCTCATCTGAGCTTAATAATTATTATTATTATTAATTATTAATGGTAAATATTACAATAGCATAGCACAACAACAGTGATCAGCAATAATGATAAGCCTAATACTCACAATAAAAATAATAAGGTCAAATAGATCATAACACAATCTCAGAGGTAAGAAGTGGATTATCCTTCACCTGAAATGTTTGTCATGACAAACATGAGTGAGACAAATGTTGGATCACAATAATTAGGAACCACAGTTTCCACAATTCCATTAACCTGATTAGGATGTTCTCTTTTATTCTGGATGGCAGTGACTGTAACATCGAGGTATTTTGCAGTTTTAGACAGGTATTTACACCGATTTAATCAGGCTCCGAAAATTTCAAAAAGAACACAAAGAATGGCCCTTTCAGCTGCCATAGTTAAATTTGCAACACAATTATCAGAACAGGGTGTTCAACGCACCACCGTTTCTGTTTAAAAAATGTTTTGCACCCTTTTTGTCGGGGCTGAACTCAACCCAGGTAGAGAGCAGGTGTACATTTCTTTCATAGCAACTAACCTTTTGAAAATACGAAAATTTTCATGAATCCGAACATGTAGGGCCTACGTCAGAACTGCTTCACGAATGATTTTCACAAAAATTAGTTCTACTCGTGTTTCATGAATGAGGCCCAATGTTTGTAAATTATATAGCTGACTTATTTATGTCAGTGTGGGTTTAACAGTACTAAGAAACTAGAGTATATTTTATTTTATTTTTTTTTAGAAGAGAAACGTACTCTGTTACTATCGTAACCTCGGTTCCCTCAGATATGGGAACGAGTACTATGTCGAGATATCGATGCTTAGTATTGGAAAAACAGTTTTTTCCTCTTCAACTGAATGTCTATTTCAATCACGCAGTTCTAACTGCATGTGATTAGTTTGTGTAGGATAAAAAAAAACGAATCAATGCACGGCGGGGGCGAGCGAGCCAATGGCTATGTAGCCTGCCATAGCCCGCCAAAATGGGAGGGGCGTCTGGCTATATAAACAGCTGCCTGCCACCGCATCTCAGATTTCTTTGAAGGAAGCAACCAAGCGTGCAGCTCATAGCACGGCCAGGAACGCAGTACTCGTTCCCATATCTCAGGGAACCGAAGTTACGATAGTAACCGAGTACTTTCCCTTTCGATATTTCACTCGTACTGCGTCGAGATATCGACGCTTAGTATGGGAACCAGTCCAATCATGCCGTGCTATGATGCGGAACGACTCAAAACCAAGACTCATGTGGGATTAGGCCCAGGGGAGTCAATAGAATACACCAAGCACGGGGTGAGCCTTGAGGGTCATCCGCGGCCTGGGTGTCGTCCCGAAGTGATACCTGGCGTCCATATAGTTATGGACAGACTAAGCAAAAAAAGGGGCTTGAACAATGTTCGTCAAGTGAACCTGAAAGATTGATACTTAAGCAGAAAGGACTCTGACCTGCAAGGCGGGGACATCCAGGTTGTAAAACCTTGCAAATGTGGACAGCGAGGACCAGCCAGCCACCTCACAAATGTCTGAAATGGACACTCCGGTGGAACATGCCCAGGAAGAGGCGATGCCTCTGGTGTAATGGGTTCTGACTCCGATGGGGCACTGCAACCCCAAGGAGGAGTATGCTAATGTGATAGCATCCACTAACCACCTAGAAATTCTCTGCTTCGTAACAGGGCCACCTTTAGCGCATTTACTGAAGCCAACAAAAAGCTGTTCTGACTTTCTCTACGAGGCAGAACGCTCAATGTATACTCTCAGGGCCCTGACGGGGCAGAGCAGGGACTCCTGGCTGCCCGTCGGGGGGAGAAACGTGGAAAGCATTATGACCTGGGCTCTGAACGGAGTGGAGAGCACCTGAGGTACATAACCCAGCCTTGGTTTCAGGACGACCTTGGAGTCATTAGGCCCGAATTCCAGGCTAGCAGGGTTGACGGGAAGGGCCTGCAGGTCTCCTACTTGCTTGACCGACGCCAGTGCTAACAGCAGGGCGGTTTTCAACGAGAGTACTCTGAGGCTCGAGGATTGCAATGGTTCAAACGGGGGCCCTCTTAGGGCCATTAGTACGGTTGGTAAGTCCCAAGGTGGAACTGTATGAGGACGCGGGGGAATCATTCTCCTGGCGCCTCGTAAAAATTGGGTCACCGCACTATCTCTGCCCACCGATTGGCCAGCAATAGGGGCATGGAAAGCCGCTATGGCTGCCGCGTAAAATTTGATGGTGGATAAGGAACGCTGTTTATCCAGCATCCCCTGCAGAAATGACAGAACCACTGACACATCGGAGGTGACCGGTTCTAAGTCACGGTCTTGACACCAAGCCGAGAAAATTGACCATTTCAGAGCGTAGAGGCGTCTGGTAGACGGGGCTCTAGCTTCTGCCATAGTGTTTAGGACACGCTCTGGGATGACGAAAGGCTCCCGTCGAGCGGCCACACATACAGGGCCCATAACTCGGGCCGTGGATGCCATATTGTGCCGTTCGCTTGAGAGAGGAAGTCCTGTCTCAAGGGGATCGGCCACGGGGCTGCTTTCAGCAGCTGAAATAACTCCGACACCCACGGTTGGTTCCTCCAGAGGGGGGCTATTAGAATCAGCTTGTGCCGTTGTTCCCTGACTTGCCTGAGTAGCAGAATGACTGGGGGGAAAGGATAGAGCGGAAGGCTGGGCCATTCGTGGGCCAGGGCATACGTGCTCTTTGTAAAAAAGATTTGGCAGTGAGAGTTGTCTTCGGAGGCAAAGAGGTCTACTCGAGCTCTGCCAAAGACTTCCCAAATTCTCTGAACCGCGAGTGGGTGGAGCGTCCATTCCTCTGAAGAGACATTGTTCCTGGACAACATGTCTGCATCTTGGTTAATTTTGCCCGGCACATGTGTCGCCTTCAGTGAGCGCAGATTGTTCTGAGCCCACACAAGAAGGTCGTTCGCCAGCGTGCAGAGTCGCTTCGAGACGAGGAGTGTCATCAACGTGAGTGTCATCCATGTGCAGGGGAGACCTGCACGTCTTACAATGACGGCGAGGCATTTGCAACAACGCCGTGAAATTTGCTCTTTTGTGAGGCTCTTTGGATCGACGCCAGATGGCTACAGGGGATGACCGAGTCTGCAAGCTGGTCGCTGCGAGAGGTCCTAATCCGGCTGCTTGAGGCGTTTTAACGGCGGATCCCGGTGTCAGCGAAGAGTCAGCAAAGAAGGGAGTTCGTCGCTGAAGAGAAGAAATCTGAGATGCGGTGGCAGGCAGCTGTTTATATAGCCAGATGCCCCTCCCATTTTGGTGGGCTATAGCGGGCTGCATAGCCATTGGCTCGCTCGCCACCGCCGTGCATTGGTTCGTTTTTTTATCCTACACGAACCAATCACGTGCAGTTATAAGTGCGTGATTGAAATAGGCTTCAGTTGAAAAGGAAAAAAATAGTTTTTCCAATACTAAGCATTGATATCTCAACACAGTACGTGTGAAATATCTCAGGGAAACACTTGTGTAATTAGACTTTTGAGTCAAACTTTATATTAATTAGAGATTCTGTCATACTAAAGCTTTAATGAAACTGATTGGTCTTAAAATATGATAATGTGTATGACTGATACATACAAAGAATACCATTCAGGGACCTATAGAAAACGCAGGCATTGCTGTAACTTATATACAGTTTGATGGCACATTCATAATCCTATAATGTCTTCTGCATGTAAACATCATGTTCCTCAACCTAAAGATTAGGCCACCATCACAAAGTCATCATGCGACAAACACGCTGTGAATGAGATTCACTGCTGTGCTGCGTCTGTGGAAATCTGCTCCCCTCTGCTGTGTGATTTATTTTTGTGTGTGAAGGATTTCTGGGTGGTCCATCATTACACTCAACGCCTCGCACAGAGCAATTGCAATGTATATGCTTAATCACAATGAAATGTTGAAATACCATTAGCAGTATTGTTTCTTCAAAGGCTGTTCAAGTAGCACAAAAGGACAATGAAGCTAAATAGTGTTGTTTATTCTCTGCACAAAAGCCAAATGACAGGAGCCTTTAAAGGAACAGTGTTGTGTGTGTGTGTGTGTGTGTGTGTGTGTGTGTGTGTGTGTGTGTGTGTGTGTGTGTGTGTACACTTTGTTTGGGGTATGTATTAAAAAATGTAAGAAATAAATACCTTTATTTAGCAAAGACGAAAATTTGACAGCAAAGACATTCATAAAAAAGGTTTCTATTTCAAAATGCTGTTCAGAAAGGGTTTTCTTTAAGTTTAACTCCATGTGTCCTACTAAAATAACTAAAACAATTTATATATATATACATAATTAAAACTACATAGACATATTAAAGTGAAACTGAAAGAGACGTGTGACATACGGCCAAGTATGGTGACCCATACTCGGAATTTGTACACAGCAATTAACCCATCCAAAGTGCACACACACAGCAGTGAACACACACACACACACACACACTGAATACACACCCAGAACAGTGTGTTTGGTTTGTAAAAGGACAAACCAAATTAACTAAAATCAAAATGAAAACAGAAAATAACAATAAAAAACTAATTCAAACTATTAATAAAAACAATTATGTTAAAATATTTTTCATCCTGAAAAAAAGTATCAGCAGTACAATTGTTTTCAACTTTGATAATGATAAGAGTGTTTCTTGAGCAGCAAATCAACATATCAGAAAGATCATGTGACACTGAAGACTGGAGTAATGATGCTGAAAATTCAGCTTTGCATCAGAGGGATAAATTATATTTAAAACATATTTAAATAATAATAAAAAACTTACTTTAAATGTTCACATAATTTTTTTCACATTTTTTTAATATTTCACACTAGAAACATAAAAGGGGATTTTTTGAAGAATCTTTACAGTTAGATACTCACCAAATTTAACCAATGACATGAGTAGGGGTGGGGCTATCTGTTTGTTTGACCAATGGCAGATGGGAAAAGTTGTAAAAAAAAATGGCTAGTTACAAAGAAACTACACAACATGGAAAAATAGCTTCGTTAAAGGGAGAGTTCCCCCAAAAATTTAAATTCTGTCAGTAATTACCCTCATGTCGTTCCAAACCTGTAAGACCTTTGTTCATCTTCAGAACACAAATTCATATAATTTTGATGAAATCAGAGAGCTCTCTGGCCCTCCATAGTCAGCAGGGGTGACTGATGTGACATCAGTGGTTTAACTCTAATTTTATAAAGCTACAAGAATACTTTGTGTCCAAAGAAAACTAAAATAACTATTTAACAATTATTTTCCTCCACCTCAGCCTAGGGAGCCATTTTGGAGAGCATCACAACACATGCGAGTCCTTTTCCTGAACGTAAACAATGAATGCATGTGATGCTGCTGACGTAGAACACGCATTTGCTGCACCTTGTTTTCAATCAGAAGAAAGTACGGCCATGCATTGTGGTACTCTTCAAAATTACTCCCCAGGTTGACGCAGAGGTGCTGAGGAGACATTTTTTTTT
The DNA here is from genome assembly GCA_027422405.1 of Ptychobarbus kaznakovi. Taxonomy (NCBI): domain Eukaryota; kingdom Metazoa; phylum Chordata; class Actinopteri; order Cypriniformes; family Cyprinidae; genus Ptychobarbus; species Ptychobarbus kaznakovi. The sequence goes on from CM049807.1 coordinate 18,328,901, forward strand.
AAATAATGTTATTTTATCAAGATAATTTAATCAAAAATATCTTAGTTTGAGTTCCAAAAATAAACAAAGGTCTTACAGGTTTGGACCAACGTGAGGGTGAGTAATTCATGAAATAATTAAAATTTTTGGGTGAACTTTCCCTTTATGATTCTTAAACTGTTCTCCTTTTGCTTTCCATGGAAAACTAACCATGGAAGTGAATGTCTCATTGTTCCAGGTCTGGAACAACAAAAGGATGAGTAAATAAGGACATAAGTTTTATTTCTGGGTAACGCATCCCTTTAAAGTGTGTTTAACCTCACTGTCCTGACTAAAAGTCTCTTCATAACGCTACCCAGACTCCACTCAACCTTAACGCCATCCTTCAGCTTCAATCCACTCACGTGTAGAATAGTGATCCTCTGCTTACAGTGACACCGTGGTAATTGTCTCTGCGTGGGAGTCATCAGGCCCACGGATACATCTGTTAGTGAGTGCCACTGAAATGCCAAGCAAAAATAAATACAGCTGTCATGGGTTATTGACCCCATGATGAGTGACTAGCCTACTAGGGAAGTATTAATAATTAGCAAGCAAGCATGTTAATTTGAGAGGAGAGGCTGTGTCTCTGTTCAAGTGATTAAATTCAAGCAATGGATTTACACTTGGATTAATTATGATTAAAGGTCTTGGTTTTGGAGAAGACTGCCGCTTTAGAGGCTGAAATATTCACATTCTTGTATATGTTCAGAGATTATGTTGAAGCATATGGTGGCACTTTATGAATGTTTTTTCTGTTTAAAAGGGGAAAATGCAGTAGATAATAGAGTCATCAGTTTTTTTTGCGATGTATTGAAAGTGTTATTGTTTTTATTGTTTTTCTGAGTGTTCGCTGTTGTTGTCATCAGCAGCTGCTTTTATAAAGCATGTACTCTTGCAGGCTCACATTTTTCTTTCGCTCATTTGATCCGAGTATTTATCCACTGACCCAAAAAATACTGAAACAGATGTAAGTATGATGTTATCAAATAAAACGCATTTGAGCTTTTGAATTGATCAAACGGAATTATGGCACCCAAAATTCATTGTTTAAGCATATTTTATGCAGAGGAACAGAAATTATGGATGTCATCGAAATTAGTGTTCCAATTAATTTTCTTCATTTTGTTTGTTGACATCGATGTTCTGCTAAAGCTTGACCTTCAGACCAATAACAGAAAACAAAAACATCACATGACTGCTTATCCAAACTTGTTCAATTATGTCATATTTGAGCACGAAGTGTCTGATATTGCTTCACAATGGAAAGTTATCCAACTTAGCCAAATTAATATTCATAAGCTAATGCTTTTGCATTGCTGTGACATTGGCTGGCTACACTTCTCAAAACACAGTGACACAAATGCACTAAAGAATAAAAAAAACAAGATCGGCAAAACTTCAAAAGGCATATTTTTTCTTCCCCAGGATGACTACATGCTCCTGTTCACTGTGAACTCTGTCCTAATACAAAGTTCATCGCCCCACTTTGAAGATAAGCATTAGTGAGGCAAACTACTCTATCTGAACAACACAGGTCACTGTTTATCCATTCAGTGTTTCAACCTAAGAAGAAACAATGAAGACAGTTTTGTTCAAACTGTAAAGAGCAAGAATGGTTAAACCACCCAAAAAATGTAAATTGTACATCTATAATTAATTTCCCCCCACAGTTATATTATATATTAGGAAGCTGTAAACATTTCGGCTGCTAACAAGTTCGGATTCAAAAGTCCAATAACACAAATGTTTGTTTTTCACTAGCGGTGGATTTGGTTTCATATCAAGAAGGGGTATGTGTTCACAAGAGTTCAAAGTGTTTAATGAAATGTTCAGTAGCTTTTTATAGTCAGGTGCAGTCAAGTTTTCAAAAATATACATACCCCAAGAAACAGTGTGACAGCTTGTGTCAATCTCGCTTGTATAATTTACACACATATATATACATTTGGCTAGTAATCCAGTATAATGCAAAGCTGCAAATTGCTGAATTTATGCAACCACTAATAAAAACATTACACTGGCACTAGGAAGACTGTAAAAATTTTTTTTTTTACAGTAAACAATATACAAATGCTAATTGCTAATTGGTTAACACTAAAGGAACCTTACCATATATAGTGAAAACTGTAATGGTTTAATATTGTGTTTGCACTTTTTTATAGTATGTGCACTGTGTAATCACAGTGTACTACTTATCTAAGAAAGTACTGGGTAATATAAGGCAGCAACATGGGTTAAGTTTTAGATTCAGGGTAAGTAACTGTACTTCTTACCCACTTATATAATTACTATAAGTACATAGATATTATGCCTGTGAGGACTGTAAAAAAGTGCTGCCAACGTCACATTACACATATTTGGACTGTATAATAGGGCTGTGCAATTAATCGCATGCAATTATCATGCGCATCTCGTCAGTAAAGCCGGTTCCGTGATTGGCACCTAAATCTCCATCACCTGCTTTCAGATGGAGCAGCAGTTAATACACAGAGCTGTAGTTCACTGACAAGCTAGGCAATTTCGCGTTCATAATCGAATGTGATTCGATCAGGCCTATCACCGTTGTGTCGTCAGCAATTTGCCGATGACGTTGGAGCTATGTGTGGCTGCACAGTCATGTGTGTACAGGGAGTACAGGAGTGGGTTGAGGACGCAGCCCTGAGGAGCACCAGTGTTGGGGACCAGCACAGAGCAGATATAGTCTCTGATGAGTTTCTCAAAACACTTGCTGAAGATGGGTGTCAGAGCAACGGCCCTCCAGGCATTCAAGCATGTGATTTACTTTCTTTGGTATGGGCACAATGGTGGAACTGGTGGAACCGGCTTTACTGACACGATCAGAATCAGAATGAGCTTTATTGGCCAGGTATGTTTACAAATACGAGGAATTTGTTATAGTGACAGAAGCTCCACAGTGCAACAGAATGACAGCAACAGGACAGGACACAGACAACAAAAAACTGATATACAAATAGGCAATGTACAAAATGGAAAAAACACAATATACAATACAGACAATTATGTTAAGGTCTGACATGTGCAAATTTGAAATGGAAAAAAGAGTGTGTGGTGAAATAATTATTGTATAATAGTGTTGTGTGTTCCATGTTTAATGTCAAGTGTTCATGAGATGGATTGCTTGGGGGAAGAAACTGTTGGTCGTTCTGGTGCTCAGAGCTCTGTAGCGTTGACCAGACAGTAACAGTTAAAATAGGGAGTGTGCTGGATGTGAGGTATCCAGAGTGATTTTACCAGCCCCTTTGCTCACTCTGGATAAGTACAGTTCTTGGAGAGTGGGGAGGGTTGTACCAATGATTCGTTCAGCAGTCCGAACTACCCTCTGTAGTCTTCTGAGGTCAGATTTGGTAGCTGAGCTAAACCAGACAGTTATTGACGTGCAGAGGACTGACTCAATGATGGCAGAGTAGAACTGTAACAGCTCCTGTGGCAGGTTGAACTTCCTCAGCTGGCGAAGGTTTTACCAAATCTACAGTAACAGTCATTAAAATCCTCTGCCAATTGTTGATTCTCCAGAGTGCTGGGGGATGGTGTCTTGTAATTCGTTATGTCTTTCAAACCTTTCCACACTGAAACAGAATCACTGGAAGAGAATTTGGTCCTTAGCTGGCCAGAATAATTCCTCTTCGTAATAATTCCACTCTGATCTCCTTTTCCAGTGTGTATTTGGCCTGTTTATACAAGACTATACCCCCTTTCTGTAAGCATCTTCTGCATTATCATTATCAAGCATTTGCATGTGCATGATAATCGCATGCGATTAATTGCACAGCCCTACTGTGCAATACTGTCAAATGTATAGTTTTACCAAGTAAAAACTATGAATTTCCATATAATTTACAGTGAAAAACAGTAAAAGTACATTCCCATTAGTCTCCGTCTGACATCACATTTGATTATATTTTATATACTGTAAATAGCTTTGTTTCTTCTTATTTCTGTTATCAGTAATGCACATTAGAGTGTTACCTAATGTACATAAGGCACTCTTTGGGTGCACCTTTGTAGCTAAAGGTTGAATATTAGTATCCCAAATGTACCTACAGTATGGTACAAATTATTATTGTTTGGAAGGGTACTGCCATCAGACCTGTGTCCCCATGTCTTGTGTCTCCCTTCCTCTTGTGCCCATATATGGTCCTTCCTGTTTCCTATTCATTATTAGTTCAGTTAGTCCCAGCCGTGTGTCTTGATTATGTTCCAGGTGTGTCTAGTTTGTTCTGTCTATGTATAGTCTGTTCTGCCCAATGTTTCCTGTCGGTTGTTAAACGTCATGTGTAGATGTCATTCTGTGTGTTCCTCCGTTCATTGTATACCCCTTTTGCAAGTAAAGTCTTCTGTGTATTGAAACTCCTCGTCTCCTCGTTCCTGGCTCCCTCATTGTTGTGACAACTGCTCCAGTGGCAGCCTTTGTACCTTATTTTCTGAAAGTATTTATGTGAAAGATACCGTGCCATATGTGGTGTTTTGTCTTTGTGTGTATGAACCATCATGGAGCTTTCTGTTGTACCACATATGGTGGTTATTACATTTCAAGGTTAAAAAAAAAGATTTTGGTAGTTTAAGTAGATTAGAATTAAAAAATACCTAAATATATGGTTAGAGGTTGTAAAATATACAGGTATCAATGTGCCATCCTGTAATACCTGAATATCTGGCTACCACAGCTGCTGATTTTATTTACCAAAAATTGAACAGGATATTTTTAACAAGGCACTTATGCAAATCAAGCAGGCAAACTATTACTGGCAAATGAACCTATTACTCTCTAAGAAAAGTCAATAATATTTCTCTCTCGTCCAATATTTTGGATAAACTCTGAACTTCAGCCAACGTTGAGTAGGAACTGGCTATTCCCTGAGGTGTATTTTCTGGCAGGTCCAGCTGTCCAGACTCCCATGCACACCAAAGCCAGCAGTGAACTGTGAAAAAATGTGACTACTCTCAGGCCTGATAAAAAGCTACAGGAGCTGTAAAGCGTGGCATTGACCGACTACAACTGGCAAGCCACTCTCGGATCGAGGTGTCAGTAAATTAATGTCTTCTGTTTTTTAAAGGATTACAGAGTTCTTTGGACCGACAGCGGGTGTTAAAGTACGAGATTCCTCATAAATGGCTCTGAGTAGTTCCAGAGTCTGAGCTAAAAGTCCAGAAATACGCCAGTTTTCTCAGAAAATCCATCATCAGGTCTGAGCCATTAAGGATATTATGCTCAGTTCTGAAAGAAAAGCTTTTTGAATTGGATAAATGCTACTTCCAAAGTCTTCCAGAGATGTATCAAATTGCTCAGGGCTTTTCAGTCATTCCCCAGAATAGGCAGATTAATTTACAATGTTCTTTGAAAAAGGCTCTCTCGTTTCTAAGGAAAGTGTGTTGCAATAGCAGCCAGGTAAATTATATAAATGCAATTTTCAGAGACATTGGTAATGAAGACATTATCATTGCTCGTGTCCCAACTTTATTGTACACATAAGACATGTACAGTAGTACAAGGCTCAAGTACCACATGAAAAATGAAGCTGCACTATTAAAAACAAAGCTTACAAATGTGGGGTTTCGCAATGATCCTTTAGAAGAACCATTTTGGGTTCCCCAAAGAACCTTTCAACGAACAGTTCTTAAAATAACCATATTTTCATAATGTGAAGAACATTTTATAGAACCTTTTCACTATAAAGAACCTTTTGTGGAATGGAAAGATTCCATGGATGATAAAACTTCTTCATTTATTCAATAATGCCAACAAATAACTATTTTTCAAATGTTATGGGGTGAATGTAAACTTTTCCATTTTGCTTACATATACCAGAATGTTTGCATGTCAAAAACAAAGTGTTATCCTGTCGAATGCATGAATAGCATTTATAAAATGCATTAGAGTACCGAGGTGTGTGAGATAAGCTAATTTGAATCTGTTTAAAAGCAAGTTCAAATCAGCAAAGCAAGTAAATTGAATTTGCAGTACACACATTTACTCTTTGATTCCTGTCATTTGTAGTCTTTCTGACATTCTGCAGTCTCATTCATAGGTAGATTTTGTTTTAATGTAGTTTCTAAACTCCACCGAATATTGTCCTTATTTGCCTCCACAGCAAAGAAATCAAAAACGACCTAAAACCATCAAGCACATCCCATTATTCTTAAGTTACACCACATTGTGTCATGTGGAGTTCATTGGAAACCTCAAATCAACAGAGCCTTCAAAATTTTAAAAACTGTATGGAAATTTCAATCGGAAAGATGCATGGTCGCAATGATCCTTTTAGTTCTGACACTGTAATGGAAGTGTAAGTGGCTCAGATTGTCCAGAACAGATGGTAAAATACAGAGATAAGAGATCGTTAGAGGAATGAAAAATAAGAGAATTCTGTTAAGTGACTAAGTGCTGAAACTCAGTGACTCTAGAGTTGTATTTATAAAGCATATACCAAGTTCCCCAGAGAAGTTCACCTCCTGTGGCGAGAAAGATAACAGGATATAATGGTCTTCGTTGTGTTCTTCAACTGCAATTTTGAAAGGTGCTGCTAGGGGGAGCTACTGTACAGAGCCAATGCAAATGCCATCCAAGGCCAAGCAGGGCTCGAACAGATCTACAAGTCACTAAAAACACAATATATGTATCATTTGTTTAGAAACTGCGCAATTTTTTTGTGCATTGGGCCAAAGAGTTACAAAATGAAGGCAAGCTGAAAGTGATTTCAGACATTTTCTTAACACGCTCAAACCCTTCACTGCAATGACATGTCAAACAACCTGACAGGCAAAAAACTGTCCGTTTCTGTCCATGATAAAGTTCTTAGGAAACGCATTTCAGTGATATCTACCTGGTCGTGGGGATTACATTAGGAAAAATTTATAATTTAAAGCACCTTGGAGGCAGTAAAAAATGCCTCGACAGGCATTCATTTTCTTGTCTTTTTGCCTTGAGAATACCAATAAACAGAAAAGCACAAAAGCCAAGTGTTGGCCAGACATCAGTTTTTAATACCTCTAGGAAGCCTGAATAATTTTATCAATGCCAACTGAAAGTTATAAAAAAGGAGCCCTGGTAGAATATGATAGTATTAAGATGAATCTGTATCAAAGGCCATATGATGCATTTACTAAACAAACTTTACCAGATTGTAACACATAATTTACAAATACATTTGTCTCACTGCACATTCTCTGGAAATAATTATTCTCCACTCTGTAGCCTGGCCAAAGAATGTGTCTTTTATTTAAAGCATTAGCAGATGAGTAGCCCAACAAAAGAGCTCAAGTAAACACACAGTATGAGAGAGAGAAGAAAGAGAGCTGGTCCTCTTTCTTATATACTTTAAAGTGCAGAGGTCCCATGAAAACAAAAGTATTTTGATTACATAATTATTAATAATAATCAAAAGCCTTGAACAGTGAGCACATCTATGAATATTTGATGGATTTTAATGAGCCAAACATGCAATGAAATTGTTTTTGTTGCCATTTATATATTTATTTATTTTTCCAAATGCACGTCAAATGTTTTTGTTTTCTAATTTACCCATACTGCTGTAATTAACTACATAATTACATTAAAAACACTAATCACAGCTATTAAATTGACAAACTTAAACACAGTAATGCAATGGTTTTCTTTTTTTCAGGCCAAACGAATCCTGAACTGAGGTCATGTCAGAATAATGTGCATTCATAAATGGGCTCGGCTGGTGCAAATGAGCGTGTATCAACATGATTTCTGGATGGCTTGGTTAGTAGAGGGGCATCAGGGCTTTTTGCTCTAATTATCATGTTTTCACAGCACTGAAAATCTAAGTGATTTCTCTGCCTCTTATAGTCCCAGCGTACTCTGTAAGCCTCAATACAACCTGCCATACAATCTAAAGGGAACAATTAGCTAAACTAAAGAGTTTCATTGTGTTGCTATTCAAAATGCAGACCCCTTGTGGTCTGAAACATTAGTCAGTACAAGGAAGCATAAAGAGCTGTTTTTAGATGGATGGTTTCATTTATTAGATCAGTGGGTTTTTTGGCACATATCTATTGGGAGGAGGGCGAGGAGAAGAATCAGAACCAAAATAGCTAGTTATTTATTATGAAGACAGAAAATATCCATTTGTTGCCATCTATGAGATTTAAGAACGAGCACACACAAAATTTGTGTATGCTGTGTATTTTTTTTGCTTATTGCTTGATTAACTTAGAGATCAAAAACTCAAAAGTCAACAGAAATGACCAACTCTCATTGAAAAAAACAACGCAATGTTTGTCACTGTAAATCACTGCCAGTGTTAAGTGCCTTATGAAGGCAGTGGACAGCTAGGCAGCTCACTATTGAAAAAGATCCACAAACTCCTTTACACGGATCAATGCCAGACGGATTCATCAGGGCACCATTAATGTTTTACTATTGAGCAATAATCTTGCATTTTAACTCCTTCTTACTGGGAAAAACAATAGAAATATTATATTAACTACTATAATCAGTCAGTATCCCTAAATGTCAGTATAGATCATGATAGCATTATGATACATTAGCTAACAAAAGCAAATTTTAATTAGAACATTCATTCATGTTAAAATATCAGCTAATCTCCTTCTATAATTCATGCGAAATATAGATTTTTATAAGTCTACAATCAATAGTTGTTACTTAAAGGGTCATCGGATGCTACATGCACTTTTACAAGTTGTTTGAACTGAAATGTGTGTTGGCAGTGTGTGTACATAACCACCCTATAATGATAAAGATACACCCAGTGTTTTATTTTTAATCCGGTTAAATCATCTCCCCTTTCTCAAATCGAGCCAAACTCTGATGCCCTCCCACGATTGTTTGATTGACCGTAGAGTTTCAGCACAGCCTGAACTGGTGTCTTACCTTAGACCCGCCCTGAGTGATCTGTGACCAGTACCGCCGCTCCCTATATGCAGAGTACGCAGTTTGCGTAGGGCACTAACTCCCAGGAGGGCACCATTCCAGTTGCTCAAAAAAAAAAACTTTGTTCTATATTAGTATTATGATTAACATATACATAATTAAAATCTAAACATTAAAATATATATAATGATCAAAATATTTGTTTTACGGTGAACGCAGGAATTGTAGGCAGTAGGCCAATCACACATGAGACAGCATTCCCGCATCTGCGCCCGTGACCGCTCGCACCTCATGTTTGTGGCTGAAAGAAAATGATCATAATTGATGGACAGCCCTATGCCCATGAAAATACATCACCAGTCCGGCGCCGAGAACTTTACATTACAAATTGTTGCAAATACCTGTAAAAAGTCCTCTTAATAAACTTACAGGATGACCAAGTCCTTTAATACTAACCCAAAATTTTGGCTAATTCAAATATCCACTTAATCTTTCGTTTTTGGTCACCGTTTTGAGATAGAAATGCTACAGCCTCTATCTTCAAAACATGTGGACATCACAACTCTTACAAAAATTAACCATGGTTTTATCATAGTAAAACTGCTCAATTTTCTTTTCTGTGATTTCTGAATGCTTGAGACTATAAAATCAATCAGCCAACTGTATTAATAAAATAATATCCAAAGGTAACTGTCTAGAGCTAAAATAATTTGTGAATAATAAAATTTAATTACAATTTATTTACTTTTATATTTTATTAAAGTTCTATTTTGACCCCTATAGTGTTTTTTTTTGTGTTTTTTTTAACATCTATAATATTTGGGGGAGGGGGCTCAACAATACAATTCTGCTTAGGGCGCCCATTTGGCCAGCAGCGACCTTGTCTGTGACTGTCATCAGTCACTGTCAGCATTGTTTCACCGCCGGAGCAGATGTAGACAAGAATGTCTCCTAAGCAATTGAGGTGTTTTGTTGTTGGATGTAATAATGAACACAGCAGTCATCTTTTACTCCCGACATCTGAGCCGCTGAAGACGCAGAGGATTACATTTGTTTTTGAAGGGAATGTGCACCCGATCTTCCTAAATGTGTCTATCCTCGCACAAATCATTTTTGATCCAGCTTCACCAACAGAAGAAGTGAGTATCAGATTTTTGAATTAATCTTTGCAAATCGCCTTTCCTTATAATGTGCTAATTAGCGAGTTTCACTATGAATGTAGCTAAAGTAAACAGTCCCTCAGAGAGCGGCTCTGAAGAGAGGGATGGGGTCAGCAGAGCTCATTTACATTTAAAGGAAAATGCTACAAAACAGATTGCTCTGAAAAGAGCTGTTTTAACAGGGTAAAAAAAGGTGTTTTTTTACACTACCATTGAGAAATTTAAACTAACCTATGCTCCAGATTTTCATTAAGACCCTAAAGAATCATATCAACTTGTGGAAAATGGGCATCCGATGACCCCTTTAACTTAATTTAGGCTAAATCTGCAACACTGTTACTTGAAACATTTTTAACCATGCTGACAATATTTTTCCCTCTATTTCATTCCAAAATTCATATAAAATACATTAAAAAATGAAAATGAAAACTCATAATAAGCACCTCCATGCACTGACCCTTTGTTAAAAAACATATTTATTAATTTTAAGAGTTTCAGGCTCTAACATGTGTAATGCCATGAGACCAACAGAGCTCCTATGAATGATTCAACGCTCATGTTATTCACACTTCTGTGCTCCTGAACACTGTCTAGACAGCTACCATTGTTTTTACCCAACTAGACAAATCCATCACACGCACCATGGCATCAAAATGCAATAGGGTACAATGAAGTGTGTCACTCACATCTACATATATTTCAGTCTTTCATCACGCTTAGCGAGACACATAGAAATTAGGAAATGTGTCTTCTGACCCATTTTATCTTCTACTGTTTCTTCATTATTTCTTCTCCCTCCTCATTATGACTTTTAAATTAAATATATATTAATACATACTTAATCTGGTCAAGAATCACCCACTCAGACAAAAAAAAAGAAAAAAGGTGTGTCAGACCAACACAAAAATCAACCAACCAGCTTTTTGGGTTTATATAAAATAGATGATATCACAGTGAAAGTGTGCCATGGAAAATGTTAATTCTAACATCTAGCCCACAAAACAGAGGACATGCATTGAGGCATTGATTCGATGGGTGGCGACAGGTCTTCTGTGGTATCTAGTACCATAATATCATCAGCAGGTCCTCCAGTTCTTGTACATTGGGGTGGTGGTGATGTTGCGCAAACCTGCTATTCTAAGTCAAACCACAAATGTTCGACTGGGTGAATTTGGGTGAACCATCATTTTCCTCGAACCATTCCTTGACTGCTGATTTATCAGAGTTTGATAAAGGGCAAATTGATGGTTACAAGGCACGCCATTTCCGAGATAAAAGTTTAAAGGCGCCAGGCCATCACAATTTGTCCTTTATCAAACTCTGATAAATCAGCAGTTTTCCCATTCTGACACCAAACATTCTACAATCCAAAAGCCGGTCCTTTGGTGGTATATATACCGCTCTGTGAACTGTACCTGCATCACAATTTGGTTGCCAGATGCTCTAGACTGGGGGTGGTCATAATAGACACCACGGTTCGGTTCATGCAGTCAGACGATGAATACAGTCAGTCCTAGGCGATCAATTCTGAAAGGGCATTCGCGGAAATGCAACACTAGCCAGGTTTCCATCCAAAAGCTGCAACTTTAACTTATACGCAAAATTGGTATATTGCATAAAACATTTGCAAATAAACTCTGTTTTCATCCAACGAGTCAATGTAAATAAATGTTGTTTCTTTTGCTCAAATAGCGTTATAAAAAGCTTATTTCTCAGGCTAGATCAGCCAGTGTGCATGCACAGTACTGAGCGTGTGTCTCAGAGGGCTGACTGTTTCTATAGCAACCGGGACTTCTAACGGCAGCTGCAGTGACGCGCTGACTTTACCAATTAGCGATTGGCTCTTTCATTCAGAAGGCGGGGCTTCCTGCGATTGAGCAGCCATATTAAGCGTTGCATTTTTCCCCATTCAAAACTATACCAGTCACATGTCTTATGTATTCTATAGTCTTTGCCATAAGCGCCCCCTGCTGTCAGAGAATGAATTTGCATTTTCAGTCTGTCCGTCTACTGTTTTTTCCGAGGTACGTACTGAACTGTGACTTCTGTGTTCCATTACACACCTAATATATATATAATGCAATTTAGCACACTTGCATTATACTTGCATTATATGCATCACATGAAAGTGACAAAAGGCTGTAAAATAAAAGCTTTAAAAAAAAAACTATATGGCTTGGGCTTGTTTATGCAAGTTACTAAGCTCATTCAGAAAATTCCAAATTCATTAACATTAGATAATCAAATGTGTATGCACATTTGTGAATGAGACGTACATTTTTCAAAAGAAGTTCACGTGCATGTATAAATATTTCACTCAGTTATTACTGAATGTGACCCAGTGATTCTCACAAACATGAAAACAACAATTCTAACTTTCAACAAATGCATTCAGGTGAAAGAAGGCTGACATTTCCGAATTCTTATCCTTCTGAATGCTGCCTCTGGTGACGTTGGAGTTCAAATAAACATGCACAAACAAAACCCTCCATGAGCTGAAGGTCACAGGCATGTTGAAGTGTTTGTCCAACAACATGGCGTTATTAATGTTTAAGATTAAAGGTACAGATAAAGGGCCAGTTTCATTTTAAAATCTGCAGTGGTAACAGAGGAAAATAACTTGTGTTCTCTCTGACAGGAAGCTCTCAAACAGTGTAGTGTATAATCATTTTGAGAGCCTGGGCAGGTGTTTATGTTAAGAGACAGCTGAGAGACAATGCTATCCCATCTTGGCCAGTGTTTGAGGTCTTGGCCCTGGCCACATGCCTGGAAGTAAAAATAACCCGCGGCTCCAGTGCACGTCTCCTGTCATCTGTCACTACACACTAGACTGACAAGAGCCCTCTCTCATACATGCTCGTATGCCCACATTCCCTGCCTTTTCCATTATCACACAACTTATTCCCAGCCGCCGTAATTCACTTGTTTTTAAAGCTCTACGGTAATGCACTTCATTCCTGTAAAAATAAATGCATGTTCTGTAAGTCTCTCGCCAATGTATTTTGAAAAATAATATATTTTTTATTGCTATTTAATCGTTTCAGTCATCTCAGAAAAAAATACAATGCATTAAATACTCATTTGTACAACCTGGTCTCATAAAAATACGTACCTCTGTGCGACACCGTTTTATATTACTTTACTGCACGTTTCGCCGCAGTTTCAAAGAGAAATGTCCACTGAGTGGCGCTAAAACACAGGTTAAATACGTGAACCCTGGCACATTTTTATTACGTAGATATAGGTACATATTGCTGTTTTTATTACATAGATATAGGTACATATTGCTGTTTTTATTACGTTGCTACAGAAACGTATTGCGGCGGTTCAGAATTCAAATATCCGGGGTCTGTCCCTAAAAGTTAATGCTCTATCATACCCTACACCAAACCCAACCCTAAACCTATCCGATAGTGTTAACAAATGCAAAACTGATTCAAAAACGTATTTGTTGATGCAACCGTGTCATTTCAACTTCCTTATATGCAGATTTGAACTGCTTTGTCGAACCGTGATTACACGGGTTTCAAACGGAGCTCCTCGCCTCCTAAGTACGTCTCTGTACTCCGTGAGCTACCGAACAAACTTACCGTCCATGAAAACCCATAGATACGAGGCTGGATATGTGTGATGTTAACATTCAAAAGCATCAGTTTTCAAATCTCCCAGCTTTTTAATATTGTTTTGAAGTCGTAACATGATATTCTTCAAGTAATTGTGCGAAAATTACGCTTTATTAATCAAAACTCTGTACATTTGTGTGAAAAGGAGTTAAAAGGTGTCAGAGTTTTACTGCCTCTAGTGTTTGTTTCTTTTGGAAACTGCAATAATATGTAGTTATTGGTACATATTTCGTGTCTCGCTAAAAAGTGCACCCAGGTACGTAAATGCTATGAGACCAGGTAGCATTTGTAAGTCGCTTTGGATAAAAGGGTCTGCTAAATGATTAAATGTAAATACAATCGATATTTTAAAAAAACAAAAAGACAAAAACACAACAACATTACTAAAACTTTTAAATTAAAGTGAAAACAAAAAATAATCATAAAATCTAAATCATACTACTAACAAAAACTATAATAGTATATTAATGGTACTAAAATAATAATCTAGACTGTCATGATAAATGAAGAAAAAACACATCAATCATGCTTTCTGACCAGTATACACAATAAGAGATTTTCAAGAGTAATTCAAGCTTGAAGTAGCATGGTGCACCTTCATGTTTCTTCAAGTGCACAATCAGTACAGTTCAGCTGCTTCTGCAGGCATCATGCCTCACCAAACCGCATGAGCAGACAAGAGCAGACCGCGCTGAATGAATGAATCATTCACACTGGACAAGCTCTTGCATTCAAAAACAGTTACATGGAGTGCGGCTCAATGAGAAATCGTGCAAGGGTCTCAAGACTTTCATTTAGAAACAGTCTTAAAAACAGCACTCACGACTCTGCTGAAAATGTAGTATACTGCCTCTGATCAACAAAAAATCTTGATCATTATAAAATGAATCACCCTGGACTGTAGGATGATATACAACAAACAATATACTGACTTGAAGACGTGTTTCATCTATTCAGTACTATTCTGCCACAATAATATAATCTAAAGCTATAATATCTTCATTTGAAAGTAAATGTTGATGCCATGGTTTACTTTGATTACAATTTTTATTTGAATAACATTCACTTCTAATAGGTGATTCTGTATGTTGTTATGTTTAGATTTAAAAGTTATACAGTGCATGTAAGGTTTGTCCATGTGCAATGTTTTGATGTTTTCATCTGACATTCCAGGAATTGTTTATTTAAGATGTCTTTGATCATTTGAACTTTTTGGATTTCACTTTAATATATTTTTATATTAAAGGAAGTTAATTAATACCCCTAAATGTCATTTTCACTCCCATTTTACATTTGTCATCTATATATTTAATAACATCTAGGCACTCACAGATAAATATCACCTTCGGGTTCAGATTCATATTTAGTAAAAATGTAAATAGCAAGCCAAAGTTATGGTTCACACACCCACATACCATTCGAAATTATCATTCAAATGTATTTTCATTGGCAAAATAAAACAGTTATGTGTGTATATAAATTATATATTGTTTATTATTGAATATTGCCAATAATAATATTTTATTTGTATTTATGTTATACTATTTCTGACTGTCTTATTGCAGTAAATGGTGATTTTGATACAAGATGTCCAACAAACAATGAAAAGGGAAAAAAACTATGTGCAGCATGCACTTACTTGGCAAACAAAGAAAAATCATTTCAAATAGCAAATAAATAAACAAACAAACTAATTTAACTTGCTACACCCCCTCCACTCCACCAGAAAGACTGAGGGAGACTGAATTAAGTCACCTAAATTTCCTCAGGTTACATGATATTGATAAAACCTACACATATGAATGCCAAACAATAAAAACAATGAACACAAACAATACTGTAAATATGCAGCAATATTGAGGCAACATATACTGTCAATATGTGGCAGGGGTTCAACAATCTATTCCATAATTGTAATGTTTCGAAGAATACAAATGATGTTTGTCATTATACAAAAGTCATTATTAAACCAGGTAATGCATTCCAAGATTAACTGCTACATTCATAATTGCAATACATTTTAAATATTATGAAACTTGTGAGCAGTTAATTTTCTTCTTCTCTTGCTGACTGAACTGCTTTACCATGTACAAATAAATAAATGTTGCTTTCTCAGAAGTCCATTTAGCCAAAAGCAAAAGCACATATTTTCTGCTCTCGCCCATTTTGCCTGTAGTGTTATAAATGTAGCTAAAGGTATCTTAAGGACACTGTGGGGAAAAAAACAAAAACATTATACTTTTAGTACTACATCATGAACCCTGAATGTATGAGGTCACAAATGCATTCCAGATTCTTCTCAAAAGCACTACGTAGCTATTTTACTAATTTTACCGTGGTACTATCACAGTAACCCATCTTTTGTGTTTTTTATGTGGCTTGTTTTCAGAGTATTTGTTCTCCGAGGTTTTACCTCTCTCTCAGACCCTTGACTTGTTCAATTTCATTAAGCTACAGGTCATATTAGCATGACGTGCATAATGCACCTACTCACCCAGATACAGGACTGCAGGGAAATGAAAGCAATTACCCAGCACCAGAGAAAGGTGAAATTGAACTACACAGGGATGATTAATTTTAGATATTAATCAAAACCTATATGAAAATGTTTCACCAACATGCTTATTTGTATTCATATGTTAATGTATGCTGAGTAATGTTCTGTAGCATAAAAGGGATGTTTGAGAATACACAAAATGTGAAGACAAACCACCGGATTTAGATTTTTCTGATTCCTGGAAAGCTACTAATTTGGCAGTCGCAATTACAACATGAAGTGCATTCAAGTGTCCAGAGTCCAAATGAAATCATCCATTTTAGATTTTTTTTTTGTTTGTTTTTTACACTAGATGCCAAAAAGGAGGCAAAATTAAGAGCAATGAATGGATGTAAATGAATCAGTGTATCTTATAATTCTTGTTCTGCAATAGTACACAACATACATTTAAACTATGCACACTTGCAACTTTTTATGATTTTTTTGTAAAGTTTCAAAGGGGGTGTTTTGCAGCAAAGCAGAAGAACCATATTTGGTTCCTCAAAGAACCTTTCAGTGAACAGTTCTTAAAGAATTCTTAGTTTGAAGAACATTTTAATAATCTAAAGGACCCTTTTCTCACTAAAATGAATCTTTTTGTCCAATCTTGTTCCATGGATGTTAAAGGTTCTCCATGGAACCATATATTCCAATAAAGAACCTTTATTTTTAAGAGTGTACAGGCAGCATATCTCACAATTCACAAGTTATCTGTCAAAATGCTGTATGTTGAAGAAGCTGAGCATATTGAGAACATATCCATCAAGCTCTAGTAAACATGGGACAAGTAGTTTCCCGTCGCTAGATAAAAGCCTTTGACTCCAGTGTCTGAATATCAGTGGTGATTTGTGGGTTAGGTATGTATGTGGGCGACTTACTTTCTGCCGTCCAGGATAAAGTGAATGATGAAGCTCTGCTGAGTGGAAACCCACACTGCTGTTTCACATCAGAGCAGCTGTTCTTACTTTAAGCAAGGAAGAAAATATGCTTTTTACAAAAAATGGAATTGGTGGACTGGAGGATCTGCATTGCCACGTGACAGGAAAACAAATGGATTTGCTTCAGCAGGGTCATCTTCCATCTAACTTAAAAAGTCCTGAATTATCATGATCCCCATTGTGTTTCAGCACTTACTGACCTGAACTTTCTCCATTAGAGTAATTACTGTTTTATAGACATGGAAACTTCAGGATGTATTGAATTACAGCTCTTGTATAGTAAGTACTGGTAGTGTTTTGCCATTAATGTTATTGAAATATTTGCTGAATCAAAAGAATCTTTGGAAATGTAATTTGGGAATATATCAGTCCCCTCTTACAAGTGCCCTCTTTCTTTGTGGCTTTTTATCCAGTGTAATATCACGTCCTTTAACAGTTTCCATGTTAATAAGCATTTTGTCATTACCCCCTTCACATTCATATCAAGCTTCAGGTTCTCAATAACACAATAAAATAAAAGAATGCAAAAGTAGCACACTGGACTGAAACTTTCACCTCTGGTGTTGCTGTAATGAGTGAATAACCACACACACAAAAATACTTTTAAATGTTATCATGTTATTACCATGTTATTACTACATGATGAGTTGATGAAAAGCTAATACTGTAATCACTGAAACATTAAAATAAGTCTCAATGTATATCAAGTGGTAAGTATGTGGTTTTAGAAAGGAAAATTTTAAATAGAACAAATCATTTTGGGTGATTCAATATATGAATAATTTAACTGACATTGTATGTAATATGTAATCATGTAATAGATTAAATTAACTATAATTTAATTGGCACCTTTTTAAAATATAACAATCTAAAATTAAAGCATGAAGTAATAATTATTATAAAATATAATGTATGAAGTAATTTTTAATAAGAGCTTGTGGTCCAGGTGACATGTAATCGGGTACTAGCCAGCACTTATTTTGTACAATTTCAGATTCATCTTTTATCTTTTTATAGTGCCTCTGTGCCTGCATATTCATGTTTGCCATAAAAGTCAATCTATAAGAAAGTACACAGCTTGCTTGAAAGTACACAGTCTGGATGCCATCTTGCTTCATTTTCAGGTCTATTTCACACTATCCATGAGTCTATCAAAAAAAAAATATACTAAGAATACAATGAGCTAGAACATCTACTAGAGTACAGTGATACTTTTTATTTTGCTTGCAATCAATCTATCATCAATATTTCATACATGGCTACTTTTGAATGGCTTTCAATGGAGAAAGACCCATTTGACCTCCAAAATGGTGAAGTTACAACATCTACCTAGCTGCCACAGCTTACTAGACAGATCCTGAGCTCCTGACATATGTTGATATTTCTGAAGTGCCCACAGTGAATGTCTCACTGATAGGGGTGGATCTAGAAAATTATTTATAGGGTGGCAAATGGGTGGCATGAGGAACATGAGGGGTGGCAACAGCAAAGCAAGCGTCCATACATAGTTCTTGAGTATTTATGACCTGATATACACATTTGTGTCCATGAATATGCAACACAGTTGCATTACCACAAAGTCGTCATCTATTTTGTTAATACATTTAAATAACAAAATATCAATATCCAGGACAAGACAATGTCTATTAAATCACATCAACAGATTATAAATATGTCTGAGCATGTAAGAGTTGGTCTATGATTAGTACACGTTGGTTTATTAATATTATAGGCCACTTGGATGACATACAAGACACAAGGTTTAGTGTATCAAGTTTAAGAGCAACAACGACTTTTGAATTGGAACATCAAAAAGAAATGCCAAAATATCAAAGTAATGAAATGATTTGATTACAAATCAAATGTCTGTATGTGGGCGTTATAGAATCGAACCCGGGAAAACGTAGTGATTTTAAGAGGAGGTGATTGGTGAAATGGTGATTGGGATCTAAATATTGTTTTCATTTGTAGAAATTGACTAATTGACTTCTTGACACTTTTCCTGAGTGGAGCGGATGAATTAACGCATAAGTGAAATAGGAAGTGATTATGTGCATGTCCCTGTTTCAGTTCGGAGAGGGAAGTGACCTCCTGACCTGTTCTTATAGTAATGAGGAGGCAAGCTGTCCCCATGCTGCTATTCGGGCAATGACTAATGCTAACTGCAGCCATGATTGCCCATATTTTTGGAGGCCAGAGTACGTGGAAAACAATTTCGGCATAACAACCGCCTTCCGCCATCTAACGCGGGAGAACATATTGTGAAAATAATGACAGGGTTTCAGACGTCAGAGCTGTTCTGTCCCCACCTAATCAAATACAACCAGTAGGGCCGTTTTGGCACAAAAAAACTTTACTGGGGATGGTTCGGTCCCCACAAATGGGACCCCACAGCTACTAAAATCAACCAACCTATGCATTCATACATATATGAATGCAATGTTCTCCTGCCCATGTGACATATAACTTTCCCCCTCCCAGGTGGCACCAGGAATTGGCCCCTGAACACAAAAAGGAAACCAACTATATAAAAGAAATGACCTCCTAATGTGCCCGAATACAAACATCACACAGTCGTTGAATGTATTAATAAACACATGTCACTCTGCAGGCACGTACCTCAGCGCTCTGGAGAGACACCACAGTGACAGAGGGCTCTCTCGCAGCTGTAACAGCAGTAAGGACATCATGTTGAAGATAGCAATGAGATTTTTCAAAGAAATGGATGGATAAATGACTTTGCCCATCCAGAGCTTTTCTGGTTTAAATAGTCATTACATTGTTGGTTCTTAATTGCTTTTGAGTGGGGCTAAAATAGTTTAGCATACAAAAGCAAAAAAATATATAAAAAATTGTTTTTGAAATAAATATCTTTATACTAAAATGTATTACTTTTTACCCTTCCATTCAAAAGTTAGGGGCAGTACGATTTTCTTTAAGATATGAATACTTTTATCAAGCAAAGTGACAGTTAATATAAATGTATAATGTTACAAATATCAATTGCAACATTGTTTTTTTTATCAAAGATTCCTGATAAAAATGCATCACAGAAACATGTCTGGTGAAAATTCAGCTTTTCCATCACAGGAATAATTGGCATTTTAAAACATTCAAATAGAAAATGGTTATTTTAAATGGTAATAATATTTCAAAGTATTGCTGCTTTTGCTGCATTTTTTATCAAACTAACAAAGGGATGTTGAGAGCAAAAAAAGACTTTCAAAAACATTTTTTTTTATTCCCAAACTTTTGAAAGGAAGTTTTTTTTATATATATATTTAAATTACTGAAAAAAATCTGATGAAACTAAAAAGAAAGCAAACTAGAAAAACAAATAATATATTAAGTAATAAAAGTGAATATAGTTAACTTTTATATAATTGTATATTTAAGTTACTAAAGGTAATATACAGAGGAATCATTTTTGGATTAATCTGTTCAACATTCTGATTTTCATAAATTATTTGTGATGAAAGTGCTGAGAAATCAACCATAAGATAATAACATCAGACAAGCTACACTAAAACCCTCAAAAGTAAATGACAGTATGTCCTGTTTTCACTTTCTTCATGGGCCAACACTATCAGACACAAAAAATATTTTTTTACAGTCAAATGCCTTATAATACTGACAAATCTAGATTTTAGGAATAAACTTAGTAAATGTATAATATAATGTCAATACATGGAACAAACATACGCATAGCTAGTGTTGGGGGAAAACGCATTACAAGTAATGTGATGAGTTACGTAATCAGTTTACTTTTTTTCTACAAGTAAAGTAGTTTTTAAAGTAGTAGTTTTGTACTAGTAACGCATTACTTTATATTTGCAACAAAGTATCTGAGTTACACCCATGTTGAAAGAAACTGGGAGTGAGGTACAGAGGGAGAGGGGTTCATATTGCTTATGTATTAAAAAGAAAAAGTTAATTTCTCACAAGCGGTGTGCGCTTCGTTTTGATAACTGGATGCTTGTTACGTTGTGTTTAGACTGGTCTTGTCATGATGGGAGACATTAGCATGTTAGTTCAGCAGGAAATGGTGATCTTTAACAAGTACCAAAACTCACTTTATGGCTGGTGTGTATTGTGTGTCTCTGTCAAGGTTCCCGAACCACAGTGTGGTTTAATAAGGCCTGTTACCACCAGCTAAACGGTCGACTGGTTGTTCCCCAAAGCCTTTTACAGCATTATGTAACAAGACATACCATATACTCCCCCAGGCACACTAGATATTTTTCATTGCTTTGAGAAAAACTGTCCTGCCTCGACCCATGGGATGCTGAGCCAGAAGACTGGAAAATACATTTCCGAAGAGCATTCCCTGCCTTTCACACACACATAAGCAGGCATAAAACTGGCCACCTGCTTCATGAGACATTTCTAGAGAGTGGCATTGGAGGCAAAGACCAATAAGAAATGCAATTTCCCGGCATCTGCTGCCTATTTATGTTACATTAAAATAAAACCCTGTAAATAAACACTCCACATTCACCGCTGCGGAAGTACTTACTTCAATCAGTCAGCGCCAAAAAATGACACAGGGTTAAAAATGACTTGATGGAAATGACCTGCCTTGAGAAAATACTTACATAAATACAATTTAAACCATAACTGGTCTAACGTTAAACATACATGCAACGGTATAAGCAACAACAAATGAAATAATGTACTTTAAAAATCAGCACTGAAGGAGTGTGTAAGGAGTGTGTGTGTGTGTGTGTGTGTGTGTGTGTGTGTGTGTGTGTGTGTGTGTGTGTGTGTGTGTGTGTGTGTGTGTGTGTGTGTGTGTGTGTGTGTGTGTGTGTGTGTGTGTGTGTGTGTGTGTGTGTGTGTGTGTGTGTGTGTGTGTGTGTGTGTGTGTGTGTGTGTGTGTGTGTGTGTGTGTGTGTGTGTGTGTGTGTGTGTGTGTGTACAAAAAATATTTATGTTTGATTGATTTAGCTCTAAAACTGTAGGAGCAGAAAAATTAAAGCATTAACTCTAAAACTGGAAGCGCATCAGAATTAATCTTTAGGGAGATGAGAAATGGATGGACAACAAAATAAGAATATAAAAATAACAACATGCATTTACCAAATAAGGCATAACCTAAAATTGTACAACAGATTGTAGTTTAGGGTTTGGACAAGTCACAAAAGAGATTGGAGCACTGTGAGAGTGGAGCCCTATGAATGTATAAAGTAGAAGGTGCATAGAGTATATAATTCAGTGAGAAAGACATATTTTAAAAGGAATGACAGAAGAGACATTTGAGCAAAAACACCAGTTAGAGATTTTGGATTATTCTCAAAATGAAATCTAAGTGAACCATGTTTACTTTCTTAATGCACTTTCCTTTCTTATAGTGCATGACTGATTGTTGTATGTTATTCCAAGGAGGACATTTCAAAATACAACTTTTCATATAGGCTACTGCATTCAAAAGTTTGAGGTCAAACATTTTTTTATGAATTAATACTTTTATTCAGCAAAGATGCATTAAATGGATAAAAAAAGACATTTGTAGTGGTACAAAAACTTTCTCTTAAGAACTCTTAAACTGTCTATTCATCAAAAAATTCTGAAAAAAAGGAATCACAGTTCCCACAAAATAATATTGAGCAGCATAACTGTTTAACATTGATAATAAGAAATGTTTCAAATCATCATATTAGAATGATTTCTGGAGCATCATGTGACATTGACGACTGGAGTAATAATGCTGAAAATTCAGCTTTGCATCTCAGAAATAATGACATTTGAAAATATGTTCAAATAGAACCATTTTGTATTATTTTAAAATGGTAATATTTCAAAATATTCAAATTTTGCTCTATTTATTTTGATCAAATAAATGCCTTGCAAACATTTTCTGTCAGTGTCTAAGAATTTTGCCAGTAAAATCAGATTTTCCGGTTTGTATATTAATAGACAAAAAGACAAATAAAAAGGCAAATGCGATCCAGTTATAGATACTCTATAAGTCTATATAAAATGCTTATCAGACACATTGTTGACAAATTGCTGCATATCTTTAAGGACCTGGCATAGAATCTTTTTCTCAGGCTTTCTGCATTCTCCTTAAAGCTTTCATGTACATATTTGTGACTCAGATTAACAGGCGGTTTGACTCTAAAGGTTATTACGCAGAATCTGGATTCCCTCAATTTCTGGCCTTTTACCCTCTAAAATCCTGTGTCAGCTGCAGCACGGAACGATTTATACAATATTCATGGCTCATCTATGTTTTGAGGGGTCATACATGGTACAGAGTGCCACTGACTCATCTGCTTGCTTCGCTGGTTTATCTATGCAGACATTTTAATGGGTTGCCAAGTCTTTTGAGGTCATTTTTAAGAACTTGAGTTGTATTAATAAAGTGTTTGAAATTGTGTGGGTCACTTATCATTCTAATTGAGATCCAGTTTGATCAGTTTTTCTATTTCTCACACTTTCATCACAGGCAGAATCAAATTAGTGTGGAATTAATCCGATTAATAGAAATTTCAATTTGGACATTAGATGATGGCAGGTCAAGAGTTCACATTCTGATTATGTAAAATGCCTCATTTGTGATTATCATTTGTCATAGCATTTAAACAGTCAAATAAAGATAAATTAGAACTTTCATAATTTTATTAACTGGCACACATTTTATTTTCTATTGCTTTTTTCATTAAACAGGACTGCAGTTTAGATAACTAGATTTTTACATTTTGTGAACAAAATTAATGTGAACGAAAAAAATCCAAAAAGGTTCCATTTGAAATAAATGCAGAACTTTCTATTCATCAAGGAATCCTGAGAAAATATGTCATGATTTCCAATGAAAAAATATTACACAGCACAACTGTTTTCAAAACTAATAAGAAATGTGTCTTGAGCAGCAAATCAAATACAAATTAGAATGATTTCTGAAGAATAATGTGACGTTTATTGTAAATTGTAACTTTACTTTTGATCAAATAAACGCAGCCTAGGTGAACTTACAGTAAGACTCAACTGTCAAAAACGTTTAAAAGATCTTACAGCCAAGCTTTTGAAAGTTATAATGTGTGTACAATTTGTAGTCCTTTTTACTGTCTTCCATACTAAAATGAGTTCTGATCACATAGAAAAGTTGATGATTTAATGCATAATTCATGTCTATTGCACGAACAATGCTGGAAATGTTATGCAGCCAAATTTATAATATAACAGTTGTTTGTTCAACAGTTATTTGCACTTTTCAAAGCTCACAAATATGGATATGATCAGATACTAATTTATGAAATTAGCTGCTGTTGGGATATATG
Organism: Ptychobarbus kaznakovi; assembly: GCA_027422405.1. Taxonomy (NCBI): domain Eukaryota; kingdom Metazoa; phylum Chordata; class Actinopteri; order Cypriniformes; family Cyprinidae; genus Ptychobarbus; species Ptychobarbus kaznakovi. The sequence continues at coordinate 18,353,337 of CM049807.1, forward strand.
ATTACAATTTAAGAAAAAATGAACAATGATTTGATGTATAGTTGTATACATTATTTTGCTTCCAATGTGCGCACCTGAACTCCTGTGATTCCCAGCTGAATCAGCAGACCTTGACAAAACTAGACAGATTTGCACTGCTAACCATACAAATGATCTGAAATATGTAATAGGGATTGTGGTATTTTATGTGCAAAACTTTGTAAAAAGTCAGAAAATATTTGACTAGACGGTAACTGCTTTTGGCCAGTCTTCTTTCATTCCTCTTAAATAACTTGGACCTACAATTAAAAACACATCTTGTTCCATATCTACACAGCCAAAGTGATTTAGCCACCTCAGTCAATGTTTACTCCTTGATTTTAAAGGCCAAAAGGGAGACAAAGCAATATTTCTACATTTGCACAAAATGCAAGCGCTGCTTTTCTACACAAGACCTCACCACAACAATGCTAGCGTGTTCTGGGTGTCTGCCATTTGGACTTCATGCAAGCTTGAGCGCATACTGATAGCACCACTATTTCTGTACTAACTGATTTCCATTGCCACCTGAGGATTAGACTTACAAAGACTGATGTAGCAGCATCCAAAGCCATATTTCTTTGGAGGCGTGCACTGGAAGTCACTGAATTCAGCTGTGTAGCGTTTTTTTTTATATATATATAAAAAATGTGTTGCTTGATCATCCATAAAGTTTCCATCTATTTTTCAAAGAACAGTACGCATTTTTTTCCATATAAGAAATGCTTTTTTCTGGACTTCTAAGAAGATGAATATACATCAAGTAGCACCAAATTTAAGGTATTTGTTTCCATCACTCGAAAACTTCAGACTGTGTGTGAGAGAGATCTACATTGCTGTGATCGCATTGTGATATTGATGGGTGGACTTTTTTCCCATTTCAAATTATATTGTAAGCATAATATTTGATGTTAAAAATCATTAAAATGTCAGAATGCATTTGTACTTGGTTGGCCTCTCTTTTGCTTTTATGACAGCAACACTGCAATTAAAATGAATGAACTCCACAAAAGGACATTCTTCAGAACATGATGGTCTTCAGAAGATTTCTTCACAAATTATGTTCTTCAGAATGATTTGAATAAGCATCTTGAGCTCCAATGGAAGCAAAAACATCAGACCGTCTGTACAAGTGGTCAATATCACAAAATATTTTTTTGATTATTGACAGTATGTGAAATAGTGGTGAATCCTAAATATTTCCACTTAAATATATAGTTATTCAACATTTCTCACTATCCTAAAATGTTCTATTTACTTTAAAGGTTTAACAAATAGAGCATTGGTTTTTCCAAAGTGGTCTCTGACTTTTGGACCCCACAGTACACTGTCTCTCAGATTAAACGGGCCAATCAAAGGTTATTCACAGGAGTGCTTTTCACCAGTAACCTAACAGCTAACAGGCTTTTCATGTTTCCTCTGGCAGCTTTACCAGATGGGGGTAAGGGTCATTTGGCCAGCTGAAATGGGTCGGTGAGAGACAGGGGCAAAGCAGAAATGCGTACAGAGCAACATCCAGGCCTCTATTCGCTCCTCTGACTCAAACAGTTTTCCATGTCTGCTGTAGAGTCATCTTTCACCAGCTGTGAAGTGTTGCCAGAGTTTCCCTGGAACAAAGTCAGACACAGGAGCCAGAGATACTTGAGAACTCAGATGCCACGGGTGTTATTTCGCCTGAGCGCTATACTTGCCATATTCACTTTACAGCTCTACACACCTACTATATGTCAACAAATATTTTGTATACATTTTATTTATTTTTAAAGTTGACACTTAAATTAAGTTTCCTGACCCTGCTGGACCAGAAAAATGTATCTAGTTTAGATGGTTGGGAGGACATTTTGCTGGTTAAAGGGGTCATAGGTCATATGATGCGATTTCATGTTTTCCTTTGTCTTTGGAGTGTTACAAGCTGTGTGTGCATTTATAAGATATGTAAAGTTACAAAGATTAAAGTCTCAAACCCAAAGAGATATTCTTTATAAAAGTTAAGACTTTCACCCATGCCCCCCTAAAACGGCTCATTTAAACACGCCCCCACATGTCTATGTCACAGTGTGGGAGATTTGCATAACAACCAAACGTATATGCAAAGAAAGGAGAACTTTTATTCTCGCTGTAGTATTTTTGTTGCCGCCGCCATGTCCTGGAGATGCTGTGTGTTTCATTGTGAAAGTAAAAGTACTTTGTTTGGCTTTCCAAATAAGTACACAACTAGAAATGAGTGGGCAAGTTATATTTACAACACTGTTCTAGATAATATTCGAGTGTATGCAGCGCATTTTACAGCGTATTTTTCCTGAACCTGGGAGAGAGTAGCCTTCAATGTGAACACTATGAATGGCTGTGAACACTATAAAGTGGAGGCAATTCCAACGTCGCAATAACAGTCTGGTGCTTCCGACTCACAGCCTGTAAGTACATTTCAATAATTAATGAATTTGCTACTGACTATTCAAACGCGAGTTTTGAGCAGTGTAGAGTAGTGCTTGTTTGTCGTTTCTCTGATCACATATGCAGACATGCTAATGTTTACACAGCACGGCGCAACGCATAAAAAGACCATATGAGTCATTATAATCAGTAATTATATTCTCACTGAATGCAGCAAATGCCTCGTTTATAATGGGTTTTATTGTTTTAGTATCGTCGTGCCGGCCCAGGACACAGCATCATAATACAGTAAGGGGCGTAACTTTTCCGTCTCATGGTTGAGGTATTCGGCCAATCACAACGCACTGGATAGCTGGCCAATCAGAGCACACCTCGCTTCTCAGAACGATGAGCTTTGTTACACTATATGCTATATAGATGCTATATCATAACTAGTTACGGGGACTACTTTCAGGCGCTGCCTGACTACTTTGTCTAATCTACACTAGACCTGGAGATCGGGTGAATGGATTAAAAAAACGGTAAAACTCAACTGTTTTTCTCTAGAGGAGTTGTAAAATGAGCCTATTTCCCAAAAAAGTGGAGTGTTCCTTTAACAGAAATGAGACCCATTTGTGAGAGATCGCGTCTGTTGATTTCAAAAGCTTTGAGCTCCGAGGAAGAAACTGATCACACACACTGAGATTACATATATGCATATGTTGTTTTTCATTTATGTAAGGTTTTTTGCAGGGGAAAAATGGATGGAAAAAGCCAGACGTATTGTGATGTACTTCCGAGAGAAACAGACTATTGACTGAGGAAAATATTCAACCATTTTCAGTCTTTATCTTGAAGGATTTTCTATTCTGTGGCTCCATCGTGTGGACAATTATCTCCGAATTATGTTAATATAAATGGATACAATTTTTTTTTGAATGATTACAAATTTTAATGATTACTTACAGATAATATACACACATTAAACTCAACTTTAACAGTCACATTTTCATCTTACATTTTTAAGCAGTAATAATTATGATTATTATTATGACATTATTATGTCACTTGTTAAATGGTTATTTAACAATTGCATTCAGTCATATGCTGTTGCATTAACAGTGTGATTAAGTTTGTTCGCACCAGCCGTCACTGGATCTGGGAATGGAAAATGCAAAGAAACACATTAACAGGGCTCTTGGTGTATGTCACCACATATAGGAGCACATCATGTTTTACAGTCAGTGAAGTAGTGAGGGTTTATCTTGACTGCTATTTGCAAAGAGGCCATTCGTGGATGTATTTTTATGGCCCATAGCTACAAATATTTCTCTATTGTTCTTTTCAATGAGATAATATTTTCTAAAGCACTGATGTATTGGTATTTTCAGAATAATTATTTCATGTTGAAGTACTGTTTTATGAAACTGTCTGTAGTTTAGCTAAACAAGCCACAATTTGTTTAATTAGTTTTTTTGATTATTGCAGAAAATAAGCTCTGTGGCCAACAAACGTTTATGATTCTTACATGTTTTGTTCATCATGAAAATCTTCACAAATGAATACAACTTTTATGAAATGTGAAGCAATACAGGATTTTGTTAATGTTTTTTTATGTTATAGAATAAAACATGAAAATGTCTTAAACTTGTGTAAACCACAGACCTTATTTCAGATGTTTAACTAAAAAAACATTCAGGAAAAAACATTGGCTTCAGGACGATGAAACCAAAAGTGCCAAAATGCTAATCTAGATTCTGAATGACACACTGGAGATCAACACCATGAGGAAAGTGTGCTGCTGTGACCTGGATCTGGATGGGTTGGGTGATGGCTTGGTGGATAAAAAAATATTTTATATGCAATATTTATCAGAAACCAATTATTATTTCCTTACATCCAAATTAGATTTTTTTCCGAATACAATTTGACTCCTTGGAATCACCCACTTCCAAACATCTTCACAAAAACATTCTTAACCTTACATCATAAGTAAATAATTAATACAGGTATGAATGCTGATTACAATTATGTCCTCATGTCTCAGTGGCATAGGATATTTTGTATGCTGACACTTTCCCACCCCATGAAAGCGTGAGTTTACGCTCACACCATTGAGTGACGATGCAGCACTGTCACCTGTAGGACATTACATGTATTACATTATTCAGTGTAATGACAGTAATGACATAAGTAGGTTTTTATGGTTTAAGATGGGTTCTCATTAAATAACAATTAATCAATATAAAACACAAAAGGTCGTACCATTTAAATATTGTGATTGTAAAATTATGTTTTCTGTCAATTCCAGTTAGAGATCATTTCAGGTGAATGAAAAAATATGCTTTTTTATTATCACAAAGAGAACACGGTCTACTTCACTCAATCAACAGAACATAAAATGACAAATTGAGTATAGCCCTATATGGCAAACATTATCACATGCAGGCAACTTGAATGTTAATAGCACTGCAAAATGAATATTAGTAAAAAAAAGACAGCTAAAGAAAGATACTACTGTTGTCAACAGCACTTTTCTCCTCCTGAATCAGGTTCCTTGGCCAGTGCTTCCCTGGAACTACAGCCCATTCATTGCTCTACATCTTATAGTGTAGAGCAACAAGCTCTGTATTGTCTTTTGAGACCCCGCAGCAGTCAGATGCATTTTGCAGCTGTTTTTACCCCTGCTAACCTTTATCTTGGTTAATTTAGTCACAAGTGGTCACCCACAAGAAAAGGTTGAGAACATCGTTGCTTCCAAATAAGCTTCAGATTTTAATCTCACCATAAATGTGACATTTTGAGGCATATTCATTTATGAACTGAACTTCAAAACTGCATATTTCACATCATCTGTTAAAAGTCTTGTGCATGTAATTACAGGATTTTCCAAATATTTTGATTGGTTTATTTTCTTTTAAAGGCATACATAACTGTAAATGTTGTTTGAGACCATTGCTTTAGCATAAATAATGACTGACAGGTGAGTAGGTGGTCCTTCATGGTTTGAATTGAGTTGCTGTCCACCCTATGTGGTTTCAGTGATTCGATCACAGAATGTTTTGGGCCCCATTTACACCTGATTTTATTACTGTCTACTTGTGAAGGGATCACCTGAAACTGATGTTAATACCAGGAGCTTTTGGGTCAGAGTTCATGTAGAAGTGACGACTCCAATGCCAAAGCACAATCGGAGCTGCTCCAGAAAGATGAAAGTAAGTACAGTGTGAGGAATCAGACGGATTCCAGCTGGGACAAGGCCCTGCGGAGACAAAACACACATTTACTACCAGAGTTTAACACACACTCAGAATGTATAATGCTCTTTATTGGCATAAAAATAGTTTTAACCTTGTAGAAAGCTTTAGGTCCGAGTTTTCCAGTATCAGACAGGCAATGAATCACCCCCTACCACAGAAATTATAGTGTCACAACTGAATATACACTACCCTTCAAATATATATTTTTATTATGTTTTTGAAAGACGTCTCTTATGCTCACCAAGTCTGTATTTATTTGATCAAAAATACAGTAAAAACAATTATACTGTAAAATATTATTACAATTTACAAATTAGTTTTCCATTTTAATATATTCTGAAATGTAATGTATTATTGTGATGCAAAGCTGAATTTTCAGCATCATTACTCCAGTCTTCAGCGTCACATGATCCTTCAGAAATCACTCTAATATGCTGATTTGTTGCTTAATATACATTTCTGTATAACAGTTGTGCTGCTTAATATAATTGTAGAAACATGCATTTTTTTAGGATTCTTTGATGAATATAAATTTCAAAATATTTTTTTTCTAAATTATATGAATCTTTTGTAACTTGATAAATGTCTCCACTGTCACTTTTGTTAAAATCTCTTCTTGAAATTTGAAAAATAACAAGCTTTTGAACAATAACATATAGTTAATTCAAAAAAATCAAGATGCAATGTAGATGTAAGATGCATATTTAATTTTATTTTTTTTTAATGGAGGAATTAAAGCAGAATCTTACCCTGTATTCCCCCTTTGAATTCATCAGTCTGGTTTTCACCACATCCATAGGCTGACAGAGAACAGTAGCACAACCTCCCTGTGAGGAAAACATTAAAATGTTACTAAGTGAGTTAAGCTGAACTACTAAGTAGTTCAACAACAATCAACAACACTTTTTTTTTTTTTAAAGAAAAAAAGGAATGGTCTTAAAGTCACAGTAGCAAAAACAGCTTGTTTAGTGAGAGAGAATGTGTAAATGGTCATGCAAATTAAAATCAAACTACTACATTACTACTTGACCAACATTATAAGTGGACCTTAGGGAAAAATGAAATAAAAACGTAACCTTTAAAGAAGTAAAGGTTAGTTTATAATGCATTTCTGAGGAGGAGGGCAACTCACCGCAATGAAGCTAGCAATAAAGTGAGTGAAAATGTTATCAGTCATCAAACCAGTTCCCAGAACCAGCTGCTTGGCCTGGTCATAACAGGACAGCTAGAAGAACCACGGAAAGACTAGTGAGGAACTGAGACTATCCTAGTCATGGCAAAATGACAGCCCATTCAATGACTGTCTAAAACTGTGGCTATAAAAAGAAAAGTGTTTTTCCTTTACCTGCCCCACAGTGACCATGGCCCCTCTACTAGCTGCCATTGAGGCTCCAGTGAACAGCTTCCTTATTCCCTCTGTGAGAAAAAAATAGCAGGTCTTAAGGCAGGAGATCTTACAAACAGAGCTCTATGAATAATTCAAATAACCCCAACCCTTGTCTGTTCTCTCTTTCCTGATGGATGAGTAAATAGCACAGACCCACATTCTGTCATTACACGTTTCCAGATTGCTGTGGGAAGGTTTTAATCTGTGACTTTAAGTGCAGACATCGGCATGCATACCTCCTCAGCAACAAAACAATGCTGCAATTTATTCTATACTGTATTCTGTGACATTATCTTTTCAGACAGTTCATCTGATTTCTTAAATTCCTAAGCCAAAATGTGTCTTTCTTTTTGTATTCTCACCTTCTTTCCAGACGCGTAACAATCCATCAAGAGCATGTGCATAGCTGCAAAACACCATATGTTGTCATGACAGATTATTTTGTTTAAGTTTGGTGTGTACCTCATATTTTTTGATACTCACTTTCTTCTTAAATCAGGTGGCAACTTCACATCATTCTGCATTCTGTTATAAAACACAGGGTAGAGGAAAAGGCACAAAATTTACTTGAACCAGTTTCAAGGTGTTGTGCTGGTAAGGAGAGAGTTAAAGCATGGATATAATTGCAAAGTAATTGTATTAAATGAAAAACAAAATCAAAACACCCTGCAACTCAGGAGCACAGGATAAACGGAGGAGCAAAGCAAACCCTGGCCGAGCCAACGGAAGAAAAGACGACGGCAGAGGAAAAGACCACAGCGGTGCTGGAGACCCCCAATGGAGGAGGTAGCAGGTGAAGAGACCATGGTGGAGCCGGTGGAGGAGATGACCTGATGGTAGAGCCATAATGATGGAGATCCATGGAGGAGTTGGCTGGAAAACTGACCATGGTGGAGCCAGTGGATTGGAAGACTGAGGAGGTGCCAGAGGAGTGGAGCCAGTGAATGGTGGACCAGGGCAACGTCACAGGCTTGGAGGACCAAGGTGGAGTCAGAGAGATGGACCCCAGTGAAGCAAGAGAAGGCAAGAAACCAAGTTGGAGACTGAGAGATGAGAAGTCTGGTGGATCCAGAGGGATGACAAACCATTGTGAAGCCAAGGCCCGAAGCGGAATCATGACATCAGAGGGCCAAGGTGAAACCAGAGGGTTGAATGTCGCAGTTTTGGTGGACCTGGTTTGCCATGAGACAGTGGCTGCACCAGTAGAGCTGCAGGGCTGAGAAGGATTCTGGCAGAATATCTAGAGGCAGGGCTAGGGCACTGGATGGGAGGAGTGAAGGAGGATTGGTTTTGGGGGCTGGGCTTAAGGGTGGAGATTACTTCCAGGACACTCAAGGTCAATAAGAGTTGGCTCTAGGACGGACTGGGCAGCTGGTGCTGGCTCAAGGTTGAACAGGGTGGTGAGACAGACATCTCCTTGGATTGGGGGTCTGTTGCAGGCTAAAGCACCGGCTTGGGGCTCACGGTGGGCATGTGCATTGGCTCGGGACCCGTGACTGGTGTGATGAGGGGTTCAAGAAGGAAATACCAGGGCTGGTGCGGACACGAAGAGTGTATGATTCTCCTCCACCACACCCACTGTGAAGGGGGATTTATTGTTCTGGAGCACCTCACAGAGTGCCCCTTGAGGACCATCCCCAGGAAGATGAGATCTTGTCTGTGTATTTAGTCCGGCATGGAAGAATATACAGAGGGGTAATGTACCATGTGAGCCAGGTCTTAAATCTCAGATGTAAAATTCTTGAGGGACCGATCCCCTGGATGAGGTGGAGGATTCGTACTGCTATTAGATCCATTTTAAGGGTCTGTTGATGACATTTGAAGCATATATCTATTTGCAAAGCAGGAAAATTAACAAACAAAAACAATAACCAGTCTGGAACTTGGGAGCACAAAATAAACTGAGGAGAAAAGCCAACATTATATTGATGAGAACAGTGCCAAGAGATGAACCAAACAGGAATTTATGCTAAATAAGGCAGAAAACAAGGAACAGAATGGACTGATCAATTAACAAATCAATAACCACATGAACAAATTAAACTGACACTAAACACAAGCACTCTCAGAAATAAAGATACAAATGCTGTCACTGGTGTGGTACATTTCAAAAGATACAACTTTGTACCTAAAGGGTCCATATTGGTACCTTAAAAGCGGAGCCGATCCTCCCTATACGCAGAATACGCCAGCAGCGTAGGGCCCCCGAAACACCAGGGAGCCCCCTTGCTCTCAAAGATGATTTCATTTTAGTTGCGTGTTTGAATTTGGTCAGCGGCTAAGAAAACATGAATGATCATTTATTGTAAACGACACAGTTTTGCGTAGGGCCCCCAGAAGTCAAGGATCGGCTCTGCTTAAAAGTAACATATTAAAAAAGGTACTGACAACTTTTGTACCTTTATTTCTGAGAGTGGGGGATGAAACTGAACTGACACATGAAACAAGACATGACACATAGCAGTTTTTTTATTTACATATTACAGCCTCTCTTGTGTAAATCAGTGTCACTCACCTGACATTAACCATGTCCGCTGGTGTCCCAATAAACCCACCAGTAAGACCTACAGATTAAGAAATTAAAGGAACAGGTTTTTCTTTCTTCTGTTTTGTTGTATAAAAACAGAGCCACTTAAACATTTTGCCATCTCATTTTGTGTTTAATAGAAATAAATTATAACATGATAAAAATAATTACGTGTTTGAATAAATGAGAATTTTACTTTTTGGGTGAACTGTCCCTTTAAAACAGTGGTTCTCAACCAGGGGACCTCAGCAAACTTCCAAGGGGGCCTTAAGATGAATTATTACAATAATTTATATAAATAATTTTGTTTCTAGCTATATCAGTTTCTAAAATATTTTACTGAATATGCAGAAACTGTGAGTAAAAAAAAATAATATATATATATATACATATATATATATATATATTTTATTTTTTTTTATTCTGTAAATCATAAATTACTGGACAAATTGTGCAAATGATAGCGTGAGATACACGAATAACATTATGCTATTAAGCTATTTTTATACTCATTTTAATTTGTTATTCTGATTTATGTATACTTCTAGTTAATAGAAAAAAATAAAACTTTTGAAAATTAAATTGTGGACAGTGGGAGTCTAGAGTCAAACAGTTTGACAATCACTGATTTAAAAAATGCCAAACAGAGAAATCCATCTTCAGTTCGTCATATGCTGTCAAGTCAAAGCCAAATTAACAGAGTTACAGGATTATACAGCATTAGTTATGATGTTTTTACCTCCAAAAGCAGCCAGCAAGATCTTCTGGTAGAAGGGCATGGGCCCCTGGTTTTGACTAGATATCTTGTCTCTCACAGTTTCATAAATGGCAAAGCGGGTCATTGAGTAAGTCATCTAGAAGAGTGAACATGGCACCACACTGTTAAAATAATCTTTACCATTTGGGATGCCTTATTGTAAGACCTTAGAGTGAGCACAAAAGCATAAATAAGCCAAATCGTCTGCAGAGGCACTAACCTGCCTGCAGAGTGAAGCACTGAGGCCATTGTAGAGCGCTAGCACCCCATCACTGCGCACCACCTGCATAGCCATGCCAGTCATCCTCATCTTCACCTCCTGCTGGGTTTGCAGATGAACCTGAAGGTGGAGGAAATAACTAAGGTTAAACCCAGTATAGATTATCCTAGACTATGGTACTATCTATACTACACTTCTGTATCTACTGTATTCAGGGATACTGGAACTTCTATGCAATACTACACTCCTCAAAATAAAGGTTCAAAATGAGGTTTTTGCAGTGATGCCACAGAATAACCATTTTTGGTTCCCCAAAGAACCTTGCAGCGAACAGTTGCCTAAAATAAACCTTTTTTTCTTATAGTGTGAAGAACATTTTTATAGTCTAAAAACGATTCCATGGATATTAAAGGTTCTGCATGGAACCATAAATGTCAATAAAGAACACAAAGAACCTTTTCTTAGCTTAGTTAGATTTGTCAATATAATATAAATTAAATCAGTTTAAGTTATCCTGTAGCCCCCTTGGAAGTGTGCTGAGCCCCCTGGTTGAGAACCATTGTACAATACTGTATCCTACTATACCAAAACAGAACTAGAAGAATTATGATGCTCATGTTCCATAAATATGTTTACTTTTGCAGTATATGCTACAAACGATACTATACTATTTGCTACTACAGTGGTTCTCACGGGGGCCAGAAGATGGCTCAAAATGATTTAAAATATGACAAAACAATCATTAAAAATAACATATTCACCCATCAATAATTGCCTTGAAAAAATCTGCATATATGAGGTAGCCTCGTTTTAAAAAAAACGTGTAATTTCTAGACCTGGAGAAGTCATGTAAAAAAAAAATAAATAAAAAAAATATTGAAAATACATTTTACACATGAATGTTTTGTAAATTGTCGGGGGACTTGAAGTCAAAAAGTTTGAACCTCTGCTATCTATAATTTACCAGCATATACTATACAGTGCTATAGTATACTTCAGTAAAACACATTATAGCTGTTACACATTAATAAACTTGCCGGTACATTCCTCGCTCGTACCTTTATTAAGTCCAGTGGATGAGTGCAGCATGCGGCCGCGCACGAGGCAATGCCTCCGAAGTACCAGCGCGAAACGCGCTTCTCTGTCATGATTCAATCTCGGTTTATTCCGTGACAAACGATGAAGGAATAAAGTGGAATAACGCGACTCACACACGACATTAACCGCTCGGTTCTGTGATAAAAGTCCCAGTGATAATCCTCTATCTACACTGCAGTTGATTGACTTAGTGCTGCACTAAGACCTGCACTGTTAATAGTTTCATTCATCGGCTATACATAGGATTACAAACGCGCAGATGGGCTAGTACAGAAAGTCGTTCACTTCTAAGCATAGTAATAAAGTTTAAAGATAGACCTATAGCGGGGAAACGCGTGGGTTAAGAAGTAGTGCGTCGCTCGGTATTAGCGCGTCATGCTGCCAATCGGACACTCAGGCGACCTTACAAGAAGACCGAGCATCTGTCAGAGGAAAGTATCACGTGCCTAGGCAACATTGTTGCGTTAAGGGGACATGCAGTTGGCATAACTCACACAGCACGGTTTGTGTTCATTCTGAAATTCCTTTTTATTTGCATTTTAATTGTTCAAATTGTAAGCTTCTGGTGGCTTTTGAATAATTCAAAGCATTATTGAGCCGTTATTTTTTGTCAGTTCTTGAAACCAATGAAATATCATTTCGCTTTTGCACTGAGAAAGTTTCACAAGGATCTCCTCAAGCGTGCTTTCAGTCAGAAGTGTGTACGTGACACATAAATAGAATCAAGAAATGTTTGACCTCCGTAGGGTTTATTAAAGACTGTGCGTCAATAAATTCCACCTTGTGGTTGCTTCTTTGCATAATTTCCATGAGACCTATTCAGTTTGCTATTCAAACCTCAGGTCATAATTGTGACCACTGTTGTTGAAGTGTACACATGCATAAGGCACATCAAGGCAAATCCGATTTTTTTTCCAGCTTTACAGAATTTGTTTTGCAGCTTTACAGACAATTATAATTCTAAATATATTTCCAAGATGCCGAAGCAAACTTGCATCTTGGAATCCATGACCAGTGACGTCTGAACGCATGATTCCTGATCTCCAGTCTCTGGTGAAAATTGGGTGGTGTCCATTTTGTGTCCACTGTGTATGTTGGACTGTCAGCGTCATATGTACACGTTATATGGCTCAAATTAATGAATGAATAGGTGTATGAAATGAATTAATTCTGGTAATTGACAAGCTAAATATATTTGTAGACTTTGTGTAGAATATATCATCTTTTTCACTGGTATGACCTTAAGCCTTAAATCATATCAAATGAGTGGAAATCATTTTTTACAGTTTAATTATGATAATCAGCTGTAAATTTCACAAACCTTGATGTCAGAGTTCTTTGATAAATTATTGTATATGCTTCAGTCTGTTAATTTCTGTAACACTTGATGTCAGAGTTCTTTGTGTAATCATTCTCTTGGGTATCAGCTCTATCTGTATTGGCAGTTGTTTCTCCTTCATGCTGTTTGATGTTTCTGCCAAAGCCGATTAGTCTAACATTTTCCTCAGAATCTGTTGAGAATAGTTTTAATTTCACATATAATATGAAATAGACAGTATAGTATTATGATATTCTGAGATTTGCTGTAAAAAGTTCAAATAAAAATAAAGAAAATACATTTCATACCTATGACGATATTTCTAGGGTTTATATCACCATGTATCACTCCGGCCTGGTGAAGATCTTGAAGGCCAAGAAGCATCTCCTCCACTATTTCTTTTATTTTATCTTTTAGTTGTGTGTCATTTTTTTGTTGGTCTATTTCGGACTGATGAAGATTTTCAATGTATTCATCTAGTAATCCCAAAGATTGTACTGCTCTATATATATATGATTTTTATCCTCTTCTAAGGATACATATTTAATTATGTTCTTGCTCTCCAGCGTATTATTTTGTAAATTACTGAATTAATTTGTGAAGTAAAACTTATTTTTTGGGGTTTTTAAATCCGCATTGAACTGCTACCAAAGTACCATCTTGCGAGAACCCAATGTATGTTTTTATTGCACCCGAAGTGCTAATGAGAAAATTAGCATTTTTAATTATGTACAAGTTTCCGATTTTATTTTTAGTCCTAAAATCTTTATTTTTTTTAGATTATTAAAGAGGGCATTTGATTAATAAACAGGTTTGATAAGCAGTAAATCAGACCAGCAGAGGACGCCAGAGACCACCGTGGGTGTTTAAAACCAATGAAACGTGTGAGACTTAAACAGAATAATAGGCTACGATGCATCTGTACTTTTCTCAAGATATACAGTGTGTACAACACACACTGTATATTTTGAGAAAAGTACAGATACACACTCAACATGACTCTAACACACACTGATCTTACTGTCTATACAAGGATACGTTTATGCTGACGTTATTTTAGTGACAGAAATTCAGCTGAAGTATTAATGTAATGAAGAGAAAATAAAATTCTCTAAAACATCTCACTGTTAATGATATATCATGCACGTGTTAAGGGTAGAATCTCTCTAGTATCTATTCTCTTTCATCAACACAGTTTCACTGATGTTCTGGAACCCAAAACCCATGATAGAGTGGCTTAGTGAATGTGGTCTGGACCTCGTGAATGAGGTTCACTGTGTCAGAGACGCTGTTGGAGAACAGAGTTCCTGCACTGTGATCCACATACAGTCCTATTCTAGAGCTGATGGACGCTACAAGATCAGTCCGTTTGTTATTGTGAAAGAATGAGTAACCGGAGGGAAAACTGAACAAACTCCGGGACTGATTATTATGTCCAAACAACACTCATTTCCCAATCCCTGCCTGCTGATGCTCTTATATGACACCGATACAGACCATAATGTCCACTCCACTCAACCTCCCAGTAACAGCACCCAGAAGCCCTCTCTACACAACACCTGATAAACGTAACGTTTCTTAGTGTCTTACATTGTAGGAAGTCGTTCCTGGTCTTGGGAACTGTGGAAAATCAACAAACATGAAAAGTGTGATTGAGAAGATTGAGAAAAGCAAGACGTTTCTAATTGTACATGGTTATTAGATGATGCCATGATGGACCATTAGATGAGACCAGATTAATCTCTAGGACTTTACCTCTGTCACAGATCGTCTTGATTGCCTCGATCTTTGCAGAAATCTTCCAGTTGGTCTCTCATGCCATCAAATAAGAAAGAACTGAAAGGAATGTTGGGAGTGTCTGATTCAGGAGCTGCTGAAAGAGACTGGAAACTCTACAGAAAACTGAAATCAAATCTCATCCGCTCCACACAACCTGTTTTGTGTGGGTCTTGTTTACATTTTTGTAGCATTTGGCACATACACCTTACTTTAACATATTTTTAAAAAGGGTACTTATCACAGAAATAATATAATTTAAATGAATATACCTATTAACTAAACTTAATCTTTTCAGAGACATTGCAACAAAGACATGTTAATTCCCCTCCATATGTATTTCAATATAGGCTACATTTGATACAATCGAGTGCACTTCTTTTCACAGGGCTGTTATCATTCTAAATGGCCGAATCACTTCAGAAGACTTGGATTAATCGGGAGTTTTACTTTAAAGCTACATTTATTTCCTCTTTGGAGCTTAACAGTTTTGTACCTCATTTATTTTATGTATAAACTAAAATAGATGAGGTTCTTTAGATATTTTCTATTACATGCTCCGCAGAAGAAAAAGGGAAAGTGGTTTGGAACGACATTTAGGAACAGAAATTTTCATTTCAATCCCTGTAATTTCATACCTGTTTCTCTGTCCTCTGAGCTGCACTTGATACAGTTTTGTGGTTTTTATGTTCATACTCTTTACACAGCACACAAATGCATTGTTGGTCATTGATATAGTACATTTGCAGCTGATTATCATGTTTACGGCAGATCATGTCCTGAAGTCTTCCAGTGGCATCAATCACTTTGTGTGGCTTACGAGAGTGAAACTCCTCATGATGGTCAAAGTGAGTATAACAGTACATTTCCTCACATTCATTCATTCACACATAATGGGCTTTTGCATTGAGAAACGTGAGCAGCAGTTGGATGAAAAAAAGGGTGACAATTTGGGTGAAATATCTCTTTAAAAACAACTGAGATATTATTCAGTGTGCAGTGATCACCAATTACTCACTTCTCACAAGAATGGTCTTTTATAATGCATTGATTATTGCTCTATAAGCGATAATGATACAATTACGATACTCAGTACGGTAGAACGTGTTTATTTAACCTCAAGCAATAGCATCACATCCCTTTGTCAGGACATCCCCAGTATCAAAGAGACAGACCAGCTCCACCCATCCTGCCCAGGACAGCACGTGTGGAGCTTAAGGACAGATGGAGGAGTCAGTGATGGGTGGGTGTGTTTGCAGGCTCAGAGCCTGTTAGAGTTCAGTCTGTAAGTTCAACACCCAGACCACCTCTTGTGGACAAAATGGTCATTTTAAAGGCATTATTCGTTTTCTTCTAATTCCTTTTATCCTTTTGTAAAAAAACAAACACAGAACACAACGATGACTGAAAGGTAACACGTGATCAAGTGAAGGTCCAGTGCAGATATTCACTCCATCACCACAGTGCCTCCTGCTGCTTCTAGTGCTGCTTTCAGTTTTTCTGCTTCTTCTTTAAACACATTTGCCCGGATCTCCTGAGGCAGAGACTCTACAAGCTTCTTGGCCTGTAAATGAGATGAAAACGCATCATAAACGGAGTCCTTTAGAAATGAAAATCAGCAGCAACTCAAACTAAATCTAGTGAGCTGCATTGCTTTCTGAAGCCTTTTGACACATTGGAAACAAACTACATAGACAGCAACTGATATGTGCTAATAAGAGACTGAAATACATTTAGATTAGCCTTCATGCTACTGTGGACTACAAAAAAATCCTCATATTACTTTGTTATACTTAAAAAAAACATCTTACCTGTACAAGATTTAGACCCTCCATGCAATTCTTCACTTCTTTAATCAGTTTCACTTTGTCAGCCGCTTTGAATTCTGTCAGTTTGACTGTAAAATGAGTTTTCTCTTTCTTTGCAGAGGTCGCCTCTTCCTCTACTGCCTGCAAATTCAGTTAATCATTACAGCAAAAACGTCAAACAAAACCACGACATTTGCACAAAAATATACAAAATATTTAAAGCTATTCATTTTTTCCACTTTCTTTCTCAAATGTTCCATAAAAACAGTTTATCAACAACTGCAATATTTTTTACAATTACATAATAATACAAACAGGTAACAACATTTGATAAAACTGCACAAAAATGGTTGAAAATGTAACAGTCATTCACAAGGGGGAGCACTGGTTTGAGACCAAATGTTAGTTTCTGGTTACTGATAAACTCAAAGTTAAGGGCCAGGCTGTCAAAAAAAAAAAATATTGCAAATATTCGTCAAATATTGGGCTGGGCAATATATCGAAAGCGATTCTCATACGCATCTCATCAGTAAAGCCGGTTCCGTGATTAGCAGTAAATCTCCATCACCTGTTTTCAAATGGAGCAGCAGTTAATACACAGACTAGTTCACTGACAAGCTACGCAATATAGAGTTCATCATCGCAGATGATCATACAACCGTATGCGATATATCGCCCAGCCCTAGTCAAAAATGTTGCATTTGAATTTTAGGTGGGCTTCAGGTAGCCTTAGCATAATGCAATGATGATGTAGGTGTTGTTGCATTTTAATGCTGTTTTTAGCCTATCCAGTTGAAGCCACTAAATGCGGCGCTGCTACGTTGTTCATTCAAAATATTGCGGAAAAAAATGACATCAATGCGGAGATGATGTTGTTTACATCAAAACCAAGCCATTCACACAGAATGCATATTTATCGCATTTTCTATAGGAACATTATCACCGGTGCACTCACGTCTCGCACAAGAGAGCTGCATGTCTAGAAATGTGTCAATAATAGACATTGTCAACTTTAACGCAACATGTTCAACTTGACTTTTTGTCAGTTTTACCCCATCCAGTTTTACTTATCGTGTTTAGACAGCTTATCGTGGATAACTTTGAAAAAATTCCTTTGTATGCACTACACACATGTCATGCAGTTTGTTAAACTTGTTTACATACTTAATTATGATGCAGTTTGTTTCTAATTGTTTAAGCAACTTAATTATATATGGTTTACAAACATCATTTTAAACATCATAGCACTTTTTTCAAAGATAGTCTTGTTATTTTATTGCTTTGAGGAAACGTGCATTAGTAATATTTTGCTCGATGCGCCCTTGTGGAAGCAAAAAGCCCCCCCCCCCAACCCTAACTGAAATTATGCCTTTTAAATTTGAATATAATTTGAATATTGATCTTAAGTACAAAATTCGAATTTAATTGTTCAGCCATTTTGACAGCCCTACTCAAAATTCCTAAAAACAACAACAAAGTGCATCATATGTATTGTGCCACATACTGGTATTGTATGACTAATAAAGCTTTACCTCAGCAGCAGGAGCAGCTGCTGCCATTGAGCCCATGGGCATCATGCCAACATCCTGAATGTTCAGAGTTTTCTGACAGGGACAAAAAACACATTTATATCAGTGTTTTCAGTAAAGATGATCACACTATTAGAGTTGGGCGATATAGTGAATAATCACAATTTCAAATTCAGCAACATCCATCATATGTAGTGAAGAACTATATTTGACCATTACATTTATAAAGGATTATACACTTAATTTCTATTATTTCACTAATATTATATTAACAGCAAATAAATGTTTATTTTGTATTTTTTTTTAAATATACATTTAGGATTTACATTACACTACGAGTGCACATTCAATACAAGCGCACTTCTCGTTGGGTCAATAATGAATGACAGGTAAACACTTTGTATCGTGTATGTCATAATAACTGGGACACTGGTGTATATGAATTAAAAGATTAAATATCATTCTTCTTTGCGTTCATTTAGAGAGACACATCAGGTATTGATTTTTTTTTTAAAACTGAATTTCTTTTCTATTTGATGTCTTGCATTAAACGTCATTTAGCTGGTGTTTTGACAGTGTGCTGCACCTTTAGTAACTCGTTGAGGTCAGACACTTCTAAGAGCGTGAGGTTGGCGATGTCATTGACCAGCTGTTGGATTTTGGGAGGGTACTGCTTAGGCATCCCATCAAAAGGAGGTGTTGCAATGGCATCAGACGGACTGACAGAGCTGGTCTTGAGTGTTCGAAGGGCACACAGTGCTGCCGTCTGTAGGTTGTGTCTGTGAAATGAGTCCATTCAAACAATAATGAGCACAAAAAGCAACAAATTCAACAGTGCGTCTATTCTCTTAAAGTGCAGCAAATCAGGATATTAGAATGATTTCTGAAGGATCATGCGAGTAGACTGCTGACTGGAGTAATGATGCTAAGACTTGTTATTTTAAATTGTAATAATATTTCACAATATTACTGTTTTTATTGTATTTTTCATCAAGTAATGGGATCATTAACTCAAAAATAAAATGTATTAATTACTACTTGGTTCATCTTTGGAACACAAATTAAGATATTTTGATGAAATCCGAGAGCTTTCTGACCCTCCATAGACAGCAACACAACTGACAGGTTCAAGGCCCAGAAACATAACAAGGAGATCAGTAAATCAGTGCACGTGACATCAGCGGTGCAACCACAAATAGCCTCGTGGGCAGCGCAACATACAGCACTGTTGCGCTTCGGGCGTCCCAAGTTCGAGTCCTGGCTCGCAGACCTTTCCTGACCCCACCCCTCCTCTCTCTCTCTCACCCACTTCGCTTCCTGTCTAGTATAATGTCCTATCCTAATAAAAACAAAGATGCCAAAAATAAATCAAATATATATTATTTTTTATCTTAATTTTTGTTCTGAAGATGAACGAAGGTATTACGGGTTTAAAACGACATGACAGTTATTAATAAACAATTTTCATTTTGGGTGACCTATTCCTTTAAATGCAGCCTAGGTGTAAAAACAATAATAATAATACTATTATAAAAAAATGTATCTTACCAACCCCAAACCTTTGAACTGTTTGTTTCTTTTAAATTGCATTATAAATATACAGACGAGTCTAAAAGTTTGAGACTCCTAGTGAAAATGTATTAATTTTGCATTTTTTGTTGCACAATATGCTGGCAGCATAATATTAAAGAGTTTCTTAACTTGAGGAGGTTAGCGTATCCACTACTGACCTTTAGTACAAAAGAGTTCACATGGTCAATGTCACAGATGTGCTTACATTTAATTAGTGACTCAATATAGATCATATTAAATGCTAATGAACATTGTATCAGAGCTTAATAATTTCTAGCATTTAAAATAGTTTCCAGGTGCACATGAGAAAACAAATCCCAGATCTTCAGTGTGGTCTCAGCCTGCATGAATATCGGCTGACCAGCATTAGAAATATATAGAGGAAATTATCCATTTATGATCCATTAACAGAAGTCACGTGACCTTCCACACGGTCATTCTCGCTTAGGTTTGATGCATTATAAAGTAAATATCAGGTAAACATTAAAACAGTATGTTATTACATGCAAACACATCCCTATCTTTTGATGTTGAGAGAATCAGATCTGCTGCAGGATGAAGATGCATCTCATCTCATGTCAGAATCTTATCTGAGCAGATGTGTGCACTTTAGATCTTAATAATATCTGTATGTGTGTTTCATTGACAGCGACACTGCTGACACCTCTAGTATGTGAAATATTCTTGCTGTATTCTCTGTCCTTGAGCGCAGGCAGACGCAAGGGGTTTTGTAACGCTCTTACCGGTGTGTGTTTGCCGCGGTCCGCAGCGCGATCCGGACGCAGTATCTGCTGCAGTACATCATGACCCGAGAGCACGACTAACCCTTCAATGAACACGACAAAACGACAGGCCAGTTCCCAAAACAAAGCTCTCTCGGTGCGAAACTGACTGTCAGACCTCCTCTAGCAGAAGCACATGGCGTCCTCCACTGGCTCTTCCTGACCTACCCACAATGCATCGCGCTGGAGGGACAAAAACTTTATTTAAAATACTCCTGTCACGTTGTTTTACAAACCACCCTTTTCTTAAATGAACGTCTTAATTTAAAGATAAATAGCCTCATAAAACAATAAGCTAAATATATATATATAAAAACGTATATAAATAAAAACCTACATGCATGGGGTTTTGAAATAAAAGTATCTGAACTGAGACGCATTACATAAATTACATAAAAGTCTCTAAAACAAATCCTAGAAACACCGAGCTAAAATATTAGAAGGCAATGTATGAAATAATAGCCTTGACATAAATTCGAATCTCGCTATATTTAAAAAATAATACTTCAATTTAGTTACTTACCAAATAGCGCTATCTGTGAAAATTGCAGGTTCCTAATATAAAATAAAAACAACCCCTCCCGGGTCCAAAACTCGTTCTTGCTTCGATCTCAAACCCGCATGCATACAATACTTAAGCGCCTCTTTTTTGAAATTAGGACAGTCTCTCAAATCCTTCCTATTATAAACAGACCCTTAAATGGCCACTGGGCTTAAACCAAATAAAATAAAATTAATAATTACAAAATACAACAGTGGCTGTGTAATAATAATACACAGAGGTAATCACTCAGCAAGCCACTAGGCAAGGGAATGGTTAAATAAATAAGTAAATAAATGGTCGAGCAACCAATGTTGGACCATTTGAGATAAATTAACCCTCAGAAAACGGAATAAGATTCAGATTTAATCGAGTAGGCTCGCTGCAGCCCATAAAGTATCCAGGGGGCGTGGTTGGATCAACGTCCTCCAGGGGTGGAGATTGCCAAACCTAGGTTTAGGCCAGGTGTCCACCCCCTCGAGGAGTTTGTTCATGGATCCAACCACGCCCCCTGGATCTTCTGGGCTGCAGCGAGACGCTCCTCGTTTAATCTGTATCAGAAATTTCAGAGTGCTGTATAAAATAAAATATCACCCTACTTCACAAAATTCCCAAGATAAGGGTAATTTGCATGCTCTCTTTGGTTCTTTAATAACGTTACATTGAGTTCTTTGCTTGTGCAGAACTTGAAGGGGAGGAGCAGACAGAAGCCTCTTATCCAGGTAATCTCCTGATCCATCTGCCTTCACTGAGCAATAGCACAGCGCAAGTATCATGAACATGGCATATAAACACAAACATGTTCAACATTTAGCAAGAGTCCACTAAATGTTCCTTTCTTGTGCAGATCATGCTGCTCTCCCCTGCAGCTGAGCGCAGTCAGGACGGTTTGCTGTCGGTGCTGTGGGAGCTACTGGAGGATCAGTCTCATCATGAGCTGTTCGGTCTTGAGTTGGGATCAGGCACAGGGCAGCATGTGGTGCACTTCGCTCAGGAAATGTCCTTTGTCACATGGCAGCCATCAGACATCAAGGAGGAAGCACGAAACAGGTACAGTACACGTTTTCTTTGTTACTGTGTAATTACAAAAGACATCATGTGGCATATATCAGAATGACCAGGGTTTGTAATGTGGCGTCTCTGCTGCAGTATCAGAGCTTATATAGGGGCCACTAAGGCAAAAACAGTGCTGGAGCCCGTGTTTCTGGATGCCAGTGAACCCTGGGAGAAATGGGCAGGACTTCCACAGAGCTCTTGTGACATTATCATAGCAATCAACCTGCTTCAGTACAGCCCCTTCACAACTGCAGAGGTATGACGCCAATATTGATTTATGACTTTTTTGTATTTGAAAGTTTATTTGTATTTGGAAGTTTTAAAGATTTATGAGGTTTTGTATATAGCAGATGTTTAAAATAGACTTGGGCTATGAAAAATAAGAAACTATAGTAAACTAAATGTTTGAAGCAGGTAATATTTGTTTAATGCTTTTGAAATATATGTACTTTATGCTCACCCAAGCTGCTATTATTTGATACAATTTAAATAAAATAATTCAAATAAATTGTAACATTTTATAAATGTTTCTTAAAAAGTAATTTATTCCTGTGATGCACATCTGCATGTTTAGCTTCATTACTCCAGTCTTCAGTGTCACATGATCCTTCAGAAATCATTCTAATACGCTGCTTTGCTGCTCAAGAAACATTTCTTATTATTAATGTTGAAAACAGTTGTGCCGCTTCATATTTTTGTGGAAACAGATGTTTTCAGGATTCTTCGATGAATAAAGTTTAAAAGAACAGCATTTATGTGAAATTCAAATACATTTGGAATTAAATTATGAATAAAAGTGAATTTCTTTCAAAAACCTTTAGAATTTGAACTATTGTATGTATTCAAATACAGTTCAAAAGTGCATTAATGTGGTCTTGTATTCACAGGGTGTGTTTCAAGGATCTGGGCAGATGCTGAAACAGAACGGCCTTTTAATGACTTACGGAGTGAGTTTGAGTATTGTATCATTTTCTTATGTTTTAGATAATTTAGTCATAACCACATCTTGCTATAAACATCATAACCTTGAAAATGAAATGTGTCTCAGCCGTACGCTATCAATGGAACAATCACACCAATCTGCAATGAACAACTGGACCAGACATTACGCCAGATGTGGGTTTTCAAACTCACAGTTCTTTATTATATATCTTAAGATTCAATATATTGGTGTTTATTAATGCATAAAGATATGTTGACACATTTTTCAGCTTACAAACCCACTGTCTGTCTTGCTCTACACCAACTGTCAATAGGAATCCGGATTGGGGTCTTCCAGACATCGATGTGCTCAGACAACTGGCGTTCAGTAACGGGATGAGAATGGAACGAATGGTGAGGGGCAATTAATTACTTAAATTAGGAACTAGAAATAGTTGGGTAAATCTGACAATACATGTCCAGTCCAGATCACATTTCGCCCTAAAATCAAAAGAAACATTAAACCTAATTTAGAACCATTTTGATTTTTAGCATCATGACATCATTCAACAATTAAGCATATTTATCCCATCATTCCAATTACCATAAAGTTTTATTTTATCATACATGTATTTGGAATTCTAATTATCTCATTTTTCTTTGTTATTTAAATTAGAATATATTACAATCATAACATGCAAATCTGCAACAAATTTTAATTCACACTGAAATCCAAGTTGTGTAACAGTAATGAGGATTTGCTAAATTATCATAAAACAAAACACTAAATCTGAAATAAAGGCTTCATTTTCTTTAAGCAAACTATAATTCCTCATATCTATCTTATGATTTAGAGATGAAATGTGACAGGAGGGCATTCTTAAGTTAGATATTTGAAGCCAGCATAGATAACCTCTGTCTGGTGTTACTCAACAGATCGAGATGCCTGAGAGTAACAAATGCCTTGTCTTCAGAAAACTCTAGGAAATCTGTCCATTCAGAGAACATGGAACATATTTATAACATTTCACTTTCTTTTACTCATTCTGCTTGCACTTCAAATGAACAGATTGACATTGTTTTATTGTGCACATACCTTCAGAGACAAGAAAAGAAACATTTCCACTAATGTATAACCAATAAAAGAACAAGATATTTATTAAATATGATCTTAAAATTACTTCTTTTTTAACATGGTGGATCAGTATGGAATAAAGGTGATATTAAAGGGGTTACAGACGTCACCGGTTCTCTCCGTATGTGTGTGTGTTACAAACATGCAGCGTTCTCGTCATCCATCAAAACCATCCACAGGCTGTCAACTATTTTTACAACCGCTGTCTAAAAATAGACTTCCTTTGTCTGCCATTGATCCAGAACTCAATTTTGCACTGTAATTAATTGGTAATGAAACCGCAGCTTTGAGATCAATGGATTGGTCTAGTTCTGCGCAGTCAGGTCTGAACCCCTGGCTACATGCAGGATCTGGAAACACCAGCCTATTTATTTCGAATAGGTGATATGCAAATGACAGTAAAGTTGACATCTCATTGGTTGTTAATTATACGACAAAAGCCAATGTTTGCGCCATCTACCGCATAAATTATTAGCGAGGATTACACAACACTGATCCTAAACGCAGAGCTTCTGAAGCATCTCTAGCAAACCAGCACTGGAATGTCACATGATCTTACAGCATATTAGAGCCAATCAGAGCTGAACAACTTCTGTGACGCCCTCAGTAACCTCTGCTAAAGTCAGCAATTCTCTTAACCGAAAAAATGATAATGGCTGTTACATATTCACTCATGCAAACACATCTTAGAAAAATATGAGTCAAAGGATGGTTATGACTTTTTGAATCATATTGTGTTTGTTTCTCTATGGTACGAATGACTAACTTTGCATCAGCTTAGTTTTATAAGGAAAAACTACACTTGTGAAAATCTAGAGAGATGAAAGTTAGAGGTAGGATGAATCTCACAAACATGTCTAGTTCATATTTTTAATATAATCTCATTTCTGCCACCTAAGCTTTAATTCAACTTCTTTGATAAAACATCAACATGAGATTTTAAGTCAAAAATACGACAAAGTAGATTAGTTTGTCATAATTTGGACTTTTTATCTCAAATATGACTTAGTATCTCAATTTTGACTGTCAGAACTATGACTTGGTGTAATTTCAATTTAAAAAAAAAACTAAATTATGAGATACAAATCATAATTGAGATTGAAAAAACAATGACAGTAGAACTGTTTGATATCTAATTTTTGACTTTGTATGAGACACTAAAGTCATAATTCTGAGATAAAAAGTCATTATGCTGAATCTTTTTATCTCACAGTGACTTAAACTGTCCACTTTGAATTTGAAAAGTTGAAATTATGATATTAATTATAAGACAACAGACATACTGTATCAGTTATGACTTAGTGTTGTATAATTTTGAAATTTCAACTTATGTCGTAATTATGATTTACCAAAGTATGACTATCTTATGTTTAAGATTCCTTGCATCATTGTCATAAATCATATTTCCACCAAAACTCTCATATGTTTAATGTGTCAAGACGACTTGAGTTTGCTCGTTTTGTTTTTTGGTAATTCTCATAATTGCCAATGGAAAATCATTTTTAAATCATGACATCAGGAGGATAAAGGCAGCACAACAAATATTACTATGTAACTACTTTACAGTTTAAATGGAATACCAATTTTCTGCTTTACAATAACATTTAATTGTCATAACTGATGTCACAATACAAAAAAAAAATGTAGTGATCTAAAATAGATTTCTTTTTTAAGAGCAAAAGAAAACGTTTCTTTTTTGTTTTGGGGTAAAATATGATCTAGACATTGAGTTTTGTGAGATTCATCCAGTTAAGAGACAAAGGTTCCCCAGCAGCTCCATCTGTAGCCTCTCCTCCTTCATTTAAAGAGATAGAGAGAGAGAGGAGGGGGACTCAGACAGCCACATGCTTCTACAATATTTGTACACCTTCAGTATCTGGAGCATAGTGAAGCGAGAGCAGGTGCTGGGTGATAGACCCAGAAACAGCAGGGTAAGGGAGGGATGAATGTAGTGTGCTGGACCTGGTGGGTAAAGACATATGATGAGCTATGATCAGTCAAATGAAATGAGCTGAGCCTCAGCACTGCCCGGAGGAGCCTGCGCCGGCTGCTGTTGTGATTGCTGCTGCAGACCGCCGGGGGGAGCCATCTGTTCAAAAACATGAGCAGACAACATGATGCGGATTAATCAAGTGCTACAGTGCCAGCACACTTTGTCAGAGGCATTGGATCTGAAAGTAGCTTTCCATTCATATTACAAGTAGAGATAAAAAAGAAAAGATTTTTATGTTTTTTAAAGAAGTCTCTTATGTTTTTTAGAGAAGTACTCTTATGCTCATGCTGCATCAAGTTGACAAAAACAATTTGCATCAATGATGTAAAAATAGTAGTCGTTTCATATAATGAGGATATAATCTATTATCATATACTTATTAAAAAATACTATATATATTTCCTGTGCCAAAGAATCTTGTCATGCCAGCAGTTACAAGTGTCACACTTTCAGAAATATATTCCTGTATGCTGTGTTTTCTAATGTAAACAGTTATAATATGCTTAGGAAATCATCTTGGAAATATGTCATCTATCAATTTGTCAAAAATGTCAACTTTGTGAATAAATCTAAAGTTTAAAAGTGTTGGTGTTTTTTTTCACTCAGTTGGAAACTGTATTGCATATTTCAGTAAATTTGACTACAGTATAAAATGTCTGTGCGTACTCATCAAACAATACTGTTGAAATAAAGAATAGTAAGCTATTCCACACGATGAAAATGTCTATACTGCATATTTCAGTAAATTTGACCATACAGTATAAAATGTCTGAGGTGCATACTGTTGAAATAGAGAATAGTAAGCTGCATAAAAATGCTGACCTGCTGGTACATAGGCTGCTGCCCAGGCATGTAGGGCTGTTGGGGAGGCATGTTGGGGTCTTGTCCTGGAAGAGCGGTCATCATATTCTGCAAAAGAAGTTAACAGCAATCAGTGACAGTCTCCAAACGTACCATTCCATATGGTTTTTGAAAGTAGGGAAGAACATCAGATCTGAGACATACAGGTTGTAATGCAAGACACAACCTGCGATCTGATACAGTAAAATGTACATTTTATAAATACAGTAAACGTACCTGCATGCTGTATGGCTGGTAGCCCATGTAGGCAATACCATTGGTGGGGGCACCCTGGGCTTGAGAGACCACGTTCTACAAAAAAAACATGCAAGCATTCATGCCAAACTTTCTGTATAACTCATTAAGTAGACTCGCTCTTCCTAAAGGAAATAACTGTGGAAGCCCGTTTTTGCTACTCTAAAAAAAATATATATATATATATATAAAATGCGACTATGAACTGTGTGATAGAAACGTGCAATTCTGACTCATAATTGTGATGTAAAAAGTCAGAATTGCACGTTTATTTTGCTATTCTGTCTTTATAACACACAACTGTGTTATAAAGTCAGAATTGTGAGATATAGACACAATTGTAAGAAAATAGTATTTTCTTCCTCAGAATTGGACTTTATAACTCACAACTGCAAGTTTCTCAATTCTGAGAAAAGTCAGAATTGCAAGAAAAAAAGTCAGAATTGATGATATAAACATGCAATTAAGTTTATATCACATTTCTGAGAAAAAAGTCAGAATTCTGAGATGTAATTTGCAATTGCATGATAAAAAGTCACAATTATCTTTTTTTATTTTGTATTTTTAGTGGCAGTTAAAGCAGTAAAATAATATGAACATTTTAGGTTAATGTGAAGAACCACATCTCCTGACCTGGTAGCCCTGTGTAGGTGTGGGCTGGTAGTTAGTGTAGGCAGGGTTGGCTGTGGGAGGGGCTTGTCCAGGGGCGGCTGGCTGCCCACCGGTGCCTGCAGTCTGATACATGTAAGCGTTCACCATGTTGGGATCTAAAAGAGAGTGAGCAGAGAATCTATTAAATGACAAAGTGCCACATTTGAAGCTGATGTGGTTTATTCATTAAACAGATTTTTAAACAGAGATAAAGACAGAGGATGATTGGTTGACCTGTAGGCATGGCCTGGTACGGGCCACCGGCAGCTGTCTGTCCGGGCTGGTTCATGTAGACTCCATGCATGGGCGACCCCTCCACTGAGCCAGCAGGACTGAACGTGCCAGGATAGCTGGGAGGGCCAGCGGGGGGATACACCACCCCTCCTGCCACATTAGGAGGCAGTGACTGCATCTACAAGCACCAAACAACACATTACAAATAGGGTTGCAACAAATTGATAAAATCAATAATGAAAATAGTTAACAAAAAATCTGATTATAGATTAATCATGTCTTTACATTTTAAAATATTAGGGAGTTATGCGATTACTTCCATTTCCATAAAGGATCATTCTGACATCAGACTGAAGCCGCAATAGAATAGGAGCACAATGATTCTGACTAAAATAAACATTTTGCTAAAATATTTGTTTGATGTTAAATTCTGCATGTGGCACAGAAAGCAGCTACTGTATAGATACTGTACAATAAAATCAAATTCAGCTTGAACCACTGATGGCAGATGGAGTATCCTGGCGATGCTTTTCATACTTTTCTGAACCTCGACAGTGTTACTTATCGTTGGCAGTCAATGGGACAGACACAAGCCTCCCCGGATTTTATCTAAAATATCTTCAATTGTGTTCCGAAGGTGAACGAAGCTTTTATGGAGTTGGAACGACATGTGGGTAAGTAATAATGTGGTGGAGTAACCCTTTAATATTTACAGATACTGGTCCATATCGCGATTTGATTTAAGTGTAATTAACTACTTTTGATCAATTCATCCAAACCTTGATAAATGTCATGACATTCCATGTTAAACTAGGTTCCGTGATTCCGTCTGAGCTTTCTGCGTCGCGGAAATCATACGGACCTACGCGTCAAGAACCGGGTTGACCGGGTCCTCGGTACCGGTTCTTTACAAAACCTGGTACCGTGACGTTTTCATTTTTTTTAGTACCGAAGTACCGGTCTTTTGACAACACTAATCTGGTGATGTCCATTTTGCAGGGCACTTAATGACTTACGGTCGAACAGAACAACCGTCGGACGTGATAAGATATACAGTACATATGAAATGTGCAGAGCGGGGAGGGCACAAGGACTGTAATTGGAAACCGTTGATGTAGCCTATTGTATTAATGTCAATGTTGTCTCTGGTATTCTGCTCTTTGAGCGCATGTGCGTTCAGGGGGCGTGGCGTTGGACGGCGATTGCAGGGAGGGTGGGACGTTCGCTTTCAGTGCTATCAGGCAAAATTTAGCATTTTCCAAAATCTCCTATTGCATCTTTAACTTACAAATCTCAGTAAAAGCAAACTTTTACCTCTTTATAAAGTGTAATAATGTGTGTAATATTTATCATGACGGATTCCCTGATCTACATGCTGAATGAGTCAAATGTGTGCATGTAGCAGTGCGCACCTGTGCGTAAGGCAGAGAGAATACAGGCATCTGTGCTCTCATCTGAATGGTGTGTTTCTGCTGCTCCAGACGCATCTGTCTCTCCTTCTCCTGCTCCTGCAGACGCTGGATTGCGAGCTGTCTTTGTATCTCCAGGTACTCCTGCAGTTACTAATCACAGTCAGCTTTCTCTCATCACATGATTCACAGGCTCAAAGGAAAAGCAACTTGCCTGTTTCTTCTGCCTCATGATCCCCAGTTTCTGGGCGAGCTGGATTTGTCTCTGTCTCTCTGCATCCTCGGCAGCCTGTCTCAGTTTCTCCCTGTGCTCCTCTCTCAGAGAGTTCAGTGCCGCCCGCGCGTCACGCACCTGCGCCAGTTTGTCCTGAAGACCCTCATAGTACACTGAGTGAGAGAGGAGACAGCATTCACTATCACAAGGCATCTTGTAATTCAGTGGTGTTAGGTACGACACTTTGAAACTGCAACCCAACCAGCTTCATGTGTTATTTACGGTCTTTAAATGAAATAGTGGGAAATCTAAATAAATCCTGAAACTGATTCATTTTCAAATTATTTATTTCTACTAAATATTATAATTATATAATAATTATAAAAATATATAATTACTATATTTAAATTATTTAGTGGGAAATAAAAAAGAAAACTTTATTTTTGATAAAAACATTTTTACATTTATTTCTAATTATTTCAGTAAATATGCAAAAACAAATTTATTATAAAAATGGTAAAATGTAACATTAGTTAGTGCATTATGTATCATGAACTAACAACTAAACAACAATTATGGTTCATTTAAAACTTTTAGCAGTGTGTACTGTTTTGATCCAAATGATTGTTTTGCAAAATGTAAATTGAATTCTAAGTATTTAATAGAAAAAATCTAATGTGGTGTTTTTCACTCAAATGTGGTGTTCACTATTTGGCATTAATGAATTAATAAAGGAGATTTTCTATGCACACAGGAAAGACCTCACTAACTGATAATGAAATTATGTTTGGATTATTTTCATTCGCAATAATTAACGGTTTTAATTGAACTGTAATTGCAGCCCTAGATCAGATCATAACATGTTTTGGACCCCATTTACACCTATATTTAGCACTGTGTGTCAATGCTGATACCAGGTGGACACGGGTTTGAGACACAAACATGCACACGTGACTCACGTCTCTTTTCATCCAGCTGATTGAGTACTTCCAGCAGCTGTGGGTGCATGTTGTTGATGGACTGGAAGAGAGAGAGCACAGCGCTGTCGTTGGTGATGCTGCGGCCACGCATGTGGTTACTCTTCATGCGGTTAAGGAAGGTGGTGACGGCGTTCTGCAAGGCCTTCAGGAACTGCTCATGGTTCTCCTCAGATTCTCCATTCTGATACTGCTGCTGAAGAGACAGATGCAAGACATTCAGTGCAGATCATTATTAAACAATTTTCTTGATTATCCAGTGCCCCACGTACCTCCACTATGTTGATGGGTTGGACCGGAGCATGGCTTTCCACTGGTTGGCTGATTGGCACGGGCTCAGCCAGTGAAACTGGAGCAGGAGCAGAGGGGGTGGGACTCTTGCGAACCTCTTCCTGTTTTTTCTCCCAGTAAGTTCTGTTTAGGTAACGGGCCAGCTGAAAATATTATTTAAATACACTGATTGGGTTTTTCCAAATACTACCACTCAAAAGTTTTGGGTCTTTTTTGGCCAACACAGATTCAGCAGTCAACAATATAATATAATTTTTAATCACTCTTTAAAAAATTTTTTTTTATCTTTCTTAGACAAAAAGTTTTTTCTGGGTCCATTTTATATACATATATACATATACATACACATACATATATACACACACATATACATATATACACACACACACATATACATACACACATATATATACACATATACATATATATATATACAGTGCTCAGCGTAAATGAGTACACCCCCTTTGAAAAGTAACATTTTAAACAATATCTCAATGAACACAAAAACCATTTCCAAAATGTTGACAAGACTAAGTTTTATATAACATCTGTTTAACTTATAACATGAAAGTAAGGTTAATAATATAACTTAGATTACACATTTTTCAGTTTTAATCAAATTAGGGTGATGCAAAAATGAGTACACCCACAACAAAAACTACTAAATCTAGTACTTTGTATGGCCTCCATGATTTTTAATGACAGCACCAAGTCTTCTAGGCATGGAATGAACAAGTTGGCGACATTTTGCCAGATCTATCTTTTTCCATTCTTCAAGAATGACCTCTTTTAGAGATTGGATGCTGGATGGAGAGTGATGCTCAACTTGTCTCTTCAGAATTCCCCATAGGTGTTCGATTGGGTTCAGATCAGGAGACATACTTGGCCACTGAATCACTTTCACCCTGTTCTTCTTCAGAAATCCAACAGTGGCCTTAGATGTGTGTTTAGGATCATTGTCATGTTGGAAAAGTGCACGACGACCAAGGGCACGGAGTGATGGTAGCATCTTCTCTTTCAGTATAGAGCAGTACATTTGTGAATTCATGATGCCATCAATGAAATGCAGCTCCCCGACACCAGCAGCACTCATGCAGCCCCACATAAGGACACTGCCACCACCATGTTTCACTGTAGGCACCATGCATTTTTCTTTGTATTCCTCACCTTTGCGACGCCATACAGTTTTGAAGCCATCAGTTCCAAAAACATTTATCTTGGTCTCATCACTCCAGAGTATAGAGTCCCAGTAGTCTTCATCTTTGTCAGCATGGGCCCTGGCAAACTCTAGGCAGGCTTTTTTGTGCCTGGGCTTTAGGAGAGGCTTTTTTCGTGGACGGCACCCATGCATGCCATTCCTCTGCAGTGTACGCCGTATTGTGTCACGGGAAATAGTCACCCCAGTTTGGCTTTCTACATCTTTAGATAACTGCAGTGAACTTGCATGTCGATTTTCTTCAACCCTTCTCATCAGAAGACGCTCCTGACGAGGTGTTAACTTCCGTGGATGACCTGGACGTCTCTGTGAGATGGTTGCAGTTCCATCTTTTTTAAATGTTTGTACCACTTTTGCTACAGTATTCTGACTGATAAGTAAAGCTTTGCTGATCTTCTTGTAGCCTTCACCTTTCTTGTGTAAAGAAATATTTTCTTTCTCAAGTCATTGTGACATTTCTGGTGCCATTGCTGACAGCATGAAATGGGAAGGGGTTTTCTTTAAGTAACACCCTTTTATAGTCAACTGTCACCTGTGTAATAAATAATTAGACTCACCTGTGGTTAATAAATTAGACATTTGTAGTCTAAAATTTAGCTTTGCTCCATTTCAGTGGGGTGTACTCATTTTTGCATCACCCTAATTTGAGTAAAACTGAAAATGTTGTTCTCTAAGTTATATTATTAACCTTACTTGTTATAAGTTAAACAGATTTATATAAAACTTAGTCTTGTCAACATTTTGGAAAATGTGTTTGTGTTTATTGAGATATTGTTCTTTTCAAAGTGTACATTGTATATGAGCACTGTAATCACATACATATATATATACACACACTTTTAAATAATACTAAAAGGTTTGTCCTGATAAAAATCATTGTCTTTTTTCAGAAAATGCTTGCATAATGTGCCAAAAGATTTATATTTCAAATAAATTTTGCTTTTGATCTTTCTTAATTACGATGGTATCCTGAAAAAATGGGTCACAGTTTCTGCAAAAATATTGAGCAACACAATTGATAATACACAATATATAATTGGGTAACAACATTAATAATAATAATTAAAAAAAAGTTTAAGAAAGTTTGAGCATAAGAGATTTTTAAAAGCATTACAAAAATACATAATTACTTTAGACATTTACTGTACTAATACAAAAAAAAAATCTAAATTAAATAAACTATTTTTGAAGGAACTATTCCTTTGAAATGATTGGTTTTTCACCTCTGGATCCACGTCTTCAGCCGATGGAGCTGATGAGTTCTGAAAGGTAAACAGAGAAACGATTTACCCAATAAAGATAAATCTAGACTAGGCATTTCAATTAATAACTTAAATGAACGTTTATTACCACAGGAGAGGAGTAGAGAGTGCTGACAGGAGGGGCAGAGGAAGTCACAGGGGTGGGATCGACTTTGGGGTACGCAGAGTAAGTGTTCTTATGTCTCTGTAAACAAACACAATCATCATGTGACCCCTTATTTATGCTGACAGAACAGCTGGATTACAGATGTTAGACATCGTACCGCCCTCTCCTTCTCCTCTGCCTCACTCTGAGACAGTGCGATGGCCAGCTGCAGCTCCTCTTCCTCCTGCAGCGCAGCCTCGTCTTTCTTAGGAGGCATCTGTGGAGCAGAGCAGCAAGAAGAGGTCAAGAAGAAAACCACAGGAAGATGAGGAGAGGGAGCTGTACACATTATGATTCCATTTTGTTTTAAATTTAAATATTACCATTGCACAAATATATACATTTTGGTCAACACAAGTATTTTTGTGTTATGTTTAAAAAAATATATATGGCTCATTGGTTAAAAGTCTCTACATATTAAACAGCACTAAAGGAAACTGAAATTTGTCTCTACCATTAATTGTTATTGTTAATTGAAATACACGTTCAAAAGTTTGGAGTCAGTAAGATATTTTAGTGGTCAAAAAAAAAACTATTTCTTATTTTTTAAGAAATAATATTTTGTTCAGCAAGGATTAAATAATTTGATCAAATATGACAGTAAAGACATTATATATATAAAAAAATCTATTTCAAATAAATGTTCTTTTTATATTTCTATTCATCCAAAAAATCCTGAGAAACATCAACATTCTCAACATTGCTAATAGTAAGAAATACTTTATGAGCATCAAATCAGCATATTAGAATGATTTCTGAACGATAATGTGACATTGAAGACTACAGTAATTATGCTAAAAATTCAGCTTTGCATCACAGGAATAAATTACATTTTAAAATACAGTAGAATAGAAAACAGTTGTTTCAAATTGTAAAAACTTCACTGTATTTTTTATCAAATAAATGCAGCCTTGCTGTAGAAAGAAACTTCAAATTCGTATTATGTTATAATAAAATTAACAACTCCAACAACAGCCAGCTGTTTTTTTTTCAGTAATTCTATTTGGTCATACTAGTGACAGAAATTATACACTTCCCCTTTAAATACAGCGTTTATTACTGATTGAGTGGGATTGATTGTAAGCACACAAACTAGACAATAATATGTGCTCTCACTCATGAGCCTCAAAATTGCTTTGCATTCAGGGTCCGAATAAAGTTGGTAATAAATTTGGCGGTATGCTTCATAACTGTGACGCCCATGAGAGTGAGCCCTCTATTAAATGTAACTACTTACTGATTCGGTGGGCACTACCTGAGACTGCTGGGACAGAGGGCTGGTCAGGTACTCAGGGGGAAGCTCGGACTGCCCAGTGCTGGCGGCCTTCCCTTCAGCTTTCCTAGGAGGGGGAGAGAGGGAGGGGTGGCTGGTGAGGAGGAGGGGTTAGGAGACACACACATCCTGGTAAATCTCTGGGGGTCAGCAGGCTTATGAACATGAGAAACCCAAGGGACAACTCCAAAAAGATATTGCACAGATATAAAGAAATCTTCTGACAAAAGTAATAGTCAAATGTGAAATATTATTATAATTTAAAATAATTATTTTATTTTATTGTATTTTAAAATGTAATTTATTTCATTTCCAGCAGTATGGAGATAAAAAAAGATGTCCTTTTGTGGTACAAAGAAGAAAGTCAGATGGGTTTGGGTTAATAAATAATGAGTGATATTTTATTTTTGTGTGAACTATTACTTTGTAAGCGGAATACCCTTTCTCAAAGAACAAAAAAGTAAGTACAATGGTAGGTATTTGTCTTTTTTTTACATATACTCACTTGTTGAGAATCTCAAAGCAGGGCTCACACACACGCACCTCCTTCTCAATGCCAAATTTGGGAATGGTAGAGTACTTAGAAGAGCACTTCCCGCAGAAAATCTGCCCACATGCCCTGCAGTGGTGCTGAACGAAGAGCCACCAGCAGTTATGCATCAGAAAATTGCCTTTTATGTGGTACTTCATAAACATAATATAGATAGATTGTCAAAGAAGCAATATGTACCTTTCGGGTCATAACACCAAACTGAACCCTACATCTGTGACAGTCCTCAGAATCCACCCACTCAGGTGCCTGGAAGAGAAACACGACAAACCTATCACAAACCAAACATCTCCGAGTGCATAAAACATACTTCATTTACTCAACAGTTATTCTCACCCTTTCAGCTGCAAACATGGCATCGCTCTCCTTGAATTCTGGGAAGACATGACCTAAGCGAGTAGAAGCAATTGTTTTTCTTTTAAAAGTTTCACAGCTTGACATCTTATTTTTTACTGACATTTAAAAATGAATCAGGTATTTGTGCTATTAAATTGTGTAATGTATTTCATGCTTACGAATCTGTGGAAAGCCTTACCTTCCACCTTCATGATCTGATAGGTGTCCTGGATGACTTTGTACTTGGGCTCGTTGCGGAAGGCGTGGGCCCAGGCCTGGATCAGATAAAGGATCTTGGTCTTCACGTTCGGTTCGGTTTGTTTCTAAACACAAAAGTGTCACATTCTGTCAGTGACGACTTAAAAACCAATATCTAAACTGTGAAGTCAGAACTCAGAAGTTGTCTAACTGGTTAGTAAAGAAAAAGAGAGCGAGAGAGAGATAGAACAGAAAAACATCTAGTCTCTTTCTGACCACCTCAAAACATTCTCCGTGATTTTTAAATATTAGAAAGCAAACGAAAACCAAGAACAGTGTGCTGTTTCTGTACTTCCCTTAGCCAATAAACATGTGACGATGACACAATGAGGAAGTACAGTCACTGGGTCTGGCCCACTTGGAAAGATCATAAAGGCAGGGCCAAAGACAACCCTTAAAGCAACAGTCACAGATTATAGGTGAAGTTTAGCAGGAATCACCTTGAACAGCTCCTTCAGCTCTTCCATTGTCTGCTTACTGGCCACTTCATCATGAACCGTCTGGCCACAGTTCTTCACCACTGACTCCAGGACCTGTTGACAAGCAAATGCTAACTTGTACACAGCACCTTGACTGATCGAGGCATAATACAAAAAGTTAATACTTTATGCTATACCAAAACTTTGTATAAACTCAACATTAAGTAATTAGGTATACGAGTAAAGGCCTGTTCATACCAAGGACAAAAACTATAATGATTATGTAAGAATAGGGAAGTCCACACCACAACTATACCAATAACAACACAGAGGAACGATACCATTGGAATCACTTAAGTTTTATTTTAAATGATACAAGCAATGACAGCCAGTCAGAATGCCCATGACTTTAAAGAACAAGTCACAGACAACAAAAGTGCAGTGTGAGCTGATAGTGAGCTTTGGTGTGGTTTCTATTACATAGAATTTGTACTTTGTTTTTTGGTCATACATAGTCTGCACTGTTATTTACAGTACTATTTAATGATTTAATCATTATTATATTTTATTTAAATCTATTTTGTATAATTTATTAATTGCAATATATTTTGTTTATTGTATTTTTTTCTATTTGTCTTATTTATAAAATAAAATATACAAATATTGTAATAATAAAATAATCTGAATCTTATTGTGTTACTTTTTGTTGTTGTTGCTTGAAAGCCCCTGGTCTACAGTGCTCTATATATGTAGATAAACTACACTTACCTCAAAACCATAGAGCGCGACATGTGGATTTTTGTCATTGAGTTTTTTCTTGATGGCACCAATCGCATATTTTGCCCTGGTGGCGGGAAATAACAACACAGTATATAAGGAAGTCAAGGCCATATTTAATCACAACACATGACTGATATGCAGTCAAATTAGAAAATATTTTCTCTTACAGCGTATCGCCTTGCCGAATGAGGTCACATATCTGCAGAATGGACTCCCAGTCTGTCTCCAGCAGCAGCTGACTGGTAGCCTTATCTGTCAAGGATTGGAAGAGCACATTTTTATCATCAAGTGGTATGACAATCATATTCTCTAAAGGTCTGTTTCCTGAAAACGTTCGAAAATGAAGCGGAAAAAAAACATGTTCCGGTTTGACCGTATAGTAAAATATATATATTTTCACTGATAAACATGATATATATTTTTATTGTTTTTGGTATCATGTTTGGCATCAGTGAAAATATATATATTGTCATTCGATTCGATTTGCATTGATTCGATTAGTTAATAGATTTTTTTTTGCACCATGTTACTTTTTAAAGTAAAACATAAATATTAAGATCTGAATTGTTAAACGTACAATGCGTTTTGTTTTATGTACTTAATTTTTTATCTAAATCAAATATTACTAAATGCTTAAATTATATGGGAAACATACACATATACATATATACATACATATACATATACACACACACTTTGTGAAGTCTTGGAAATGGAGCTGGTGTGTTTAACAGGAAGTTACTGTTATGTGGTAAAGCTTAATACAAATGGGCCAAACCATCCTCTTTCTCTGTAACGTTACACAGCAGCACTCGATTACACGAGCAAACAAGAAGAACCACCCGTGACTAATGCGAATACTTTCACAATCTTCAAATTACATTTTTTTAAAGGTGTGAGAACTGTAAACATAAATATTCATATGAAGTGCCACGACAATGTTTACAGCCTGTGTCTCATTAAAGGTGCGGCATAATTCCCTGCTTAACAGCGAGACGTTGGCCAAGACAAACACAACGTAACAGTTGCTTGTTAACGAATACAGACACACAAGAAAACGTACACAAAATAACGCTGCTTATGTTATTTATAGCTTGTGAAAAGAGGCCCGAAAAATAGCTTTAGCTCAGATGTGCTGCTAACTAACGTTAGATCACGCAAAATACTCGATTTGTCAACTAACGTTACAGATACAACATTATACGGTTTTACTGAGAAAGATGTTCTCAATGTCATGTTTAAGTTTATGTCACTGGTGTCCTGAATCTCCGGTGGGGAATATAAAGACAATAGACGTTAAATGCTAACGTTACCGTGACTGTTCAAACTGTGCTAGTCTTAGCATTAGCACACTTCATCTATGTGTTAGCGATTC
Source organism: Ptychobarbus kaznakovi (assembly GCA_027422405.1). Lineage (NCBI taxonomy): Eukaryota > Metazoa > Chordata > Actinopteri > Cypriniformes > Cyprinidae > Ptychobarbus > Ptychobarbus kaznakovi. The sequence continues at coordinate 18,391,893 of CM049807.1, forward strand.
ATCCACCCGTCAGTCGAAATAAACACTAAAAACATGAAATATAACACATACCCAAAAGTCTGTCAAACGTTCCGCCACCTTTGCCCATTTCTGATCTCTGTTTTCGGGACGCTCGGTGTCTGTTTTGATGTTGCTCAGCTGTGTGAAAAAGCGAGTTTCACTGCCGGGTGACACGCGCATGCGCGGACGACACGACGCAAATGTCGTAAAAGTCCAAATGACAGTAACATTATTGATCTTTAGATATGTTTTCATTTGTTTTCATGTATATAGTGTAGGCAATGCAGGTTGTTTTATTATTTCTTGCATTATTGGCCATTTTAGTGCTATCAAAACAACACAAATGAATGCTGTATTGATCAATAGTGGTTTATTGAGAATAAGAGAAGATTCGAGTGTACCAGTCATTGCATTATTTACACTGTGTATTTGTTGCAAACAATGCCATATCTTCAACTGTCTTTTCATTTGTAAGTACTGTGAAAGAGTAACACTTGCCTCATATATCTAAAAATAAGCCTTTGGTGCCAACCACACTCCCTTAAGGTTCCTTTATCCCTTATACTCCAGCAGTCAAGACAACAATAACCACTTTTCTATATCTTACAACCCCGGTTTTTCTCTCGTAGCATTAGGTCATAAATGAGTCACTACCTGGCGCAGTAGACAATGCAGCTATTGTAAATGCTGTGCTGTGGTACAGCATACAATGGTATTGTACTGCTGTCTATAGAAGCAGCCCCCATGACAACAGCCAGAGATGCTCAGAGAGTCAAGACAACATGAGCCAAGAATGGCTTCATTTGGCCTGAACTGTTTACATGAGATGGAAATCAAGGTTTATCTGAAATTATGTGTAGCAGATGTTGTGTAAATCCAAACTTAGTAAATGACCTTTACCTCAATGACCTTAAAAAGTAGGATTTATTTACTGTATTATCTCGTAAGTATTTGGTACTCTCTTAAAAATAAAGGTGCTTCAATGCCATAGAAGAACCCTTTTTTTTGTCTAAATGGTTCCACAAAGAACATTTAACATATGAAGGGTGGTGAAAGGTTCTTAAGATTATAAAAAGGTAAGGAAGAGATGGTTCTTTAAAGAACCTTTTGACTGAATGGTTCTTCGTGGAACCAAAGATGGTTATTCTATGGCATCGCTTGAAGAACCTTTTGAATCACCTTTATGTTTAAGAAAAAACAAACAAAGTCATTAGACCATAATTTTGTATTATTTAGTCATGTCCATGAGGTTCCAAACCTATAAGAATATATATAAAAGCAGATATTTTGAGAAATATCACAGTTTTTTTTTGTCCATACAATGACAATTAGTGGTGTCTAATGGTGTACAGTAAGTCATACAAATGTAGAGTGGCTTGAGGGTGAGCAAATTCAATTAGCAGTTTGTATTTTGGGGTGAATAATCATTTTAGGGACAACTATTTTTAAGTTATACCTTTCAGAAATGTTAAACATTTTATGTTCAGTATGTTAGGATCTTAAGTTCACCTAAAAAATAAAATAATTTCATCAATGCTTGAGCAATGTTCCAATATCATAAGACCATATTTATTTTATAAACACAAATTCATATATTTTAAATGAAACCTGAGAGATTTCTGTCCTTCCATTAAAAAGTCCATGCCACTAAAACTCTGACAATTCAAGATTTCATAAAGACTTTTTAAAAGTAATCCATATGAATCCAAAAGTTCTGAAAAAAAACATGATCACATGATGAACATTTAATTTAGTATTTTATTCACAAATAAACATTGATAAATGCACATACACAGAGCACATCGAATATGGTAAACTGTACTTGTTTGACGCACCAGAACCAATGAGGTTTGATCTTGTGTGTCACATAAATACATTTAAGCTTTTGCAAAAGATTTCTTCAATGTCTTAGAAATATTTAGAAGTGTCAACGATTTTGTGTAATTCCCTTCAATGGAGGGACAGAAATGTATCAGGTTTTATTGAAAAATATCTTCGAAGATAAATAAAATATCAAAGATGAACAGAAGTCATACAGGTTTAGACCAACATGATGGTAAGAAAAATGATGACAGAATTTTTATTTTTGGTGAACTATACCTTTAACTAACATGAGTGACATCATCAGTCATCTTCATACACAGACAGAACCTCTGAAAATTCAGAAATGACACTATAAAGGATTTAAGGTTTTATTATAGAATAACATAATAGACAAATACAGAGATAGACAGACTTATGAGTGGACATTAGAGGTGGCAAGGAAACTTGATTTCACATTTCTATTCACTGCCTCCATCAGACTACAGAAATATTCAGAATGATAAAAAATAGCGTAAAATTAACTTGAATCTATCACAATGGGAAACTCTAGCAGAGAAGGCTTCCGGGGACTGGTGTGTCGCTGCTGGTCATTAAACATAACCCTTGACTTGGGCAGGTCCACCCCCTCGACGTGGGCTGCTCTCGCCGCTGCTAAATGTAGGAGAGGAGGGAATCCCAGGGGGATTAGACCCTGCGTAGAGGAGCGATCCACCGATCAAAAGCAAAGCTGAACCCCCCCAGCCCAGGTAGAGCGCAGGGGCCGAGCTCACGTTTGTGAGGAGCTGCCACATAGGGGTCATAGAAATCCTTGATGATGGAATGGGCCGTCCAGCAGACGGGTATCAGGATGAGGAACCCCGCGATGAAAAAAAGCACACCGGACACTCGTGCTAAGCGTGCTTTGAGGCTTGGGATCCCCACGCACTCTGTGCACTTGATACCCAGAACACCAAGTGTGAGTGCCAGGGTGCAGATGAGCAAAGCGAAAACCGTCAAACCCCGGGCAGCCTTCATGTCACTAGGAAGAGCCAGCAGGCTGTCATACACCTTGCACTGAATCTCCCCTGTGCTCTGCCAGATGCAATTCATCCACAGCCCCTCCCATGTGATCTGCGCTGTTACAATGTTGTTTCCAATGAAGGCAGTGACCCTCCACATGGGCAGGGTGCACACTAGGAACCCACCCACCCAGCCTATGATGGACAGGACCAGGCCAAATAGCTGCATGCCGGTAGTTGCCATGGTGAACCTTTTCCAAGAATGACCACTTAGAAGCGTCCGATGGATGGCAGAGACAGAAACCTTCGATACACTTCAACGTCGGCGAGAATTGCGAAGACAAAGTCCAAAGTGAGTTCCAATAAAAGAAGAGCGTCGACTGACAAGTGGACCTGAAGATTGCAACAAATGAATACGAATTAGTATATAAACTACGAGAACACACAGTGACAGGATTTGCATTCTTAACTCTTTAAAACGTTTCTAAATTATTAATGGCCTTAAAGCAGTCATGTGGAATCTTGCTCCTGGAGGACCACCATCCAGCAAAGTGTAGCTCTATCTTTAAATAAACACCTGATCCCGCTAATCAAGGTCTTCAGGATCACTGTAAACATCCAAGCAGGTGTGTTTGGAGATGAGTAACTCTGTAGGAACATGGCCCTCAAGGAGCAGGATTGGACAAACTTGTCTTAAAGAGAAGTTCTGGGCTCAAGTTAAGCCAGGTGTTTCCAGTCCTGCACCTGGAGGGCCAATGTCCTGTAGAATTTAGTTCCAACTTGCTAAATCACAATAGTTTCTATTCATATTTAAGACCTTTATTAGCTGGTACAGGTGTGTTTAATTGGGTTGGAAGTAAGGTTTGTTTGAAGGTTGCCCTACAGGTGCTCTTAGGACATTCCTGGGTTACGCTCGACAATATTTGTGGCATACTCTGCAAGAAAATGTGCAAAAATCACTTGTCACAGGGGTAGTACCCTCAAAGGGACAATTTTGTTTCTTATCTACTCATAAAAGATGCATTGAAGTACCTTAGAGTACCCGTGAGGTACTAATATGAACTGTTTAGAGGTAGAAATGGCACAAAGATGTCCCTTTCAGGGACTATCTTAGTGACAAGCTTTTGTACCCCTAAAGGTACCATTTTCCCCAAAAAAATCTGAAATCATTTCAGTTTGTTTTAACAAAACCTGTGGTTACAACAAAGGGCTTAACTCAGACATGTGAAGCTCATGTTTTTGTTAATGTACTTAATGTATGTGTTATTCAGTAAACATGTTTATTATGTGAACTGACTGTTGCCTAAATTTATGTAGTGTTGGAACTACTTTTTTTTTAGGTGGATGAAAGTCTGGTTATTCGTTTCGGAGATCATTCCTGTTATTTGAATATTTTTTTGGTCCAGGTAAAAATCCACTTTCTGGTATTAACGCACATGTCGTTTGCCTGGTTTAGTGCTATTACGTGGTTATGACGTTGAAGATGAAAGATTAGATTACAGAAAGATTATAAGATAATGTCAGAATGTGATTTACAATCCAACTTCCAAAGTCATTGGATTGTTGTTATTTTCACACTAACTGTCTGTCATTGCTGAGGTCTTTTCCAATCAAAACACATTTCACTTGGCAGGATTTGGAGTCACAGACAGATCTATCTCTCAGGCATCTGCAATGTAAATTCTTCAGATCGTCATGTGAACATGCACCTATTTGCTTTCGACTTCAGCCTTTTGTCGCCGATCTCCATTAACTTGTGAAAATCAAGACTTAAACCTTGTAGTATAAATCCACCATATGTCTTGTAAACTGTTTATTTTATTGTTTACTACCTGGTCCTATGTGTTTCTATTGTATCGTACCATAATGTTTTTAATACATTTCTGTGGTAATCGACATATGCCACAAAATGCTGTTTATGCAGTTTAACTCGTAACCCAGAACATTCCTTTAAATATTCATATGGATTTATACATAAATATTTGGGCACTGTTATGTACAGTGAGCATTACTGGATTCACTATACATCTGAGAGAATGGGCTCTTTTCACACTGTGGTGGGTGTAGAGCTACGCCTGGTGGGGTGAGTGGATTATCTCAGAAAAACATGAGGAGTCTCTGGACACAAGAAGCTTTCTTTCAAACATTCAGAGTGGGCCAAGCAGACTCGAGTCTGTTTATGTCAGTTCTTAATGCTGCTGTAACAGTACTGCACAAGCATTTAGCTTCAGTCATAAACCTCAAAACACTTGTTTAAAAATATTCTAATTGTTAGTTCTTTTAGTAACACATCAAGTTATTTACTGAACCAAACTTCGGATTTTCATTATAAATGACTGAAATTGTTGTTACCTGATGGACGACAAGGTAGTTTAACTCCTTCCACAGTCACTCATCTGCTAATCCTCCACCTTCTTGGGTTGGGTTGGGTACCTTCGATCTGGATGCAGAGCTTGACCCAAAATGCCATCAACCTGTGATGGAGGTTAGACCTATAGATTCAGACCTCTGAAGAGGCTCAGCTTTGGTGAATGTCTTTTGGGTTGTAAGATTCAGAGGCAAGGACAGGAGTGAAGTGCTGCCCTCTGGGATGCCTGCTCGGGTCTGTGTAGCGGTGGGCAGAAGCACGCGCTTATGTGCGCGTTCGTGTCAGTGTGTGAATGCGTTAATGTGTCTTGAGTGTGTCTCCCAGTGCCTGGTGTACCAGTACAATGAGTCGCTGTTCTCTCGCCCTCGCGCTCCTCCATCCCCGTCCATCTAGTCCTGTTTTTTATCCTTCGCCTTCTTGTTCCTTGAAGTCAATTCTGTGGTTTCGGACTACCTTTCATTCAATTTTGCTTTCATAAAAGTTCACAGAGCAAATACAAGTTACGTCTTACTTTCATGTCTCATGAGAATGGCTTGTGATTCATATGTGTAAAGTTATAAATAACATTTAAGGAATAAATAAGTTTAAAAAAGTAAAACAATAGCTAATGTACATTTCGGATTAGACACTTTTACATTTTTTTTAAAGATTGGATAATATAAATTTGTTAATTTAAATAACAAATTGCATGATCATCATCTTGATTATCATAACCTAAAGCTCAAGTGATCTGAGCGTTTCTTAGCATGTTGCTATGTGGTCCCTTTTAGGAAAGAAGTTTGCATATTTTTTAAAAGATTTTAACAATTAAAATATTGTTGCTTACAATTAATTGTGTCCTATGTTAAAGAAAGTGAAAGAGCTGTAAGAGCTAGCATATTGTTTCAGATGCTGCAGCAGCTGCTGCTGATGATAAGGGGAGCAGTGTTCTTTTCCCCGTGGGGTCGTCCCGGGCTGAAGATGGGGTGGAGCTTATCTGTGAAAGTATCTTTGAAAGTGTAGATATGAGTCCCGGTATCCAAACAATAGAAAGACACATGTCCCTCCTCAAAGTCCAGGTAAATAGACAGTGTTTTAGGTTTGTGACTGAGGCTGAAGAAAGTTGGAGGGGATGTGTTAGCAATGTATTGGGTGCCATTCTTTAAGCTAAGCATCCAGAAGCCGTTGGCTGGACAAATTGTGAATTTTCCCTTTCTGTTGACAGATTGTTTGGCTACTCCCAGATTCCAGTCAGTCTTGTCTCCAACCTCCACTTCCCAAAGGTGCTTTCCATAGCTAAAGGCTTCCTTGGACATTACGTTAGCCACCCGGTCAAACCTTTTGGGGTTTTCTGGGACTTCTTGTCGCTTATTCGCATGTCTAACCTCCTTCCTGTCCTCAGAGATGTAGAGGTAAGCGTGAGCTGTCCGAGGATTCAGATTTACATCAACTGAAAAGAAAGAAGCACGATTAGCTTTCCAGCGAAAACAATGACAGAAAACAAATTCTATAAAAACATCTTTAAATGTACAATGAAAACACACCTGAGTACTTCTGCAGTCTCTTCAGTTCTGAAAAATAACAAATTGCACATGAAAGATAAATGGCAGAAAAATTACTTTCTTTAACATTTACATTTAAACTAAGGATCGAGAGTTTGGAAAGTTAACTTATTTAGTTATCTTCTAATAATTACACCACATTTTTTTTCTCCATTGGCACACATTCAAAAGTATATCTCTCTCCCTCCCTCCCTCTCTCTCTCTCTCTCTCTCTCTCTCTATATATATATATATATATATACACAATATCAACTGTATATCCACAGTGCTGGGTAGATTACTAGTCCATTAATGATTACAAATTTACATGAAGACAATTGTAGTCAGTAGCATAATCTGAGTTGCACGTATTAGTTAATGTAGTCTACATTTTGATTACATTACTTTTGACCTAACTTGTTTATCACATAGACTTGGATGTTAGTATTGGGTACCGAGCTAATACTTAATGAAATCATAAAAATGTCAAAACCTTGGGGATCCTTACATTACATGAAACATTAATCAACATATAAACATGACATTACATAGCCAAAGTCTTCCAGGCTTGAAATATTTTTGTCCAGCTTCCGATATTATTAATTAGTAAATGTCACCGGATAAGAAACACTATTTCTCAGCTTTGCATCAGCACTGTTTAGTAACTTTAAAGTAAGTAACATAATTATTAGTCTCATGAATATAAAGGTTCATTTAGGAAGATTTTCAAAGAAAATAGAACTGGGGTGAATCAATAAATTATGAATAATTTACTGCTATTGTGTGAATAATATGTAAAAGCAACTATAATCTGATTATGAGGATTTTATATAATCTAATTACAAATGTAATCCAGTTTGCATGTACTCAGTTAATACCAAGCACTGTTTATATAGTAATTTTTGTAATTTTTGAAACACAAACATATTTGTTATACAGATTTGTTTATGTTTCACGGCCCAATTCCACAACAGTCTTGGACCATATTCTGCCACCTACTGGCTTGGATGTATTGTCACCAGTTATGCTATCGGCTCTTTTAAGAAGCAAAATGTGGTCATACACTAAAATTGTACAGCTTTTAACCCCAGAACATGGAAACATTCATGTTTTAAATGCTAAAAAAGCATACGCATAGGCATGATTAACAGAAGAAGCTGTGAGAAGTATGTTTAGTACTAAAAGGCAAAAGCAGAAGAACAAGCTGAGGACAGTATGAAATACTGGAGCATATACAGTTGCATTATTTTAATCATGCAGTCATACCAGCTTTAGAAAGTCTTTTAGCTTCCATAGTGATTGTATCCATGAAGTCCACCACAGCCTGCCTGGTGAAGCCAACACAAGGATCAGTCTCCAGTGTGACTTTAGACCAGTCTCTCATCGCTCGCGGTATATCACTGAAGCTCTGTAGATGAAAATATGTCAATTATTCTATACTATGCAATACTTGCTAAAAGGAAAACTTCACCCAAAATAAAATTATTTTCTTGAGAGTCATTAGAATTAAAAGCAAAGGGAGAGATTTTCAAATAAGAACACATACATTTCAGTCTGTTTCTCACTTATAGCTATTGCATGACTGTAAGAATATAACGCACAAGTCATATTGACTATTTTTAATGTGTTCCTTGGTTCTTTTTGAGCCTTTTCAGAACAGACATCACTAGTTGTGTGAACTGTGTAAAGATTCTTCATGTTGTACTGGAAAAAAAATACAACATGGTTTGGAACATCATGAGGGTGAGTAAATGATTACTGATTTTTCACTTTGAGGAGAACAATATTTTTTTACAATACTTATAATAAATTCAAAGACTATATGGTTGCACAAATGAAAAAGTAAAAATAATAATCACAAACAAAATGAGCAATTTACCACTAATGTTTACACAATGTAACAAACATTTGTTTCACTTAATTTAATTTTTAATGGTTCTTCTGTAATTCTGTGGTGCTAATTATATTATACTATTTATTTTCACAGAGCATCCATATGTTGGTGAATATTTAGGTCAGATAAATTGTATAACTTCTGTTCTTAATTATAAAACATTGCTTTAGTGCAGATAAGTGTTTGTACTAATTGCGCATGTTCTTAAAATATGTTTTGCTTTTGCAAAGATGGAAACTTTCTAGAAGTTTCTGTAACATTCTAGAATATGCTTTAATAACATTCCAGAACATTGTGAGACTAGTCATAAAATACAAAAATCATCCATAGTACACTTCTGAGGTTTTTTCACTTTTGGTAACTTTTTATGTTAAACTGTTGTTGTTAGCTCAGTATTATGCACGCAGCATGTAATTCTTATGCATACGTAATAACAGATCAGCTTTTAATAACACAAAAAGTAATGTGATTTTTGTATTCAGCATGTCAAACTTCATAAAGAAGTATTAAAAATAATTAATAATTACTGTGTTATCAAAAGAGAAAATGTGGTTACCTTTTTAAGGCGCTCCTTGTCATCCAAGTGCTCAGGGTTGGTGTGTCCATTTTCCATTTCCAGGATTTCTTTCTCCAGGTCTTTTACAAGTCTTTCAACTCTTTTCTCCGCCTCTTTTTGTTTTTGCTCAACCGCAGCCACTACCAGTTTATGGTTTTTCTCTAAGGTGCACAACAGAGAAGAAAACACCCTTTGACTTTCCTGAACCTCTCGGAGACATGTGCTCTGTTTGGAAGAAGAACAGGGTTTCTTTTAGAAATATCCTATTAAAAAAACAAGATTAGCCATAAATTGTTTATTGAAATATTAATTGTAGTCATGTTTTTATTCACCGTGTTGCAATCGGTCACAAACCTTTAGGAGCTTCAAGGAATTCTGAAGTTTCTCAATCTTCTGAACTCTTTCCTGAATCATTTTCTGGAGCTCTCCTGCATTCATCTGTTTGCAGTACATGAGTGAAGAACAAAACCACATAATCGTTCATTTTTTTGTGTGTAAATCATCAAATCTACCTAATTTACATTGTGTAATGAATCCTGAGAAAAATGTCTCATATATTATTAATTTTTTTTACAAAAATATTAAGAAGCACATATGATTTCAACATAGATAATAACAAGAAATGTTTATTGAGTAGCAAATCAGTATATTAGAGTGATATCTGAAGCATCATGTGACACTGAAGACTGGAGTAATGATGCTGAAAATTCAGCTTTGCGACACAGGAATGAATTAAAATGAAAAACATATTCAAATAGAATTTTTTTTATTTTAAATCGTATTATTTGACTGTATTTCTATATATTTGATTGAATAAATATAGGCTTGGTTGAGCATAAGTTATTTCAAAAACATAACAAATATATAGTATAATAAATGGGAGTATACAATTTTTTTTTATGAAAGTACTCACAGGTTCGTCCTGAAGTTCATCCATACTGAAGAACTTGGATTTAGCAGCCAAACGTGTCTTCCTGTAGTTTTCAGTGACGTCTGCCAGTATGCGGTTCACGCTGATGTGGGGTCTGGAGCCAAAGGCCTTCCTACAGAGCGGGCACTCGTCTGACCCGCTGCGGCTCCAGTAAACACGGAGACATGCTTTACAAAAGCTGTGTCCGCAGGGCGTTGTCACTGGGTTGCTGAAGATCTCCTCACACAGAGAGCACAGGAAGTGCTTCTCGGACAGGAGACTGAGGGTCGATTCCATTCCTGAGAGAGTACAACATCACAAAATTTCCACACAAATGTACCATGTATCAAATGAATGCATCAAATAAAATGTAGCAAATGAAATGTGTTGTATACTGGCAAGAAACTTAATGCTTACAGCTTGAATGCTACTGCTCCCAAATACTAGAAGGAAATAACTATTACTGTACTTTTTGATGACACTGATTTTTTTTCAACAGTAATTTCTAAAGATTGTTATATCAAGATTAATTTACTTAAGAAGCAAAATGAAGTGAGTTTATGATTAAAACAAGAAGATATATCTTCCAACGGGCTGAGAAAGATCAATATGTATGACAGACAGAACGTTTTCATATACGACAGACAGATGTTTGTTCTTGTTTTAAGCATAAACTCACTTAATTATGTTACATTTCTGAGAAAACAAGACTTCATGTGTATTTTGCATTTAAAGTATAAACACAGCTTAATTTAAGGATGTTTGGATATTTGTACTGGAAAACAAGACAAAAATACTGAGGACGATCTTCATTTTCAGCATGAATTTACAACTTTCTGCTCTGATTTAGGACTTTTTAAGGCCTTCATCTGCAAATTAAGACTTTTCAACTCCCATTTAAACCCTGTTTAAGTTCACAACTTCATTTAATTAAGTAAATGTCTGGTTCACATAATATGGCAAGGCTGTTTTGTCCCAGGAATCATGAATAAGTTACTAGGGATGGTCTGATGTAGGATGGAAACACATTAACTAAGATAAGAGCCCGGAAATTTAACACAACATAACAGGGTTTAAAAAACAAAAAACATTATGCTGTGCTCTTTGTAAGCTAACTTGTCTTTCTGCAGCAACTGTCATTTATAGAGGAAAGCTTGAGCTATTGTGTCTATGTAAATATTTACAAACGCTTTATATAATGAGTTTGTGAAGCATTCCACTGAGTGTAATGGGATCTTCAGAGGCCTCTGTTGAGTGTGTGTTATGGAGAAGAACGGGTTCAACCAGAAACCTCATGTCGTCATCAGGACAAATCTAAATATTTATCTAGCAGGTTTCGGGACTGATTTTCAGACATGCTTTTGAAATGGCAGCTATAAACATTTAGTTATAGGTCTAACCTACAAATGAACAGTGCATTTCAAAATGTAATTGTTTTATACAATTACATCATTCAAATTGACCACTTATTCATATCATCTTTTAAAAAGCTGTATTGTACCGGTTGCCCTTAACATTGTGAGCTAACATATAAAGTTACAGGACAATATTTAATTGTTATCTCATTGGATCTTACCTGTACTTCAGCAGATGACGAGAGTTGTTCACGTCTCCTACGGTGAGTTTCATAAAGTGAACCAGACCATTAAGTACATAGGTGTGTTTTCAGCAAGGGGAGGAGCCTGACAATGCCTGCCTTGTACTTTACACTGAGTCACACACCTTACCTTACCAGATCATAAAAAGACTCAAACAGCTTTAAAGTGTTGCAGTAGATTTTATTACTAATTTAGATTAAAATAGATACAGCTTTATACAACATATTTCATACAACTTAAATTTTTTTTTTTTTTTTACAAATAAACAACATCTCATTTAAAATCTCCTTGTACAAATATATTTACAGTTTAAAATGTATTAAAATGCATTCATACAGTGCCCTCCAAATGTTTAGATTTGCCCTAAAGGGCAATGTCAGCATAAATCCTTATAATTTTTGACGTAAATGCATCAAAATGACTTGCAATTATTGTTGAAGACCAGCAGGAATGATTTCCGTTTTTATTACAAAATAATGGCTATATATAGATGTCACAGTAAGATGTGGCAGCTGTAAAGATTATTGAGTCAGAACACTTTTATAGCATTACAGATTGACTGATGATTACACATCATGATTTATAAATTACTATATCTTTATAAGTTTTGAATTTAAATTAAGTTAAAATATGTTTTTATAGTTTATGCTTTGCTGATGAGAGGCAAAAAAAGGGATTTGTATTAATTTAATGGGAAAGGGATAAGGAAAGGACCTTAAGTTGGGACTGGAACTCAGAAGCTGCCCATAATAAAGCTGTGGAAATTTAACTATCTTTGACAAAAATTGGCAAATGTTGTGACTATCCTCTTCAGAATCCCTCATTGTATCATTGTGGATAAAAAAAATCCTTACTTCCAGAGAATGTTTAAAACCAACCAAATCAGCTTCTAAATGCATTATGCATCATAAATTGCATTATTTTAATGACATATGAACTGACATTATCGAGTAAATTACTCACTCTGCATAAAACAAACAAAAGCACATCTTAAAAGTCCAAAAGCATTCACTGCAGGATGCAGTCTATTATAATGCAGTAAAACACGCCCCATATAAGTTATGATGGCAAAAAAATCCCTGTATTGTTTGTTATTTATATTTATAAAATATGATGTAAAAATTACATAAGCAAGATGCCATTTTCATGAATATTAGCACTTGAGTGTGATCGCAAACGTGCCTATTAACTTTATACAACAGTTCGCAAAAACAAGTTAATATTGAGTGAAATGTTTGGCACAATATTGTATTTGTTCCTCTGTTTTACCAACAAAACTATTTAGAAAACAAAGCCAAAGCAGAACATGTGCATGTCTCAGAGCAACACTGCAGTATTTAGTTCCTGAATTAATCTGTTTTTGAATGAATGGACAGCCACGCGGCTCATTTCTAAATGCATCAGCTATTTTGAACAAATAGTTTGTGTCAGAAGCTGAAACTATGTACTAAGTAGCCCCTAAGTGGGCATTAGTGATGTGTGTTGTTCATGAACGATTCGTTCAATTTGAACTAATCTTTAATATGACTCGGGAACGAAGAAATTTCATGTTGACCATGCATGTGCAACATCCTATTGGTTCTACAGGAAACGGAAACGATTAGTTCACCCCTCGAGTCATTCGTTCATCCCGTGACAGCCCCATAGACACTATGCAGTCTGTGCCGAAAGGAGTAATGATTAGTTCACTTCTCGAGTCTACGGTCGAGTCGTTCATTCTTTTGTCACGTGACATGACAGCAGTATTGGATACAGAAATTAGTTAATAATTCCCAATAAAGAGGCTTTCAACGTTATCCATATGATGAGATATATCACTTTGATAAAGCAAAGAAACCTACATATAATAACAGCATACAGTTAATAATATGTAATGCTTGTATCTGTTGTAAGATACTGAGCAGGGAAGCAGGCAGACTCAAACTCGAGAGATGAAATAATCAATTCTTAAGCTGTTTCCAGTACAGACGGCATAGCTTCAGTTTATGGGGATGTGGCATGACAAAAAAACAAGCGATACAGAACAGGAGGTAAGGAAAACTATCAGACTGCATAATCTCAAACAATGAATTAAAAGTTTCTGTTTCTCATAATTTGGCCTTGGTTGCATTTATACTTTTTGCTTATTCGAAATGTTGTGCAAGTAGATGTCTCGTGGTATTAGGCTATTAGCATACATTTTAATTATATTGTCCTGAAATGAGCGAAATTAACAAAATTACTTTTTAAAAAAAGATTAGTTCATTTTGATGAACGAGATTCAAAGATCCGAGTCAGTAAAATGATCTGATCTTCCCATCACTAGTGGGCATCTGTGAAGGAATTGTAAATGAAGCTCCATGCTGCATTAGCTGCACCTCCAAGCACAGCACCAAGACCAGCACCAACAGCAGCTCCCACTGCCATACCTTCATATCCTACTGCAAATCCCAGAAATGCACCAACAAACGCTCCTTTTCCCACTGCAACAACATAATCAACAACTCTGACAGTAAAGCCAAGCTTGTCTGCAACAACCAGCTCTGCTTTCTCTCTGCACTCCGACTGTATCTTCTCTTCATGCTTCAGGATCTCACTGGCAAGCGCCTCTCCTGAATGTTGGTTCTCCAGCGCCTTCAATGTCTCCCTGATCTCTTTCTCCTTTGATTTTTTGATGAAACACTCCTCTATCTGAATTCTTTTTTCGGCATCCTTAAATTCTATGTTTGAAAACATTCCATGCTCCAAGACCATCTCATCGACCTTTGTGAGCAATACTTGTGTCTGGCTACCCTCAGTCCTGTTTACTTCTCCATTGAAGAAGATGTAGTTCTGGCTACATTTCTCAGCAAGCTCTCTAAAGCTCTTATTCTTCTTTACCTCATCTTCTATGGACAGAGTTCTCATGCCTCGCTCATGGTATAAAACAATCAATGTGTGCTTCAAGACACGTTCCCCAAAGTAGTGTACCATAGGCTTCAGTATGTCCATAGTGTAAGAGGTCAAGTGAAATGGGTCTACAACGAACACCACAGCATGTGGACCTGGACATGAGAAACAAACGGCCTTCCTGAGCTCCTTATGAAGTACACTGTCTGGCAAGTCATTATCCTGAAGATTTGGTGTGTTGACCAGGGTTATGTTTCTCTCCTGCACAACCCCTGAACTTTTCTTGGTAGCTGAAATATTGACTTCATCTCCGGTAAGGACGTCTTGCCCCAACACACACCGCGTCAGTGAGATCTGATCACGACTTGAGTTGCCAAAGACCAGCATCCTCAGTGGTGTTTCTCTGCTCACTGTGAGATGAAGTTAGAACATCTTTCACTGTTAATCAAATGAACCATAATTTCTTAAATGTTCTGATTTGTTCATCAACTCACTGTTAGGTGGACGTTCTAAGCTCAGTCGTCTCCGTGGTTTTCCTATGACTGATGCCATCTAACACGCACAGGGTTTGAAGAACTCAGGATAATGCTATCCTATTAAAGAAAAATATATTTTCAGAAACAAATGACTAAAACTGAATTAGAAATTAATAAAAAAATATACAGACATTAAAAAACTAAGACTAGTAAAAATGACCAACAATGAACAAAATTACTAAAACTGAAAACAGTAAATAAAATGAGAACTTATTCAAAATAAAATGAACACTAGTATCTTCTTTTAAGTTTCACAGAATAAAGTCATACACGTTTGGAACAACACGAGGGTGAGTAAATGATGACAACAATTTTCATTTTAGAACTTACTGTACCATTAAAACAATACAGGGCATAAAAGTAACATGTAAACCACCCCAAAGCATGTAGACTATTAATATGAAGTAGGTTAAATATAGTAACCAACTTTTATTTAAAAATAAATAAATAAGTAAAAACCCTGAAACTCACCTCTGAAGGTAATTAACTTGTCACACCAATTCAGCATCCCACTAAAAATGATGCAGAAAATTTTAAGCACACATATTCAGTTTTATTATATAGTATTTCACAGTACTGGTGTACTACCTACTTTACACAAATTGTGTAATAAATCAGAAATGAAATATCATACAAATAAATCACTCTCTAATATCTGTCATATGAGAAACTGTGTGCACAGTTTGGTCTATACAATAAGAGGGTAAGAATCAGCAGAATTAATAAGAAATCATTACAATATATTTGCTAGGACCTGAAAAGGGCATGTGGTTGTAGGTTTTTAGGACACGCGTTACGTTTCTCCAAAACAGTAACGTTACGTTTGCGGGTTTGTTATCAGCAACAAGCAACACCAACAGAAAAAGTCACTACCTAAAGCAGGAGTCCCACCCTCTTTCTAACATGTTTTCTTTTCTAACTTTTGATTGCTTGGGCCCGCATTTCTTCACCCTACTGCTTCAGCTAATATGTATTTTCGAGTCAAAACGCGCTTTTCGATTGTTTCGATTCACTGCGGCCATGGGTTAAAATACTGTATTTAGTGTCCACTGTCCCCTTTCGATTGTGTTCACTTAGCGCAACTGTGCGGTTGCTAGCGGAAATGTATTCATGAAAACGACACAACATCTGTCACGACGTGCACTAAAAGTTCAGCATTTGTGTTAATTCAGTCGCAACTAATATCCATAACAATTATTTACTAATCCAAATGTTTTCTCGTAACAGTCACTGAGTGAACTTTCGAATTTGCGCGACGGACGCTTTCTCAAATAGCCTAATTTCTTTAACATAGCCTAGGCTACTCAACAATGCTCAAATACATAATAGATGTGTAGGCTACTTACTTATTTCCTGTGGTTTTCACCAAAGGTTGATGAAAGTGCGACAAAAGTTGCCTGGTCAAAAGACGCGGCAGAATACGAAAATGAAAGTATTCTTGTATTTCTCATGACTGCCGCATG
Organism: Ptychobarbus kaznakovi; assembly: GCA_027422405.1. NCBI lineage: Eukaryota > Metazoa > Chordata > Actinopteri > Cypriniformes > Cyprinidae > Ptychobarbus > Ptychobarbus kaznakovi. The sequence continues at coordinate 18,408,428 of CM049807.1, forward strand.
GTGTACGTCGCTTACAGTAGCCTCGAGAGAAATAGCTTAATTTGTTTCTATTGCCTAACCTTTTTTAAATATTGCCTAGTTTTGGAGAAATTGTATTTTATTAAAACTATTGTTTGGGTCTATCAGTGCAGCGCAGTGACACATCATAAATATATATAGAAAACATTTTAAATAAGATTTAGCCTACAAACATTTTTAGATTTACACATTTCAGTTAGCTACATAATTTTTTTTTTTTTAGAGGACTAGTATGCAGTGCATGGGATAATGTGTGGCTTTAAGTTGGGGAGGGTATATTTGAAATAGGCCTACGTTAGGGGTGTGTGCCCCTTTTCTTACTAAGCTGCCCCTCATAATGTCTCATAATGCCCTAATGTGGTTCAGAATATTAACTCAAAATCCTGCCATATATATCTGCTACTGTCACACTGGAAAAACACTGGAACATGGCAGCTATGGGAGATACATTTTTTATTTAAAACAGCAAGGTGCTTGATAACATGTTCAGAAAAAATTCTAAGCAAAAATATAGGACAAACCACATAAGACATTCTAGAATATATGTACAATTCAATACAATTTAGCAATCAAACTTTTCATTAAACTGTTATGTATAAAATTAGAAAAATTCTAAATGGTGTCTTGTGGTCTGAGACTTTTGGACCCCATATAAATCATACCTGGTGTAACACAAGTTAAATAACCTCTAAAGCAGTTAGTTATATACTGTCATAAAAGTTAGTTTGTGTCCAGGGTTGTGTTGAAATTCCTATTCCTATTTATTTTATTTTTCCTGCAAGATAATAACTTTTTATATTTTATGGAATTCCCTGGTTTTGTAATGCACTCTAAAAATACATCTAGAGATTAATACAGAACCAAAATATTTATAGAGAGAGAGAGAGGGGGGGAGAGAGAGAGGGAGAGAGAGAGAGAGAGAGAGAGAGAGAGGGGGAGAGAGAGAGAGTGAGAGAGATTATGCAATTGATTTTTCCCATAGGGATTTAAAAAAAAGTATTTGTTAAAGCGTTAAAGCAATCAATCAACCCAACCAGCCAAAGTTATATTAGGGAGGTAAAAAATGCAATCCCATGAAGTGCTGTAAATGACAATCAAATAAACAAAAATTTAAAAAAATATTTTGATTGGTGTAATGAGTAATAACCTCTGTGCTCACAACAGGTCTGTCTTGAAAGGTTTATCAAAATAAGTTTCCCTAGAGAAAATAAAAATAGATTTTTCTTCTGGTTTTTACTGTTGCAACTATTTCTCAGTTTGGCTTCATGGGTGTTCATCAGACGGCAAATTCAGAAGTAGATCATCCAGATACTTTTGGCCTGCTTTTTTTAATCGTTCTACTGTGTTCAGACATACTACTTTTTTCACGTTGATTTTTTTTTTTTTTTTTTTTTGGTTTTCATAAAGGTATGTATATGCTTTCAGATGAAACCAAAGTGTCCATCAGATGTACACTTGTAGAAGTAGGACTTCCAGTACATTTTACCTGTTGTTTTATGGAAGAAAGTTTTGGAGTGATTTTGGATTTAGCCATTTCCGCAGAACGTTATTGGTCTAGTTTTGGCTGTAATAGTTTTAAGAACCAGTTGGGCTAGTTTTGTTACGCAGACCTGGCAACGCTAGTCAGCTTTAAAAAAAAAAAAAAATTCCCCACCCAAATCGTCTCTGCATTCAGACTGGAGGTGCCCGATAGAATCGGTTAATAAAAGCTGTATTAAAATTGGCTTGATGTGATCTCACTCTGTCATCCAAGTGTTCAATGGCCAGCTGTGCAGCAGCACCCGAAGCCCCACCCATGACACCACCCAAAGCCCCTCCCACTGCCATTCCTGCCGGCCCTTCCACAGAGCCCACGATCATTCCCATGGTGACTCCAACCAAAACCCCCAGTCCCAGTCCCACAGCCAGTGAAGTCCTGAGCCAACTATTCTGCAGCTCGGCCTCGGCCCTGATTTCTGCCCCGACCCTTGCATTGTAGGCGTCCATCTGCCAGCGCAGCTCATCCCCCCGAAACTGCGCCTCCAGTTCCTGGCACATCCTCTCGGTCTCAGATTGTCTCTTCTTGCGTAGCTTTCTCTCCTCGTTTCTGACGCTCTCCTCTGCTCTCTTGTAAGATCTGTTAATATAATGGTGCCCGCCCATAGTCTGCAACATCCGCTCTATCTTATGTAGGAGCTCCCGGCTCCCGCTGCGGTTCCTCCAGTTCTTACTGAAGACGTGATAGCTGCAGTTGCACTGCTCCACAAGCTCCCTCAGATGCCAATCGGTTCTCGTGACCTTATCATTAAGCGCTCTGCCTCTCAGATGCCCGTCGTAAACCAAGAGGATCATTGTGTAATTCAAGACGTTCTCTCCAAATTTATCCTTAACTAGTTTGGGAGTCTTAATATCGTTGGGGGAGATCTTCTCCAGGTCGAATGCGATGAGTATGGCGTGAGGTCCAGGAGTGGACAAGCACATTGATCTTCTCAGCTCTTTTCTCATCTTGGACTTGGACAGGTCTTTGTTATACAGGTTCGGTCCGTTGACCACTGTGACCCGTCTTCCTACCAACTCTCTCACATTTTTCTGGCTGCTTGCAATACCATAGACTTCCTCGGAGAACACCTCCCTTCCCAAAATAAAGTTGGTGAGGAGGAACTGAGATGGACCACTGCTCCCGATAACTAATATCCTTAGTTCCACATCATCAAAGCCTATTGGGAATAAAATACAGGGATGTAAAAGGAACAGATGACCCATAATGACCACAAAGGACATAAAATACCATAAAAGCAGTCTATATGGCTTGTGCGCGATATTCTAGGTCTGCTGATGCCTGGGACGGATACAAATTTAAGTCATTGTTCACTGAAAATCTTCTCCTATGTCATAACTCTAAATTTACATTTGTGCCATCTTCATATACTCAAACTGTTTGGCCACAATGGTGTACAGCTCACCAGTTTAAATATGTAAAATGGATTTATGATATTTGAGAACTGCAATTGAGGGGGAAATTAACTTTGAATACATTTCTGTGATTATGCTGTGTATAAACCAATTTTTTTTTGTATTTGACTTCAGAAAACATGGAATATAGCACATTGAACTATTTTTATAGTGTTTTACTGTATAGTATTTTCGTGTCACATTCAAAGCTTTTGGGTTGAGTAGCATGAAACATCTCCTGTTCTGTTCCTTGGAGGAAAGAAAATTATACACATTTGGAACTATTTGAGGGTGAGTAAATAATGACATAATTTGATAACACTTTAGTTTAGGGACCAATTCTCACTATTAAATAGTTGCTAATACGCATGCATATTACTAGCAAATTGGCTGTTTATTATTACTTATAAACCACATATTAACGGCTTATTCTGCATAACCATATTTTAGATCCCTTGATCCTATCCAATACCTAACCTTAACAACTACCTTACTAGTAATAAGCAGCAAATTAGTAGTTTATTGAGGCAAAATATGTAGTGAGAACTGGTCCCCAAACTAAAATGTGGCTGAATTTGGTATGTATTGGTAAATTATACTTTTAAAAATATTATGTAGCCTAAATCTTTCTTATATCGTGTTACAATGCCAACACATGTTTAATATTTTATAATATTTTTTATTATTATACTTGATTAACTAATTGCATGTCATTTAACATCAAATACACTTAAGCAGTACTTAAGTACTTCATTACATGTTATAATTTCAAAAATACTAATGTTAATAAGCTAACAAACACAAGCATAAACTAACAAACATACTTTAATGTAATTTCAATGTATTTAACTATATTTGTAATTATACATTTGTAATGATTAAGTTGCAATTTAACTTTAAATGTAACATTAAATAACACCACATTTAAATATAAATCAAGTGCTTTTGTTAGTTGGCACATCAGAATAAGTGTACTTCTTTAAAGCATGCCAAAAGATTATTATATCATATGAAAACAAATTATTTAAAATATTTAATTTGACATATTACAAGGTTTTTAAAGTGTATTTGAGTGTGTTAAAAACATAGTCATGAAAGTAATCTCTCTTTAAATACACTTAAGTGGCCTTTTCTTTCATTTATATTTTCTGCAAGTCCAAGTATATTTTATATTTTGAAGTACATTCAATAAAATTAAGTACAGCTAAGTCTTTTTAAAAGGGATAAGCTGTTGTGAAGAAATTTCAAACTTACCTGCTCTTTTATGCATGTTTTCAAAGGCTGCTCTGTTTTATTATTGTTGTTGGTATGTTTTTGTTGTCCTTAATGTGAAGAGCTTTTTTCTCAGTATTAAAAATAATAGTTACATTAGTTTTCTCATCTCAACCCTCATCCCTGCTGATAATGGACAAGCTCCAACACTGAATGGAATATGCCCTGGAGACAAGGGGGGTTGAATTTATTCATGCACTTCCCAGAGCACAACAAACACATGACTTTGATTTTGGCTGCATCAGTTAATATGGAATACGAATCTCAGCTATAAAGTGTGTTTTGTTTTGTTTATGTATTATTATGTACTATATTATGTACTTATGTATTATTATGTACTATACTATTATTATGTACTATATTTACCTATATTTAACCTTTAGGGACACTCTTTCAGCTATTTAAGCTTGTACTTTTGACAATTATGTAATACTCTGCATAATAGTAGGCCAAGCAAATGTCTTTTTGCTTCAGCCGATGATATTCAGTTATATTTTGATCAATTCTACGGTGGCCGAGAAAGCTCAACGTGCTGCAACTTCAGAAAACACATGCAAATAGAAAAAGCACCAGCAAATCAAGAAAACATTTTCATCATTTTGACAGCAGATGGTGCAAATGCTCACAACACAAACAAATAAAGAAACACGCTGCAAATGCTCACAACACAACCAAATACATTTTATTTGCAGCGCGTTTCTTTTTTGGTTGTGTTGTGAGCAGTTGCAGCGTGTGCGTTGTCAAATTGACGAAAGTGTTTTCTTAATTTGCAGGTGTTTTTTTTCTATTTGCAGCACGTTGAGCTCTCTCGGCCACCGTACTATACACATATGGCGAGTCATATAATAAAAGGAGATGGTATAAACATAGACATATACAGGTGCTGGTCATATAATTAGAATATCATCAAAAAGTTGATTTATTTCACTAATTCCATTCAAAAAGTGAAACTTGTATAATGTATACATTCATTCCACACAGAGTTCGGATTTCTTTAATTTTGATGATTATAACTGACAGAAACTGATATATTTCAAATTTCTTTTAATTTTGAATATTACTTAAGACCAATGATTATAACTGATTTTTTAGAAATCCAACTGAAAAGTATGAACATGAAAATAGATCGCAACTCAATACTTAGTGGGCTCCTTTTGGAATTACTGACTCAGAAAATATGGAATATTATTAAGCTGCAAGTGGGAGCCAGGTTTTTCTGATAGTGGCCTTCAGCTCTTCTGCATTGTTGGGTCTGGCATATCTTGGCATCTTCCTCTTCACAAACCCCATATTTTGATCCAGGCGAGTGCACTCAATACTTAGTAAGAACAGGGATGGGGCTGTTTGATGTAGCTTTGTCATGTGGCAGGGCCAAGTTGTTGGAAAATAAATCTATCTCCATAAAGGTCAGCCGCAGAAAGCATGAAGTGCAAAACTGCTCCTTGACCTCAGTGGAGAGCCAACCCAGGTTGCTCTGACCATGGCAAGCCCAAACCATGGCCTTCAGCTTTACACTGATTGATTTTGCCTCTCCTCTACTGTCCTCCAGATCTGGGACCTCTTTCAAAAAGAAAACTTTCATCAAGAACAACCTTTGGACCACTCAGGCAGGCGTCTTAGGGCGACGGACGAGTCTGTTGTTCAGAGAACAGGGATGGTCCTTAAAAACCCATGTCTTGCAGGTATGCGAAGCACTGATGTAGTCACTCTTTTGGATTTTTGTGGGTTGTTTCACAATGTTTTTCCCTATTGTAAAACTCTTTTCCTTCCCTTCGCCTCTCTATCTCCAAAAGTTTGACAGCCAGCTCTTTTGTGACCTTTTGTGTCTTGCATCCTTGTGCAAGTGCTTTTTCTTGGTGGCTTTTGTTGTGTACCGTTGGACCTCAGAAAACACAGTAATTAGTGATTAGAGTGTGGCCACACCTTTTCACAATATTCTAATTTTCTGAGATACAGGGTTTTCATTACAACCCCAAACCATCACTCAAAATTAAAAAGAAATAAACGTTATGTGTGTGGAATGAATGTATACCTTTCACTTTTTGAATGGTATTTGGAAAATAAATCAAGCAGTATCTAATTATATGGCGTATATTAAGGATAATATGGGTATAAACTGGAGCACAGCAAGTGGGCGGGACTCTAAGTGGGTTGTAAAAAACAGAATCCTTCTGGGGGCCATATGATTTCAAATGGTGGCAAACTCAAAAAAAAACGAAAAACGCGGCACGGACGGTTAAAGAGGTATGCGTGATGTACAATTTTTGTTAAAACTAAAAGTCATAATAGTGCTTTTTCTTGGTGGCTTTTGTAGGAGTACCACACGCAGCTATAATTGCCTGATCTTTGGCCAAACAATTTTGGGGTCGCAAACAAACTTGTCTTTAGTTAATAATACAGGCGAGACGCTATAAATTGATTTATTAGTGTATCATTATTGCTAGATGCGAAGCTGAAACCCATGTCTTGCATATTGCGTAGGGTTCTTGAAGCTGACTCCAGCTGCAGTCCACTCTTTGTGACACCCCCCACATTTTGAAATGGGTTTTGTTTCCAATCGTCCAGGGTCGGTTATCCCTATTGCTTGTACTTTTTCACCACAACTTTTCCTTCCCTTCGTTCTATTAATGTGTTGGACCGAGCGGGTCTCGAACCCGCTCTCTTTGCAATGATTTTGTGTCTTGCCCTCCTGTGCAAGGTGTCAGGCGTCTTTTGGCAACTCTAACAAGTCAGAACAGTCCAATTGTGTAGGCTACAGCCTAGACTAGAGACCATTTAAAGGCCTTTGCAGGTGTTTTGAGTTAATTAGCTGATTAGAGTGTGGCACCAGGTCTTCAATTGAACCTTGTCACAATTATTCTAATTTTCTGGATACTGAATTTGTGAGGTTTTTCATTAGTTGTCACATAATCAGCAAAAAAAAAAAACAAAAACTTATAAATATATCTGGCATACATCCGTTACATAATAAAGTTCACCCCCCTTTTGAATGGAATTTGTGAAATAAATCACTCCCGTCCTGGTATTCAATTATATGACGGCACCTGTAATTAAGTTATGGGTATAACGGAGGTCGGAGCCCCTCCAGGGGCGGGACTTAAGCCATGTGGGTTGTAAAACCACACAATTTTTTGATCGTTCTTGATGTCTATGTCATATTTTGATGATGGTGGCGATTTAGTGGGCGATTTTTTTGAGATCTCAAAAGAACAAAAACTGGGATTCCGGTGCGGGAGGCGAAAGGGTATGCGTGATGTACTTTTTGTTTGTTTGTTAAAACTAAAAAGTTTGACAAGCTGTGAATAGTGCTTTTTCTTGGTGGCTTTTGTCAACGTTGTCTTAGACCACACGCTACAATTGTATGTGCCTCTAGCATCAGTCGCTAGAGCGGTGCCTAAACAATTTTTGAGGTCAGGAAACAAGTGAAAAATTAAACCGTTTACACACAGCCCTTACTGGCATTTTTAGTGTGATTATGTATCATTATTGCCGTAGATAAAAAGATATTGCACTTGTTCCACATTAATTAGTACCTGTCTGTCAACTGACGAGCTGCTGCTGAGTGGAATGAGAGTCATTGAGAACTGTCCAATCACATGAGGCCAAACATATAAAAACAATATTGATTCGCTCTAACAACAAAAGTGGGAGGGTTCGGGGCCTGAGAGCCCTGCGCCCCAAGGACAATTTGAAACAAGCCAATTAGAGCTTAGCCTCAAATCACATGCTTTTGAAAAGTTTGTGTACCTACATACACACTCATTAGTCTGGCGCCCCGCACACAAATATGAAAGAAATATAGTTTAGATTTTTAGATTTTCAATAAATTATAATATAACTAACAGTAGAATACTATGACTAAATTATTTTATTTAGTTAATATTTGCGATATATTTTTAACTTATTGTTAACATGTTAAAAGGGGCTAACTTGAAGGGGGTGCGGCGCCCTATTGACCAGCCGCCACTGTGCCTGACAATATCCTTTTTTTCTACAAACAACTAATTTGCTCTCCAGGTTATGGATACTGAAGACCATAAGCAGGTAATGTAATTGAATGGCATTATAATTTTGGTAACACTTTATATGAAGCCCATACAATACAGTATAAGGGTATTTTAAGGCATTATAATGAATGCATAATGCATTATAAAACAAATATTTCATCTTATGAATATTCATAAGAACAGTTTTAATGTGTTATAATATTTACTTATTAGTGGTTATAACTTTTAAGAGTATGATGATTTATAACACAGAGTGAACATGTTGCATACACTTAAGTTACAATGGATTATATTTCTCATAGTTATAATGTATTATAAGTCTCATATCTTGCCACCTTTCTTATGCTACTTAAAGTCATCAATGACCATTTAGAAGTATAGTAATAATAATAGTAATACTTTTTTTCTCTCAAACAGCCATAAGATCAGATATCAGATCAGATTGCTTTGAACTATTTTTATTGTAATATCAGTTTGATTATTTTGATGGTATCCTTTAGACAGCTGTTGTTAAGTAACTCTGCAACTTCATGTCAACTAACAGTCATTGGAGTATTAGTAGTATATCTGCTAAATATATGCTAACACTTTATTTTGATGGTTCCCCTACAGACAAACTGACTGTAAGTAACTTTGCAAGTACGTCAACATTGTACCTACTCTAACCTTAACCTAAGCCTTCTAATACTCTATTAAGAGTTAGTTGACATATAGTTGCAAAGTTGCTTTGCAGTCAATAGACTAAGGGGACATCAAAATTAAATGTAACCTGACATATAAACATTGCTTCTTTTCAGTTGAAATGATTAACTAGCGCACATCAAATTTAGCCTCACAGGGGACACTCAAATAACACTCCACACCTAATTTTAGTTTGTTATTAGTGTATACTTAAATTCCCTTGTTTCCTCAGTTCATTGTCAGAGATAGTACTGTGACAGTATAAGGGTGAAACTCAAGTCAGAGGTCTGATTAAAATAAGAGATGAGCTAAAAGTTGTGGTTTGGTTTCTGTTCATCAAGGAGGAACACCAGTTTTCACTAGTTTCTGCAGTCATTACTTCCCCAAAAGTTATAAATAAAAGCAGTAGCTTACATGCAACCATCAAAAATACTGTTTCTGTATTCTTTAGACAAAACCGATTTTTTTCTTGTTCTCATAATGACAAATAAAAGCTTTTCAATTTGATAATGTATGATAAAAAAACATTCTGTATAAAACTTGTAGAGTGATTCATGGGACTGAGCATTTGACACATCGGGTGCAGATGACGTTCTGAGGTTTTAACAAAGTCTGTCTTCAACCATCTTTGTTTATTTGCTTGGATATGGAGCTCTGGAAACTTCCCTTTGTGTTTTGTGAGTATTATTTTATTTCTAAGTATTTAATTAAATATAACATTCAATTATATTTATGCACTTTAGAGACACTTTTATCCAATCTTCGCTAAGGAACTGGATTCCAAAATTAAGTCCCTGAGTGCTGCCTAAATAAATGGACTGATGTCATATAGAACGGTTGGGGCAATGCAACACAATTTCTTCCTCTCATTATTATTTTTATTTAGAAATCGTGTTCAGTGCACTGTAATTCAGTAATAATGTGGCATAAGTCCATTTTGCCACATAATGAAATCATCATGAATCTCTGTTTTTCCCATTTATGTCAATTACAAACGGTATATATTACACATTGATATAAATAGACCTTCCGTATACATGAAATAATGTGCATGAAGAAAACCACTAGGACACTTCAAATTAGTCTTATGATTGTGATCAGACTGTTGGCTTGAGGTTCCATAAACAGTTCTCTGCTATGACACAATTTGTAAAATATCACTCATTTTAATGTTTGCCTGGACACATGCTTTCCCAAAAAATATCTAAATAAGAATTATTTTCAATATTTGTCTCTGCTTTTTCACTCTGGAAGGTTTTCAGAAAACGCCCTGGTTCCTTAAATGTTTTCTACATCAGCAGATAATCATCTGCACTCATATAGACGCCTAGTCATATACAAATTAGACAAATCTTCTGCAAATTAAAAACAAATAATTTTCTAGTTGTCAAGCTGAGAAACATTTGAGCATAAAATGTTGGTGTTTTACACGGAAGGAAGAATGTATCTCAGTTGATCAGCTCCATGTTCACGCTGTAATGAGTTTTTCACTTTGTGTTTTTAGTGCTGATTTCAAACATCCACTCTGGACACACTGATGGTGAGTCAATTTGATTGATGCATTTAATAACATATAGGTGATTCTACAATGTTACAAATCAGCAAACAAAATGAGTCTTGCAGAGAAAAAGGGACTGCAATGCTCAGGTTCTCAAATGTATACACCCTGCATTGCAAAAAGAGATGTTAAAAATGACACGTTGTGCAGAATTTCAACACAATTTGAGTGTTAAGATGGATCACACATCTACTGTGTAATGTAATTTAAGACACAATGTGTCATTTAAACACACTGTGTTACTGAAAAGTATCAGAAACTGCTAATTAATGTGTTTATATGCAAAAAATAAGCATTACCATACATTTTTTATTCTACAAAAATGAAATAAAACCGACTGATGTAAAAATGTTAGCAATTTAATTTGTCAATGGTGTCAGGGTAGAGAACCATACATGAACTTGAGTAACCCAACATATCTGAATCACAATATTAAAAACTTAATTGGATG
>CM049807.1:18419445-18621945 GCA_027422405.1 Ptychobarbus kaznakovi
TGATTGATGTATTTGATAACATATAGGTGAATCTACAATGTTACAAACAGCAAACAAAATGAGTCTTGCAGAGAAAAAGGGACTGCAATGCTCAGGTTCTCAAATGTAAACACCCTGCATTGCAAAAAGATATGTGTTAAAAATGACACATGTTGTGCTGAATTTTAACAGAATTTTAACAGCTGTCACAGAATCATCACAGAATTTGTGTGTTAAGATGCATCACACATCTACTGTGTAAAGTATTTTAAGACACAATGTGTCATTTAAACACACTGTGTTACTGAAAAGTATCAGAAACTGCTAATTAATGTGTTTATATGCAAAAAATAAGCTTCCCTTTCATGGGAACTCGAACTGCGTCCCCTAGGGGTCGCTACGGGGAAAGCCCTCAGCGTGACTCGGTCTGAAGATACATATGTAAAAACACCACCTGTTGGCCGGCGACAGCCCATGACGTCACTACGGCGTGCCACAATATAAGTGCCGCCGGAGAGAATACATCATCAGCTTTTTCGTCTTCACTGACTGGTTTGTTTGAAGCGTGCATTCTGGTAAGAGTACAGTTTTCTCTCTATCAAATGGCGAGCACTAGCAAGGCGTTTAAGATTGTGTGTGGAAAAATCGGGACCCACCGCGATGACACTCACAATCTTTGCGTCTTTTGGTTTGGGCAAGGAGCACGCACGCGATGTCCTTGAGGGGAAATCTGCGTGCACTGTGAGCTTTTTCTATGTAAAAGCTCCGCTCTCGTCCTGTCCCTCTTTCCGAGGAAAGAGGGGCAGCCGTCTGCTTCCCGCGATTCGGGACCCACCGCTGCCGAGGCACGGAGGTAATGAAATTAGCAGTTGGATGTGGCCGATGAATGAGAAAGAAAAGAGGGACCTTCCCTTTTGCGCGCGTCGGCCGAGAACGAGAGTGAGCTGCTGGATTGTGACGATGCGATCTTTCTGACATAATCAGATTCAGCGGCTAGTGCTCTTATCTGCATATGAACGAAATTTTGGGGGTTGTGGATCATAGAAAAAAAAGATCACCCCCAGCTCGAGTGAGCCTTCCTTTCTTCATAAAATCTCGATGTGGAGAGTGAGAAGGAGTAAAAAAAAAAAAAAAAAGAGCATTTTTTTCTCGTATTCATAGGTTTCAGCATACTAGTTATGCTGACACTGTGTGAAAATGGCTATGAGGGGATGTCCCTGTGCAAGAGATGATAAACAGCTTATCTCTCTGTGGCAGACATCCTCTCTCAAGGCTCCCCCTGGCCACCTAAGCCCCTGAATCTCGCTTATATGGCAGGGTATATGCAGCAGCAGGTCAGACCGTCGCTTCGTTGCACACTAAGGCGTAACAGACTGATCTGCTGAAAGACCTGGATAAGGTTCTATATAATCCAGGTCTGAGCCCGAACAACCAGGGGTCCTAGCCCATCTCGGTCTGAGGGTCAGAGATGGGCTCAGAGGCTAGTCTCGCGACTCATGCCCCTCCCCCTCCTGCGGCTAGGGTGAGAGAGAGGCGCGGGTCAGAGAGAGGCAAGCCCTCTCATTCCTCTCTAATTCCCTGTAACCACCGTAAACTCCACCTGACCGAGGTTAGGTGGAAGTTTCCTGCAAGCACCTAGAGGCGCTCCTTGTGAGCGGCGGAGTTCCCTCTCATTCTGAGGAATGAGTTCTCCGCTCCTCAGAGCTCTGTGATAGGTCGCTCTCCGTGCTGGTCGAGCTAGCATTTGCTCCCCTCACTATAGAGGGTTATCTATGAGCATGCCGCTCCCTGCTGAGCGTCTGAGTTCCTTCTCATTCTGGAGGGATGAGTTCTCCGCTCTCCAGAGCTCGATATAGGTAGCATTATAGGCTCTCATTCTGAGGAATTGAGTTCCCAACTAAGAATGCAGTCAGGCTGACCTATGATGATTTCACAGGGGTTCTGTATTCTCGAACTGCCTTACTGATGGTCTGGACGTGAGTCCCCTCGGAGGTTTCTGCGGATCTCCTGGATCTTCAGTCATTCTGGTCACCACTGCAAGGGTAGAGCCAGCATTACTCCCCTCCATAAGAGGGTTACTATGAGTATGCCGCTCCCTTCTGAGCGGCGCAGTGTCTTTCATTCTGAGGAATGAGTTCTCCACTCTCCAGAGCTCGTTATAGGTAGAGCTAGCATTGCTCCCCTCGTTAGAGGGTCACCTTTGAGCATGCCGCTCCCTGCGGAGCGTCTGAGTTCCCACTCATTCTGAGGAATGAGTTCTCCGCTCCTCAGAGCTCTGTGATAGGTCGCTCTTCCTGCTGGTCGAGCTAGCATTGCTCCCCTCACTATAGAGGGTTATCTATGAGCATGCCGCTCCCTGCTGAGCGTCTGAGTTCCTTCTCATTCTGAGGAATGAGTTCTCCGCTCTCCAGAGCTCGTTATAGGTAGAGCTAGCATTGCTCCCCTCATTAGAGGGTCATCTTTGAGCATGCCGCTCCCTGCGGAGCGTCTGAGTTTCCCTCTCATTCTGAGGAATGAGTTCTCCGCTCCTCCGAGCTCTGTGATCTGTCTTGCTGGTCGAGCTAGCATTGCTCCCCTCACTATAGAGGGTTATTTATGAGCATGCCGCTCCCTGCTGAGCGGGGAGTTCCCTCTCATTCTGAGGAATGAGTTCCCCGCTCTCCAGAGCTCATGGTTGGGCTTGCCGCTCCCTTCTGAGCGGCGGAGTGCCTTCTCATTCTGAGGAATGAGTTCTCCACTCTCCAGAGCTCGTTATAGGTCTCACTCTGAGGAGTGAGTTCTCCGCACCTATGAGCATGCCGCTCCCTTCTGAGCGTCCGTCTAATAAGTGCACACGCGAGACTTTGGGCACTTTCTAAAATCCACTCAGTGGTAAGTCCGCACATCAAAGATTCTGCGTTCTTTCTAAAAATCCCGTAAGGGTAGGGTTACGCGCACAGCTTCGTGCCCTTTTTGAGTTGGTTAAAGCCCCGGCTTGTGCCTTGGGCCCTGCTCCCTTGTCCTGACCCCCCAGAGCTCTGTGATAGGTCGCTCGCCCTGTTGGTCGAGCCAGCATTGCTCCCCTCAACCAGAGGGTCATCTATGAGCTTGCCGCTCCCTTCTGAGCGTCTGAGTTCCCTCTCACTCTGAGGAATGAGTAGTTCTCCGCTCCAGGGCATAGAACGTTCTTCTATAAGTGCACACGCGAGACTTTGGGCACTTTCTAAAATCCACTCAGTGGTAAGTCCGCACATCAAGGTTCTGCGATCTTTCTAAAATCCGAAAGGTAGGGTTACGCGCACAGCTTCGTGCCCTTTTTTGAGTTGGTTAAAGCCCGGCTTGTGCCTTGGGCCCCCGCTCCCTGTCCATATATGTTGGGTCCAAAAAAAGAAAAAAAAGGGAAAAGAAAGGGGTGTACGCTACCAAGAGGTCTGTTGAGACAGTTCCCTCGGTAAGCTTGAGAGCAAGTGGTAACCCCTGAGTGATCGGCCAGGACTAGTGAGCCAGGTGCCTGGCCATATCCCCTTAAAGGAATCTTTTTCTGATTCCAAGACTTTGAGCTCTACCCTAGGCCGGTAATCCCGGCACCTAGAACAGGTAAGTACTGGGTATGCAGCTCAGGCCTTTGGCCGAAGGGGATAATATCACTGACAGCCATCAGCCGTCCCAGGGGCAACTCCCTTAGCCGGGTAGAGCTGGCTTAGTGCTCGCCTTTTTTGAGAAATTGGCTTGCATTCCCCTCAGCATGGTGAAGTGGGTATAACATTCCCCGTAGCGACCCCTAGGGGACGCAGTTCGAGTTCCCATGAAGGGGAACGTCTCAGGTTACGTATGTAACCATGGTTCCCAGAGTGGGGAACGAGACACTGCGCCCCCTAGGATTCGAGCCATGCTTCGGACGCAAGCTTCAGACGAAGAAGTGATGATGATGTAATCTCCGGCGGCACTTATATTGTGCACGCCGGTAGTGAGTCATGGGCTGTCGCCGGCCAACAGGTGGTGTTTTTACATATGTATCTTCAGACGAGTCACGCTGAGGGCGTTCCGTAGCGACCCTAGGGGACGCCAGTGTGTCTCGTTCCCACTCGGGGAACCATGGTTACATACGTAACCTGAGACGATTACCATCAATTTTAATTCTGCAAAAAAGAATTAAAACCGACTGATGTAAAAATGTTAGCAATTTAATTTGTCAAATGGTGTCAGGGTAGAGAACAATGCATGCACAGAGACACAACAAAATGTTCTAAATCTCAAATTTTATAAACTTAATTTAGATGACATGCCTTGTAATGCACTACAACTATTAGCTACAATACAGTATACATTAAAAAGTGTTACTAACTTCAACTACACCTTGGATGATTGAAAATCATACATAGTCAAGACTATCAGATAACATTTCTCATAACATAAGATCAACTTACAACATAAAATATCAGATACAGGATAAAATCCAAATCAGACAACAAATAAACAATTTTAAATTCTTCAATGACAGTTAATTTAAAAAATCTATAGTTTGTTTGTAATTTTTCTTCATAATACAAAAGCATTTGTAATGCACTAGCTATTAACCACATTATTCATTAAAAAGTGTTGCCAACATCAATTACACTTTCGGTTAACAGAAACAAGACCAGAGGATAATATTTATCATAAAATAAGATCAACTTAATCTCAGAAGAAATTCAGATACATATAAATATAAACATTTTAGTTCAGACAAACATTCAGGCACATATTTAGAAATTGTTCTCAATGACAATCACTCTTGTAAATATTGTAAAATTGTAAGTGCGTACTATTTGTGAAGTGATACTTCTTGTTACATCCACTATAGTTGTATTTGATGTATACATTTGGGCCACAAAAGAGGCAACACAGTATGTAGGAATGTCAGTTTTAAAAGGAGAGAATGTGGTGTTTCAATATTTAACACTTATCAAACACCACTGAGTAAAACTTTTTTTTATATATACTTACAATTCACCCTTCTCCACCAAGTGACATAAACTTTGACAAGCAGTCTCCTGGACTTTAACTTAAATGATCCTGTGCTCCTCGGGTAATACTTTGCTTTAAAGTAGAGAGTGCAGGCCTCCCTGTTCATTTGACACTGGAACATGCCACAAGCAGGACGGCCGTGAATTTTACCTTTTAAACGTTATAATACACATACTAATCACATCAAACCACGGAATGTGAATAAAAACAAAATACCCGGATCGGGCCTCCGTATTCGTTTGGTCAAGGGCTCCTGTGCTTGACGTGAAGACTTGAAATCGGTCTTAATTTATGTCAACATCAGCAAATTATTGAAAATAAGACTCGGTTTTACTCATACCGTAGAAGAGTACTGCCGAAGAGAAGAAACAACATTTTCGCTGTGTCACACACATATCAAACAGCACAAGCACTGTGAATGCTCCTGATGCAGCGAAGCAAACACTCCATGTTAAATTGGTCACTTATAATCCTCTTTTAGGTGTTTATAAAATGATCTGGAGCGCTGAACAACTTGTTTGGTCATGCTTTCCAGTATGTTTCATCGTCTGCTTTTTTTTTCTTTCCAGTTAACGTTAACGTTATGCGCTCTGCCTCGCTAACACTTTTCACTAACGGCATACTGCTCAGTGAACGTCGCCACTTTCCAAATAATTAACAATGTATTTGGTAGCTAACTATTTCCAAGATCGATTTTTGCAGCACTACGCATTTTAAAGATTATCTGCTGTAACTTACGGATAGATCTGAGTCCCCCATGATCAAACCAGGCCAGCCAGAGTGAAAGAGCAGGATCCGCATCGATGATCCGCCGCGGTTTAAAAACACATAAGGCAAGACTCACGTGATTGGCCGACAAAAAATAGCCGTTAATATTTTAAGTTTAATAAATAACACATAACACATTTTAACACATAACACATTTATTTTGTCAGTCTGTCCAAAGGCTTTTTTTATTACACATTGTGTGTTGAAATCCTACACAACATGTGTCAGAGACTCAGAATGCTGTCAACACAACCATGTGTGTTGTTTTTTGACACATCTGTTTTTGCAGTGTGGATGTTAAGGTCACAGAGTCACAGATGACGGTAACTGCTCAATCCATTTACATTTATGCATTTAGCAGACACTTTTATCCAAAGTGACTTACATTGCAATTTCAAGTTACAGTTTCTACATTTATCAGCTCTTGCTTTCCCTGGGAATCGAACCCATGATCTTGGCGTTGCTAGTGCCATGCTCTACTAGTTGAGCTACAGGAAAGCGAATATTATCCAGAATATTAAAATAACCCATTTCACATTTACATAACAATAAAAGGCTTCAAATACATATAAAATGTGCAAGTGAGTTCAATCGCACTATTCTTCTATTTACAATAAATTCATAAATTCAAGTGAATTTGCAAACCTATCTTTATAACAAAGGAAAATAATAGTCTACTGGTTAATCCTTTCTGCATAATAATTGATTCACAAATTACAGACAGATTACAAGGTAAACTAACATTTAAGTCAGTATTTAGCATAAATCACGTTACACAACTTAATTAACCAATGAAGATTTAAATATGAATCAATCGCCTGCACATAGAAACAATGTTGGAAATTACACTTGAAACAATGCTAAATATATATATTGAGAAAAACTTAGGGCTTGTCAAAACACCCACATTTGCAGTCTTGGCTACTTGAATGCACACAACAGGAAGTGAATGCCCAAGGCTGTCCCAGGTCTTAAAAACGCCAAAGTGCAATGCCCTTAACGCAGCGTTGTAAAATGTTGTGTTACTCCAAGTGTGACCCGTGGAGTAATGAAAATTTCTACACAGACATGTGGTCTTCATGCCCACTTGAACACTTAGACCAGACACAGGAAACATGTCAAAAGTAGACAACTGGTCAAGTGAAAAGACCACAAGTGTGGTTATTTGGACAAACCCATACTTTGAGTGTGGATTAATTTTAAACTGAAAGCCTTCAAACTTCTATACAACCTATCTACCTATCCAACCTGTAGCTATCTATGTGATAGACTGCATGACCTTAAAATATTCAGCTTCAAGCTGTACAAACTACTGTTTATTCAAACTTAAGACTTATTTAACTGAACACCTTCAATCTGTAAGCTTTTAAAACTACTTCTAATAGGTCAGACTTTCTCAAGCCAACTTCAAAGTTTGTTCACAAACTTTTTTATCTAGATGAAAAAGTTTGTGAACAAACTTTGAAGTTGGCTTGAGAAAGTCTGAAGTATTATAGACTTAGTTTTAAAAGCTTAACTAGCATGTTGCTAGCATTATTAGCATGTTGCTAGCATGTTGCTAGCATTATTAGCATGTTGCTAGCATGATTTTTGCATGATTAGCATGTTGCTAGTATGATTAGCATGTTGCTAGCATGTTGATAGCATGTTGCTAGCATGTTTTAGCATTAAAATGTTATCAAAATTAATGCAGCCATGTAGATACATGTTGTCAGACTTGTGTCCCCGTGTCCTGTGTTTTTCCTCCCTCGTGTTTCCTTGTGTCTTCCTGTTCCTGTCTTCATTATTAGTTTATTAGTCTCCATCTATTATTAATTAACGCACTAGTTCTCCAGTGTTTTTAAGCCCTGTTTTTCCATGTCTTCAACACCCGGTATTGTTTGTCTTCACTCCGCTCATATGGTCTCTTTGGAAATTGTGTCATTAAAGTCTGTTTCTGGAAGTTTGCTCCCAGCGGAGCGTGACATTACTAACATTTTGAAGACCAAATCGCCAATGGATATCCAAATGAGCCAGGCAAAAACCTATATGAATTGCACAGTGAACTATAGTGAAGGGCAGTGAACTCTTACAGTGCTAAACAGTCAATGAACTATAATAACATTGCCTCTTAATGGGAAGTAAATGATTAATATCAAAATAAAAGTTTTACATTAAAGTTTTTTTTCCCGGTAGCCTTTTATACAGTGAGCGTTACATTTGTTGCATTGCAAACACCTACTTTTTACAAGGAAAAGTATTCACATGACAGTTCTTAGGTGTAACAATAAACATTTCCAGTGAGCAAAAATTCTTCAGAAATCAAGCGTAGCATTAGTTCTGACAGGTCACGTTAGTCAAGCTCGCATCAGCAGACTCTCAGCTGATCCCCATCTGCCTATAGGAATACGACACCTATCTAAGCATCCATATATAAGGTTGTCAGCATTATCAGACGTTTTAGCATTGCTCAATAGCTATTTACCCTCCTTCATCCCCAACTCCTCCTCTGTCAGTCAGGATCCAGCCTTTTGATTCTCTTTTGAATCAGACTAATTCTAAAATGTGTGCATCAAATTACTGAACTTGAACAAATCTGCAATACTTTTGTTGGTTCTGTTCTGTTTACCTTGGGGGGGTTATTGCTGCTCTCCCTGCTCTCACAGAACCCTACTGCCAGTCCAAATTGTATGCTAATTGTCAATCATATTTGACAATAGTGATCATGACAGAAGTGTGTTAATACCTCTGAATTATTGAGATTGGACAATATGATTTCAGTTTCTATCTCGATCATCAGTCATTGTAAAACGTGTAAACTCTTTACTTGTCCTCTCATTTAACACAACTATTAGGCATTTACAGCCTAGTTGATTAGTCAATAATAAGCAGCTACATTTTATGATGCAGAAGTCATGATATATTTTTGCAGCACATTTTCCTATAGAAATAAAACATTGTAATCCAAAAATAAAGTAACTGCAGTCATGCAGTAAAACCAGCAGATTGTTTTCATTGTGAATTGTTATCATTTTACAGAAAAAACTAAACCCAAAGTGAGCATTAAACCTGATCAACATGTATTCAGAGGAGACACAGTCACTCTCAGATGTGACATTGATGGTGAAGGAGTCACTAGCTGGCAGTACAGCTGGTATAAAGACGATTCAGTCAATGTTTTCGGTGAAGTACAGGAACACACATTCAGTCCTGTTACTGAGTCTGACGCAGGTAAATACTCCTGTAATGGAGCAGAGAGAGGAGGATCACGAAAATCAGACATCAGTGATGCAGTTACACTGACAGTATCAGGTGAGTTAGATCGTCTCTCCATAAACACACTCTGTTAACATGTTTTTAATTAGTTATTTGTCCATTGTAGATCTCAGAGCAGTTTTAACTGTTTCTCCGCATAAGTGGTTGACTGAAGGAGATCCAGTGACTCTGATCTGTGAGGTTTCCGGGTCCTCTACTGGTTGGGCATTCAGCTGGTACACTGAAACTGTTTCGTCAGGTATAAGTTATAATGTGTTTCATGTGGTAACATCTGAATGAACAATGCATTATTTAACAAAAATCCCAACTTGGTTATTCTCTATAAATGAAGTGAAGCAGCCTAAAAACAAACCAAAACCACAAGAGATGAGGCTAACTTGTCAGTCATCCTTTACAGTTGTGTCTTGAAGCTTATTTTATCCAATGGAAACTTTACAAACACTGAGGCATTACTTGATGTATCAGAAGATTATTTAAATCAAGGCAAAAAAAGTGTGCTCCCGCATTCACCCCCTTCTTTTATAAATGATTAATAAAACATGACATGAAATACAGTTACTGGAAATCCCAGAAAGTATCCGTGTTCTTTCATCACAGCTGAACATCTCCAGAACTCCTGTTGTCATGGCAGTCAAAATGACAGTTGACCGATGAAAGCGACAACTTGTTGTGACGAGCAAAACATAGAGCATGGATTTTGCGTGGATTTTTTTTCCACAATATTTGTAATGTAAACTATCCCTTTAATGTGACTGAATCAACCTGACTGTGGGTTATATCAATAACATTCTACCCCAAACTCTTAAAATTGCTGTGTCTGAATGATCTGGATGTTCAAACAAACATAGCAATGTTTTGATGACTACGGATGACTTCCGTCTCCGTCTTTGTATATTAGGCTGAGCTAGGAGACATTAACATTTAAAGCAATTACATTACTTTAAAGGTCAGAATACCTATAAATACAAATGTGTGGTAACAATTGCACACTTTATTGTAACAATTGTAACAATTCACACTTTATACAGACAGCAGTCATCATTATAAGCTGCTCTCAGACAGCAGCAGAGGAGCTGGAGGAAACTACACTGTCAGTTCTGCTGCTCTACATCACACAGGAGTTTATGTGTGCAGAGCAGAGAGAGAAAAACCTGCCTATAAGACAACCTACAGCAACAAACAACCACTATGGGTCACCAGTCAGTATTTTTTTTTTTTTTTTTTTTTTTAGAATGCACAAATTTAAAACATTTCTAAATTGTAGCTGTAATTTCCTGCTCAGGTGTTTCTCCTCGAGTCTCTCTGATCATCAGTCCCAGCAGAACTCAACACTTCACATTTGTCTCTCTCTCTCTGAGCTGTGAGGACCAGAGTAACTCTGATAGATGGAGAGTGAGAAGATACACAGACCGTGGGCAGCTGGAAGATTGCTCATCACGCTGGGCATCACAAACAGGATCCACATGTAAAATAAGCTCCACCGTCCCATCAGACACTGGGGTGTACTGGTGTCAGTCTGAATCTGGATATAGCTATAATCTTGTTAATATTACTGTACACAGTGAGTATATATTTCTGTATTTATTAATTTCACAGGCAGTTTACAGTCGGTGCATAAAGCTGGTTAGTACAGGAAGCAGGGATCCTTAGCATTCTTGAGGCTATGGACACCAGTATTAGTTTTTAAAGCATAAATAGTATGATTAGTGTGTTCACACTGAAAATTCCAAAAAGAAAAAATGCACATCAAATACCCAGATGATGTACTTAAAAAATAAGTATGGGAACATTGCTCACTTCATGTACTATCACAGCTTTAATTACATACTGTAGGGGCTATCAGATTGTGATGTTGGATGACACAATAAACTTATAAGCTATAATTACTAGAAAGTTGAGTACATAGTGCACAGACTTATAGTGAATAGCAGTGGTGGACAAAGTACACAGATCAAGTACTTGAGTAAAAGTACAGATACGTATAATAAAATATTACTCCAGTAAAAGTAAAAGTACTGCTTTTTCAATTTTACTCGAGTGAAAGTACAAAAGTACTAAATTTTTTATGTACTTAAGTAAAAAAGTACTGATAGACAGATTTATTTTGCAATTTTATATAGACTACTTTATTTAATTTTATATTAGCACATATTTTTATAATCCTACTAATCCTAATCCCCCAAAATACCTGGGTTTTTCCCAAAATAACGACTATATAGAGTCAAGATATATATTTTGTTGATATGGACTACGTTGATGAGAGTGATGTAGTAATGTTCACTGTGAAGCTTACACTGCCATGTACCTGAGAGAAAACCGATTTGACCATCTAATTTTCACCAGTAAGAAAAAAGTGTTTTAGAACTTGTTGTTTTGCAGAACGTCAGTTATATATGACATGAGAATTAGGCCTGAAATTAGGAAGAACATTTTAAGGAAAATCTAATAATATTTTCATAATGATTTTTTTTCTTCTCAAACCTTGTCTGTGGTGTAAAAACACCCCTGGCCAAATGCCCCCAGAGGGCATCACTTCCCACTCTGATAATTACTGTAGTTACTATGTTCTGAACATCACATCCTTTCTTTTTCCCTCAGATGGAATCTATCTAGGTGGCTGAATAAAGATATTTGGACTTTATATCTAAAAATTCTCAACTTAGTACCAGCAAGCTTGTTAGCTAGACAGTTAGCATCAGCTAACAATATTTACTTATTTTCAGTATGGTTATGAATAAACATTCATATCTGTCTACTCGGCTAGTTGATCTAAACAATATCAAAATGTATACTGTTGATAAACAATATAAAAACAGACGTCACATAGGTCTAAATGCATAGCATTTTAATAAAACTGCTAACGCGTTACAGCAGCGGGGAATATGAACGTGCATGAGTTATTTTATTTAATCTGTGTTATTTTAATGTTTTCTTTTTTGACCTAAAACATAACGTTAGAGACACTGATCTGTCTGATCTGACACTGATCTGTTGATCTGTCTGCATTCAAGCATTTCAGTGGGCTTAAATAGATCACCCTTTACAGCAGATTTAGTTCACAAACAACTGACAGTTTTGACCTAAATATTATTTTCAGTTACAATAATTAATCCTAAAATTCGACATTAGTAACTTACTTTTCACAGCATCAGTAGCGCGCGTTCACAAGATCTCCCGGTTCTTTACTTGTGAGTTCAGTTCACTGAAGACTCGCTCTAAACGGTTCATTTGAATCAGTGAGTTTTCGACTCGAGAACAGCTGCAATCGGATCATTGCAATTCGTGAATTAATCGTTTGTTGCGATTTGCGAACAGATTTAACAGGTTCATTGAAAATAATCAGTTTGTTCATGAATCAGACACCGCTTCTGCGTCTCGGAGCACGTGATGTATTATAAGGAGTAACGATATGTTTTATGAAATGTAGTGAAGTAAAAAGTACGATCTTATGCTTTGGAATGTAGTGAAGTAAAAAGTACGATCTTATGCTTTGGAATGTAGTGAAGTAAAAGTAAAAGTTACTCAAAATAAAACTACTCCAGTAAAGTACAGATACTTGAAAAATTTACCTAAGTACAGTAACGAAGAAGTTTTACTTCGTTACTGACCACCACTGGTGAATAGTGTATCGTGCATCATTTGGGACACAACTTATATTAGTGGTATAAGTTTAGAGGTGTATTTTTAACTGGGATCTATACTCTTAAAGGTGACATATCATGAAAACCTCACCTTTTCCAGGTTTAAGTGCTATAATCGTATCCCTGGTGCATCAACCAACCCAGAAAACATGAAAAAGGACAACCCAGTAACTTTGTTTTGGTACGCCTCTCTTAGTAAGCATGTGAAAAACGAGCTGTTCAGATTTCGCTCCTGTCATGAAATAGAAATGGCATCTTATTATAATATTACCACCCCTTAACGAATGGAGCCACCATTTTTTTCGCAAGTGATAACGATCTAGACATAAAATAAAGCTTAGTTTAGTTCATACATGCCATGTGCCAGCCGCTTTCTGTGCACGTGTTTCAGATGTGTGCGCTCAGAAAACTTCTCGGGTTACTCGCGTAACCCTTGTTCTCTGAATAGGGAACGAGACGCTGCGGCTTACGCTTTGGGGAACACCTCCTGCGTGACCGATGTCTGAAGCCCCTATAGAATCACGCCAATTCATTGGCTGATGGCGCGACGCCGTCCCTGACGCAATCACGTCGTCAGCTTATACTGGCGAATGCGCCATCCACTCCTCAGATTTCTCTGCCGAAAAGAACCCTGTCGGCAGCGTGAGGAGCTTGGCAGCAAACACAGCGTCTCGTTCCCTATTCAGAGAACAAGGGTTACGCGAGTAACCTGAGACGTTCTCTATCATAGGTTCTCTCGACGCTGCGGCTTACGCTTTGGGAACGATATACCAAACACGCCAAGCTGAAAACGCTGCCTATCTGGTCCAATAATGAACCAACAACATACGGTCGGTTCAAACAGACAAGATCTGAGAACCAAGAGCCGTATCAACATCAAGGTTGTAAAATTTGACAAAGGTGTGCGGAGAGGACCATCCTGCCGCAACACAAATATTTTCCAGGGGTACCCCTCTAGAAAGAGCTTGAGAGGAGGCTACGCCCCTAGTAGAATGCGCCCGAAGACTAAGAGGTGAAGGGAGGTTCCGCGCCTCATAAGCCAGTGAAATGGCGTCTCTCACCCAGTGGGAAATCCTCTGTTTTGCTGTGGTAAGCCCGCGGCGGCCAGCACCAAAACAGACCAACAACTGGGAGGATTTTCTCCAAACCTTGGAGCGATCCACATACAGCTTCAATGCCCTAACCGGGCAGAGCATGTGGAGTTTCTCATCCTCACTTGAAGCGAAGGGAAGAGGATGGAAAGAGTGAAGCGTGACCACCTGAGATCGAAACGATGCGGACAAGACCTTGGGAATGTAACCCGGCCTAGACCGCAGGGTCACTTTGACTAGACCCGGGGCAAAGTCCATACACGTCTCACTAACAGAGAAGGCCTGCAAATCTCCAACTCTTTTTAGTGACGTAAGCGCCAGCAAAAGAGTAACCTTAAGAGTCAGTATCCGCTCCGAAGCTGACTCTAAGGGCTCGAAAGGGGCCGTCACCAGACCTTCGAGGACGACTGACAAGTCCCAAGAAGGAACTGCCGTGGGGCGAACCGGCCTAAGCCGTCTGACTCCATGCATAAAGGCGGAGACCATCCTTCGATGTCTCCCCAGGGGGATCTCATCCAGCTCTCTCTGAGCTGCAATGGCCGCTACGTAAACCCTAAGGGAGGTAGCAGCCGCCCCCGCTGTCAGCCTTTCTTGCAAAAACTCCAGCACTGGACCAACAGGGCAGTTAACTGGGTCAATTGCACGAGCCAAACACCAGGATTCAAAGACGCCCTACTTGGAAGAGTACAGCTTCCTAGTAGCGGGGCTCTGCTCTGGCACTGGCACTGGCTATGGTCTCCTGAACCTCGACAGGCAAAACATTCATCACAGCCCTTGGCCCTGTATGGGCCATACCCACAACTTTCAGAGCTCTGGTTGAGGATGCCAGATCTTGCCCTGAAGCTGGGACAGCAAGTCCCGCCTGATCGGAATCTCCCAAGGAGACCGATACAAGAGGGGAGTTAGCTCCGAGACCAAGTCTGGGAGGACCAGAATGGGGCTATGAGAAGGAGACGGGCACTGCTCACCTTCACTCTGCATAGTACTGCCGGAATCAGCTTTATTGGCGGAAACACGTACAGACTGACATTCGGCCACGGATGGGCGAACGCATCTATGCCCAGAGTTGTTGGGAAACTCAGGGAGAACCAGTGCGGGCCCAAAGCGTAAGCCGCAGCGTCGAGATAACCTGTGATAGAGAACCCTATATCAGAAGTTTAAACTAATATGGCTTTAAAACATATGATTTCAGCATGATAGACATTATAATCAAAACCATACAGGTCTCCTTTAAAATAAAGTTTTTTTTATTAACATTGATGCTTGCTGACAGAAAGTCTCAGTTATGTATGTAAAAAAAATTCTGTATGTGGTTTGTGGTCTTATGCACACAAAAAATAGGTTCTTCAGCAGTTCTTTGTGGTAGTTGGTGGTTCTTTGGCTCGTAATCATAAGGGAACCAAACCAATTTAATTTCTATTTAGCACCTATAAAGAACCTGTAATGGTTACTTCAGTGGTTCTTTAGGGTGGTCAAGGTGCTATAGCACCATCTTTACAGGTATATGTGCTATTTAGCACTTAAAGTGTTTCCCCTATAATTACGAGCCAAATAGCCACGTTTAGTGCTTTTTAGCACCATTTCAGTGACTTAATTTTGTCACTTTTTTGCCACACATAAATATTGTTTTCTCAAAAATACATACAGTGCTCAGTGTAAATGAGTACACCCCCTTTGAAAAGTAAAATTTTAAACAATATCTCAATGAACACAAAAACCATTTCCAAAATGTTGACAAGACTAAGTTTAATATAACATCTGTTTAACTTATAACATGAAAGTAAGGTTAATAATATAACTTATATTACACATTTTTCAGTTTTACTCAAATTAGGGTGATGCAAAAATGAGTACACCCCACAACAAAAACTACTAAATCTAGTACTTTGTATGGCCTCCATGATTTTTATCCATGAGTCTTCTAGGCATGGAATGAACAAGTTGGCGACATTTTGCCAGATCTATCTTTTTCCATTCTTCAAGAATGACCTCTTTTAGAGATTGGATGCTGGATGGAGAGTGATGTTCAACTTGTCTCTTCAGAATTCCCCATAGGTGTTCGATTGGGTTCAGATCAGGAGACATACTTGACCACTGAATCACTTTCACCCTGTTCTTCTTCAGAAATCCAACAGTGGCCTTAGATGTGTGTTTAGGATAATTTTCATGTTGGAAAAGTGCACGACGACCAAGGGCACGGAGTGATGGTAGCATCTTCTCTTTCAGTACAGAGCAGTACATTTGTGAATTCATGATGCCATCAATGAAATGCAGCTCCCCGACACCAGCAGCACTCATGCAGCCCCACATAAGGACACTGCCACCACCATGTTTCACTGTAGGCACCATGCATTTTTCTTTGTATTCCTCACCTTTGCGACGCCATACAGTTTTGAAGCCATCAGTTCCAAAAACATTTATCTTGGTCTCATCACTCCAGAGTATAGAGTCCCAGTAGTCTTCATCTTTGTCAGCATGGGCCCTGGCAAACTCTAGGCTGGCTTTTTTGTGCCTGGGCTTTAGGAGAGGCTTCTTTCGTGGACGGCACCCATGCATGCCATTCCTCTGCAGTGTACGCCGTATTGTGTCACGGGAAATAGTCACCCCAGTTTGGCTTTCTACTTCTTTAGATAACTGCAGTGAACTTGCATATCGATTTTCTTCAACCCTTCTCATCAGAAGACGCTCCTGACGAGGTGTTAACTTCCGTGGACGACCTGGACGTCTCTGTGAAATGGTTGCAGTTCCATCTTTTTAAAATGTTTGTACCACTTTTGCTACAGTATTCTGACTGATAAGTAAAGCTTTGCTGATCTTCTTGTAGTCTTCACCTTTCTTGTGTAAAGAAATTATTTTCTTTCTCAGGTCTTGTGACATTTCTCTTCCATGTGGTGCCATTGCTGACAGCATGAAATGGGAAGGGGTTTTCTTTAAGTAACACCCTTTTATAGTCAACTGTCTGATGCAATGAATAATTAGACTCACCTGTGGTTGAATTCTTGTTAAATTAGACATTTGTAGTCTAAAATTTAGCTTTGCTCCAGAGACTTTCAGTGGGGTGTACTCATTTTTGCATCACCCTAATTTGAGTAAAACTGAAAATTTGGTTCTCTAAGTTATATTATTAACCTTACTTTCATGTTATAAGTTAAACAGATGTTATATAAAACTTAGTCTTGTCAACATTTTGGAAAATGTTTTTGTGTTCATTGAGATATTGTTTAAAATGTTACTTTTCAAAGGGGGTGTACTCATTTACACTGAGCACTGTATATGTGCATTCATATTGCTTACCAGTGTTGTGCAAGTTACTTCCAAACTGTAATACATTATAGATTACTTGTTACTGTTATTTAAAAGTAATTCGTTACCTTACAATATTACTGTCTCAGAATTGTAATGCATTACATTACTCCTGTATTACTTTTGAGTTACTTTCACCAAAATAACTACAGAAGTAGCTATTAATATTCTAAAATGAGAAAATGTACTAGAGCCCTGCACGGGCCCCGGCCCTGGCCCGAGACGAGCAGGCCCTCTCCCAGTCTGTATCCGACAGCTTATCAGAATTACAGGCCAGAGTCCGACCCGAGCTAGTCTTTTTTATTTATTTTTTACGACTCATGTTTCAGCTATTAAAATAGTTCAGTTTTGCATGTAATGGCAAAGAGTTTATATTTTGTTTCGTTTCATTTAGAAAAAAAAAGTTTGGAGCATTTTTTTTTTGTTCATTAAATATGTTTTTGCTTTCTTAAAGTAACGACCAAGCGGCCAGCGGCAGACCGGCAGGCTAATCATAACATATGTTTGATCAATTTAGCCTTCTCAAATCATCACGACTTCCCTAAAATAAAATCTATAGATATACTAAAACAGTTCAAGCATATAACAATGTTTAAACGTTAAACCTAGATACATGTTAATAGTTTGTGCTGAGAGTGGAAGCTAAAACGCAGGACATGGTAAAGGTAAGAGTAATACATCATTCGGAACTGTAAAGGGTATACTTTTATTTGTGTGCACTCACAATATCAACAAAACATCGTGCTTTTATCTTGAACAGGAGCGCTTCACAAAAATGAACCGAAAGACAGCGAATAAATGCCTCACAGACATGATAAATATATCTATAGAAAGCTTTAAATGACTACTTAACTAAATAAATAAAACAAAAACGCTTTCATATAATCATTATCCGTGAAGATGCACTTCTCTCTAAAGGCACGTCTAATGAGTAGATGGCGAACAATTTCCTTACAATCCTTACAATTTCCTTACAATCCTTACAATTTCCTCGGACACATTTATGGTAATTATTTTTTGCAGGGGCTTTACGGCAAGTTTTATTGCGTGTATTTGAACGCAGAACTCTTCCGCTGTGCTGACGGCTTGCTGCTGCTTCGGGAAACTAAACACCGTCGAGCCGCTCTTCACAGTCATAGCACGGTCTCCTGTTGTTTCCACCAGCGCAGCAATTTTTTCATCAATAACTGATTGATGTCTAAAATATAAGAATAAGGAGAAGCCTAAAACAGCCAGCGTCTGAACTATGACGTGAATATTGGCCCCTAGGGACGTAAAAAAGTTGGAGCCCGACTTCAAATTAAATATTTAAAAAAGTGTGTTGTAACGCAAGCGTTACTGAACATGTACAGAGTAAAATATTACTGAAAATGTATTAGTAATGCCTTACCCTACTGCGTTACAGCAAAAAGTAATAATTTACTGTAATGTGTTACAGCAAAAAGTAATAATTTACTGTAATGTATTACTTATGTAATGCGTTACTCCCAACACTGTTGCTTACATATGATTGTTGCCCTGTGTTTTTCTGAATACAGTGTAATCAGCCATTAATATGTTTTTAAGATATTGAAAAAAGCACTAATACTGTATATGATATGAGCATACATGATGTATTCTCGGGGCTGTGCTAAGTACTACTGGCCAATAAAATGGTGTGATAGTATAAGGGCTTCAGACATTTATCACACCGAAGTTGTTCCCATAGCATTGGCTTCGCAGCGTTGAAGTAAACCTATGAAATGTAACCTTTCCATTGCACAAAAGTTTCTTTATGAAAAAGGTACATTAGATTATTAAAATGTTCTTTATACAAAGAAAATAAATTATTTTGAAACCCAAAATTGTTGTTCTGTGGCATCGCTATGAAAACACCCTTTTTGAACCTTTATTTTTAAGTGTGTAGAAAGTAATTATATAATTATTTAGTCCTTAAGTCACTCAGCGAGCAAGCAAGACGTGGCTGTGGCATGAACTAAAAACATTTTGGTGAGAGATACTCAAGAAAAAATTGCATTGTTGGGGGAATATAATGTCATTCAGGGGCGGTTTCTTCATTAGGACGATACGGCGATGCACCACCAAAGTGTGAAAGAGAGGGAATTTTTGTATCACATTCAACCAGTGGTGGACGAAGTACAAAAATCAAGTACTTGAGTAAAAGTACGGATACGTATAATAAAATATTACTCCAGTAAAAGTGAAAGTACTGCTTTTTCAATTTTACTCGAGTGAAAGTACAAAAGTACTAGATTTTTTATGTACTTAAGTAAAAAAGTACTGATAGATAGATTTATTTTCCAATTTTATATAGACTACTTTATTTAATTTTATATTAGCACATATTTTTATAATCCTACTGTTCAAAATACCTGTGATTTTCCCAAAATAACCACTATATTGGGTCAAGATATATTTTTGTTGTTGATTTGGACTATGTTGTTGATTAGAGTGATGTAGTAATGTTCACTGTGAAGCTTACACTGCCATGTACCTGAGAGAAAACAGAGTTGACCATCTAATTTACACCAGTAAGAATAAAGTGTTTTAAAGCTTGTTGTTTTGCAGAACGTCAGTTATATATGAAATGAGAATTAGGCCTGAAGTTAGGAAGAACATTTTAAGGAAAATATAATTATATTTTCATAATGATTTTTTTCTTGTCATACCTCGTCTGTGGTGTAAAACACCCCTGGCCAAATGCCCCCAGAGGGCATCACTTCCCACTCTGATAATTACTGTAGTTACCATATTCTGAACATCACATGCTTTCTTTTTACCTCAGATGTAATCTATCTAGGTGGTTGAATAAAAATATTTGGACTTTATATCTAAAAATGTCCTCAACTTAGCACCAGCAAGCTTGTTAGCTAGACAGTTAGCATCAGCTAACAATATTTACTTATTTTCAGTATGGTTATGAATAAACATTCATATCTGTCTACTCGGCTAGTTGATTTAAACAATATAAAAAATTATACTGTTGATAAACAATATAAAAATAGACATCACATAGGGCTAAATGCGTAGCATTTTAATAAAACTGCTAACGTTACAGCAGTGGGGAATATGAACGTGCATGAGTTCTTTTATTTAATCTGTTATTTTAATGTTTCGTTTTTTGACCTAAAACTTAGAGACACTGCCATTGATCTGTCTGCATTCAAGCATTTCATTGGGCTTAAATAGATCGCCCTTTACAGCAGATTTGGTTCACAAACAACTGACAGTTTTGAGCTAAATGTGATTTTCAGTTACAATAATTAATTCTAAAATTCGACATTAGTAACTTACTTTTCGCAGCATCAGTTTCACAATACTTCCCGGTTCTTTACTTGTGAGTTCAGTTCACTGAAGACTCGCTCTAAACGGTTCATTTGAATCAGTGAGTTTTCGACTCGAGAACAGCTGCAATCGGATCTTTCCAATTCGTGAATGAATCGTTTGTTGCGATCTGCGAACCGATTGAACAGGTTCATTGAAAAGAATCAGTTTGTTCATGAATAAACCACGGCTTCTGCGTCTCGGAGCACGTGATGTATTATAAGGAGTAACGATATGTTTTATGAAATGTAGTGAAGTAAAAAGTACGATCTTATGCTTTGGAATGTAGTGAAGTAAAAGTAAAAGTTACTCAAAATAAAACTACTCCAGTAAAGTACAGATACTTGAAAAATGTACTTAAGTACAGTAACGAATTACTTTTACTTCGTTACTGACCACCACTGCATTCAACCACAGTGTTTTTGTGGCTGTCACTATTCTAGATGGTTTGTTCTTCCTCTGCAATCTCTAGATATGTATTCCGGGAGGGCTAGCACTAATGTGCTTTCGTTATCATACATAAACTTGTGCAACGCTTGGTGGGAACAAACATACTCTACTAATTATCTTTAAGGGGTTAGTGAACCTAAAAATGAAATTTCTGCTATTAATTACTCACAATTGCTGCCAACGTAGAACACCAGCCCAATCTCACGGCAATTCGTACATATTTTATGAGGTGGCTAATTCGTATGAATTTGTACGACCTCACGATTTTTGCCAAATCGGAGGTATTCTATGCATTGCCAATTCGTATGAATTTGTACAAATTACTTACACCCAACCCTGCCCCTAAACCTACCCGTCACTGGGGCTTAGCCAAATTTTACAAAATCGTAAGAGTGAGGTCGTATGAATTAACCACCTCATAAAATATGTACAAATTGGTCGTGAGATAGTGTTGAGAACACGCATGTGCTGCACCTTGTTTACGAGCAGAAAAATGCACACACATGGAGGAGAAGAATTGTTGAATAAAGTCTTTTTTTTTCTTTGCACACAAAGATTATTCTCGTAGCTTCGTAAAATTCAGGACTAGTCTGCATGGCCTGAATAAAGCAAACCAGTATCTTACCAGTAAAGTTTTGATGTAAAACGATTATAATGGAGGTAAAGATGATTACAATATCAGTTCAAGGCAACTGGTATAATGATCTGTTGCTGTGTTTCTGTGACTGTTTAAAGCACATGAATGAGACACGTGATTAGGTGTTTGTTGCTAAGCATCTAACTGTAACATTTTAACACGGCATTGTTTCACACTGTACAACTTTGGCACAGAAAAGCGTGCCTAGCGAGCTATTCACACAGAACACGTTTCTGCTTTTAAAAAGTTGAGACAAGGGCAGTGGAATGGGAATATAACAATAACAGTGACAGCTATACAGTGCAGTCGGCTACTCTGTTTACATAAAATTTGTGTTTTCTCTGTTATGAAGTTGGTGTTATTCTGGAGAGTCCTATTCATGCTGTGACTGAAGGAGATACTCTGACTCTACGCTGTTTATATCCGTATACAAGCCCACCAAACCTTAGGGCTGATTTCTATAAAGATGGATCACTCATCCAGAATCAAACTACAGAGATGATCATCTCTAATGTCTTAAAGTCACATGAGGGTTTCTACTACTGCAAACACCCAGAAAGAGGAGAGTCACCCAAGAGCTGGATCTCAGTCAGAGGAGTTTCAAATGAAAACTGCTGTACACGTAAGCTGATTTATTTCTTCATATGTCCTCATTCACATATAGTGCTTAATGAGAATACTCATAAGCCACGTGTTCAAATAAGACATGACAGCATGAAAGTACGCAGCCAATGAAAAAAACAAGTTGCTTGCCACACAGCAACAAAACATACCATGAATGCACGCAGCCTATTAAAACATGAACTGCATGCAACAATACAAAACACAACACATGTGGACAGGAGAGACCGCACGATCACTCAACAAGACAGAACACGGAGCGCGAGTGTCCGAACCCCCGACATGAAACCAAAACTCATGACATAAGTGCCGGGAATCCGAACACCACGCTCCAACACGAAACAGACGAGAGAGCGCACGGCTCGAGCACACTCGAAGCCACGTGCTCACATGGAAACAGGACATGACGGGAGTGTCAGGGCTCTTTCACAAAGCCATAAATAACACTAGACCGAAGTGACAGAACCCTGACAGTTATATTTAGAGGACAGTAAATGCATACTTCTATACAAACTGCACGTTGAATACTCTAAAATATATCTACAAATATAAGTATTTTTTGCGCAGTATTGTCCCTTGAGAAATCATACTAAAATATTTGCTGAAATGTGAGGGGTGTTCTCATTTTTGTGAGATACTGTATACTGACTATTTACAATCCACACACATTTTCTCTGTTTCTGTAGCTGGTGTGATTCTGGAGAGTCCTGCTCATCCTGTGACCGAAGGAGATTCTCTGACTCTACGCTGTTTATATAAACATTCAACCCCACCAAACCTCAGAGCTGATTTCTATAAAGATGGATCACTCATCCAGAATCAAACTACTGAGATGATCATCTCTAATGTCTTAAAGTCACATGAGGGTTTCTACTACTGCAAACACCCAGAAAGTGGAGAGTCACCCAAGAGCTGGATCTCAGTCAGAGGAGTTTCAAATGAAAGCTGCTGTACACGTAAGCTGATTTATTTCTTCATATGTCCTCATTCACATATAGTGCTTGATAAAGTGACTGTGTTTCTCTTTTCAGTGTCTCATTCAGAATCTCAGATCTCTGTCCTCCACACACTCAGTTCTGTACTGGCAGTTTGTCCATATCTGCTAGTGACAGTCGTGTTGATTTTCAAATGCTGCAGAATGAGAGGTAAAATAGCTGACTAACTTATTACATTTTATAATCACTATATTTAATTGACCACCAAATGAGTCAGTATTATCATATCATGTATTATTTGGTTATCATCTTTGGCTTTCTTAATGAGGGTATGTTCTGTGTAAAGCTGCTTCAAAAAAAGCATATTATTAATATTAAATTGAATCCATATGTTCTTATGCACCTTTTTTTTTACAACAAATACACAAATTCCCTCATTGACATAGACTTGCAATCCTGGTTCTAGACTTAAGGAAAAGTTAATCAGGAGTCCCCTGCCAGCGTGTTCATACAATCCCAAAATGACCCCACCCCAGTTTCACTGTCAAGAAATAACAGTGAGAAATACAATAAAATACAGCCAGTAATATAATAATAAAAACATGAAAAATACAATAGAAAAAATAGATACAAATGAAATAATTTAGTCTACTAAAACTAATAGCCTAGTATACAGAAGTTGAATAAAAGAACCAAATGTAAAACTAAAACTCTGCATAGTCTTCACCATATGAATTTAATTTCCACTACTTCTTTTTGAAGTGACTAAAGTTAATCAGTAAAGAGCAATGAATCATTTTCTTTTTCTATTGTTGTTTGATTAGCATTAAATTACAGAAACAGCATCAGGTTTATTAGGCAGCTTCATTTTAAAAGGGTCATATGATGTTGCTAAAAAAGTATATTATTTTGTGTATTTGGGTAATTCAATTTGTTTACGTGGTTCGAGGTTCAAAAAACACATTATTTTCCACATACTGTACATTATTGTTGCTCCTCTATGTTTTGCTTTTCTGAAATGTGCCGATTTTTACAAAGCTCATCGCTCTGAGAAGCGAGGTGTGCTCTGATTGGCTAGCTATCCAGTCCGTTGTGATTGGCCGAATACCTCAAGCGTGTGACGGAAATGTCACTCCCCTTACCATGTTGTGTGTGATGCCGTGTCCCGGCGCGACGAGACTATAACAATAAAACCTCTGCTTAAAAGTTATGCCTTCTTTCATTACATATACGTTTGGACGGTGTGATGCAAATCTTCCCACACCGTGACGTAGACATGTGGGGGCATGTTTAAATGAGCCATTTTAGGAAGGCGTCGCAGAATCTTAACTTTTATAAAGAATATCTCTTTGGGTTTGAGACTTTAATCTTTGTAACTTTACAGATCTTATAAATGCACAAACAGCTTGTAACACTCCAAAGACAAAGAAAAACATGAAATCACATCAAATGGCCCCTTTAAGACCTAATTCACAGATCTAATATACTGACAAGGAAGATGACAGCGCACCGTTTTCAGGGGCAGGAATGGATTGTGGCATTGTGTTTTTATAATTGTTGTAAGCCTAAATAAAAAATGAAACTAAAACCCTATTACTGGCATATCCCTAGCCATTAAATCGTATTTGAGAGCAAGGGAACCATTGGTGGTTAGGGGGGTCCTATGCAACTTGCATATTTATGTTGCATACTTATAGTTGCATAAATGCATTTTGTTGTCTTCTCTAGTCAAATGTATATTACTTTCAAACATGATGGAAGTTAATAATACAGAAAGAAGAAAAATACATAAACACAAATGCTGATAATATTGTTTTTTGTGTATTTAACAGTTACATCTGTTGAAGAGGAAGAAACTTCAATCTGACATCAATCTATTGTGACAGTGAAAAAACTTCAGCTTTACTTTTGGAGTGACAACTGCAATTTAATGCAAAAATTAATCCTCTTACTTATCGTTCGGTGTGCGCATGAAATACAGGAGTCACTCCTGATTCACGATGACTAACCTTTTGGCATTTTTCAGTTGTTGATGTCAACATGAGCATTACCAGCCAACTTGATTTCCATAGATTTTTTTCGCCATTTTTACATACGGTAATATGGACCAAATCTCTCTGTGCTTTCCCAACCTTCACTGAGTTTTAGCATCACAAGTACATGACCAGTGGCGCCTGCAGGTGTACGACTGTACGCACTGTGCGTACCATGAGCGCTCCGACTGACCTGAGGTTTGCCCCGCAAACATTTCAGCATTTAGTAGCTATATGTGTTCTGTATCTCTGTCGACTGAACCAGCCATGCCATTAATTATGAATCTATCAGCCTTTTGCACACCAAAGTCAATTTCTGCATGTAAATATTATGCAAATAGAAACTTGCAAATAGAAAATTGTGCTATATATGCACCTTTATCATGAAATCGGGTTAGCCTATAACAATTTATTAGGCTATTTTACAAATGGGAATACAATGAATTCATGACGATGTTTTACATTCAAGCTAGGCTACCCAAAATGTTTATAGTGAATTTTTTTTTAAAGCATCTGAAATGCAATAAAGTAATTTTTAAAGCTGTTTTTAAAGTGTTTGTTGCATGGATTACAAAAATTATAATAATAGGCTAAATAATTCACATATCAGACAAAATTTTGTTGCAGCAAATCTTTCAAATGTTAAGGTTATATATGCAGCTATACAATTATAGTAGCCTATGCCATTATAATTTGTGTTTTATTTTTAAATTATATAGAATTATAAAACAAAATGCAAATAATAATCGGGACAGTTTTAGGCTTTTCCTTATTTTAATATTTTAGACATCCATCAATGATGGTGATGAAAAAAATGACTCGCCATTGGACGTGCCTTTAGAGAGATTTGCATCGTTATGGATTACTGAAAGAGTTTCTATTTTCGATTTGAATTATTTCATTTTAAAGTAGTAATTTAAAGCTTTCTATAGATATATATTTTGATCATGTCTGTGAGGCAATTCGCAGAGTTTCAGTTCATCATTGTGAAGCGCTCCTGTTCAAGAGACAGCAGAAAGCGCATCCTGTTTTCCTATTTATTTTATAAAAGTACAACGTTTTGTTGATATTATGAGTGCACACAAATTAAAGTATACCCTTTCCGAATGAGGTATTACTGTTACCTTCATGAGCAAAAAATATGCTGTATTTTAAGTTGTTTCCACTGTTAGAAAAAAATGCAAGTGATCGCGCTGGGCCTTCCATGTCCTGCAGAGCTTGCTTCAGCTTCTCTCCGTACAAACGATTGGATAATATGCATCTAGCAGCGCACACAGGGCTACTGCTGGCCAAATGGGTGCCCTAAGCACCCATTATGTATTATTTACATATTACAATTGTAGCTATAATTGTATAGGCTATAATTATATTAATACAGTTGTCTGATTGATTTTATCTAAAGCATTCAAAAATCATCCAAAGAAAATTAAGAAATTTTACTACAATAAAACCATGGTTAATTTTTGTAAGAGTTGTGATGTTCACATGTTTTTGTTGAAGAAATTATAGAGGCTGTAGCATTTCTATCGTAAAAAATTGGCCAAAAATGTAAGATTAAGTGGATATTTGAATTAGCCTATAAATGTTTGGTCAATACAACAAGGATATGATCGTCCTGTAACTGTAACAGCAACAATTACCAGGCATTTGGTTCTCTTTAAAGGCATTTGTAATATGTAATATTCATAAATTGTTTGTATTACATTATGTATTTTAAATGTGTTATGCAATGAAAATATATAATTATTACTTAACCAACCATTATTGTCTCGTTTTATATCATGCATTTTAAGTAATTGTAAAGGCTGTTGTTGGCTTAGGTCTGTTTTTATAACCATAATAAATATTTTCTTAATACCATCTTAATTCTTTGTAAACTATTATTTGAAGTAGCCTAACAAAACCATGGTTACTTTGTGGATATCACCCATACAAGAACTATGATTTTTGGTTTTATTCATAAAAACCATGGCTAATTTTTGTAAGGGAACATGGAAATTCAGAGATAATTCTAGATGCGTTGTTGGTGGTTATTAAATTATTTATTAAACACGTTATTAAACACGTTATTAACCTCAACAGCCAAAGAAAAGTTCCACTGGATTATGATGAATGTACCTGAAGGCTTCATCTTTGGTTCCTTTTTTTTCGGCGCCGGACTGCTGATGTTTTTTCACGGGAATAGTTTTCTATACCAATTATGTTAGTTTGCATTCAGCCGCAAACATAGAGAGGTCGCTCACGCTGATGCAGGAATGGCGCACGTGTGCTTAGCCTGCCTACTGCATTCACCGTAAAAAAAAAAATTATTATCATTATATGTGTATTCATGTTTAGATTTGTATTTATGTACATGTATATGTTTAATAGTTTAATATTAATATAGAACGAAGGTTTATTTTTTTTGAGCAACTGGGATGGTGCCCCCCTGGGAGTTGGTGCCCTACGCAGATTGCATACTCTGCGTATAGGGAGCGGGCGGTACTGAGATTTTATTTTATGCATGTTGTGATGATTTGAGAAGGCCAAATTGATCAAACATAGGCGATGATCAACTCGCTGCAGTGAAAAAAATATTATTCATTGAATTTACCAAAATTTTTTAAGGTAAGTTGTTGCAATCAATGTATTTTAGCTACATTTAAATAAACTAATTATGTTGACTAACTTTAAAAAAAATAATAATTTTGGCTAAATGTAGCTAAAATAAATTGTTTGCAACTACTTTCTGTCACAGTGCACACACGAGGGAGGATCGAGGAACACGGAGTGTAACAGTTTAATATAGAAGGCAAGGCAAGGCACACATGAACACCGGGGAGTAACGAGTAGACCAGACGAAATCAAACTGAACAGACAGGACTATAAATACACAGGATAATGATAGATAATGGAACAAACACAGCTGGACAAGAATTAACTAATAATCACACTCAATGAGGACAGGAAACAAACCAAATAAGGACACAAGAGGCGGGAACACAAGACACAC
Organism: Ptychobarbus kaznakovi; assembly: GCA_027422405.1. Lineage (NCBI taxonomy): Eukaryota > Metazoa > Chordata > Actinopteri > Cypriniformes > Cyprinidae > Ptychobarbus > Ptychobarbus kaznakovi. The sequence continues at coordinate 18,447,461 of CM049807.1, forward strand.
ATGACAGAGGACTGACACTTACCTTATAAATTTAGAAGGCATATAATTTTTTCAGTGCGTCTGCCACTGGTCGCATGGCCGTTACTTAAAAAGCAAACAAAAAAACTTACATTTCACAAACAAAAATACTCCAAATGTTTTTCTAAATTCAGAGATTCAAAACTCGTTAGTTAAAGGTTAAGAGATTAAAGAATATGAGGAATTTCAACGCATTTCCACTGAAGTACTTTTCCATGAATTAGGACACATAAAGGAAATGATCTTGCTCTATCAGTGCAGTCACAAGTGAAACTTGTGAAGTTACTTTATACAGTTGATAATATTTAGTGATAGAGACTCAAACATGTAAGATCACATGTAGCCATTTTTAAAGTGTTATCTATTGATTATACCACTTATTTATATTACATATGATCTGTATATATAAATTGTATAAATGAACTGTATAAATTGACTCTCTGTGGTCGTTAAAAATCCCAGCTTTTCCTAAGAAAAAGAGTAGGGTGTAACCCCGGCATCCTGGCCAAATCCGCCCATTGGCCTCTGACCATCATGGCCTCCTAATCATCCCCATACACTGACTGGCTTCATCACTCTGTCTCCTCTCCACCAGTAAGCTGGTGTGTGGGGGGCGTTCTGGTGCAATATGTCTGCCGTCGCATCTTCCAGGTGGATGCTGCACATTGGTGGTGGATGAGGAGATTCCCCCTTACTATGTAAAGCGCTTTGAGTACCCAGAAAAGCGCTATATAAATGTAAGGAATTATTATTATTATTATTATTAATAGTCATTTAAAATAAAAGCTTTATAATAACTGTTAAACAAAAAATTGCTTGTGTGTAATGGAGTAATAATAATATAACTCATATTATAATTACATAAAGCATATGTAAATTGTAATTATCATTAAAGCCAGACAATTTTGTTGTATTTATTTTGTTTAAGGTACGTCTTAGTGACCTTTAAATTGTAGGGAGGAATTTTTTTTTTTTCAGACGTGTCACTTTGCTCACATCTGATTGGTCCAATTTCAGTTTGAGATCTCTAACTCAGAACATAACCTGCCCTGGAGGAGGTTAGCCGTGGAGTGTAAGTTACTATGGCAATGAAAGCAGCTAAAAACCAAGCAATAATAATAAAGAGTCTGATCTCCTTCTAAAAAAAATTTTTTTAAAACTGCATCAAATGTGAGTTTTTGGTATACTCGCATTGTCATTTATTTTATGTGTTTTCCCATTTATGTGCATTAATTTGCAGTGTTCACCAGTTGAGGGAGTTAAATTCACTCGTTAAAAGTGTAGGTTTATGTTTTAATCTGCATTGCCATTTTAAAATAAGCGCTATACAAATAATCTTGAATTGAATATATATTTACATTTATGCATTTAGCAGACGCTTTTATTCAAAGCGACTTACAGTGCATTCAGGCTATATATTTGTTGTCAGTATGTGTTCCCTGGGAATTGAACCCACAACCTTTTGCACTGCTAACGCAATGCTTTACCAATGAGCCACAGAAACTTTATATATATATAAATAAAAACATTTAAAACATATTCTGAATCAATCGATGCCTCTCACACAAATTCTCTATTATTCAATGTAGGCAATGTCAGTGGATCTACTGAACACTACAAGTCTTTTAAGGAAACCCAGTGAAAGTTCTGACACGGTTTACTCTAAACTGGCCCTGGTGACCCATCAAGGTGAGTGTAGATTCACGATTCACAAGGAGCCACTGAAAACTGCATCTAGAAGCATTGAGAATTTAAGAATGAAATTAAATACTGCGTATAAAAATTTTAAATATGCATTTTGAATTTGTTTCTATATTTTCAGCTGCTGAATCTAATGATGGGAAATATGCTCAGGTTAAATAAATGCCTGGAGGAGAAACTTTCAGAGTATTATTTTTTTTTTCTTGAAAACTTAATATATATGCACAGAAAAAATAACAGTCTACTAATTTATTGTATCAATTATTTAAAGCGGATTATTGTATTACATCATGTTATCGTGAGGGCTGGCTGTGATAGATGCTGTAATCACACAGCTGACTGTCATGACCTGACAGCAGGGCGGAGATTAACAGGCTTTTTTAAAGTATTCTTCGATCGGCTTGAGCTTTGGCCAACACTGAGTGAGATGATCGAAACCACCGTCAAGCCCCATAATGTATGACTGATCTTTCCCACCGGATAACAACAACTGCTATCTGCAGAAATGTGCTGATCCAAACTTCTGTTGCTCTTGAACTCCTGAAGGTAAGCTTCGTTTTATTTATGAGGCGATGTCTTTGTTTACCAGTAGCTAAAACTGTTATTGCAGTCATGAGCAGTTACTTCACTGTAAATATCACAAATGCAGTTTTAAGGGCAATTTTGTTAATAAATAACATTTCACTTGTTTCACAATTGTCAAATTAAATTGTATTCCATCAGTTTATGAATTGTTGTGAATTATGCTTAGCCTTGTTTATTTTAATGACCGATTAATTATATTTGAATGCAGTCATTTTAAATAATAATGTATTTTGTGGTACCATTTTCTGTTTATTAATGTGTAAAGGTAAATACTTGCCAGTTTGAAAACAGACAGTCATTTTACATCAGACAACACTGTATTGATCTCCTCAGAACAAAAGACGATCAAATGTATTTTATTTGTGTAATGTATTTCTATCCTGCTATATACCTTGTTCGGTAATTCCAGCTGAACAAAACAAACAAGCACAAGCTTATCTTAATTTACAAAATAATGAAAAAGATTCAAATAAGATATATCTGGGATGAGGCCCCTTCATGAATTTTTTGCATCAATTATCAGCTTTCTCAATGTGTCTTAATGACATCATGCAATTTTTTTGTAGAATTTGTTTCCTTTGTCCTTACATACTGAATTATGTGTTGTTTTGTTGTGCTTATGTTTTGCCTTTCACAGTTTTAACCTGTTCATTTAATGTTTATTTTTATGCCCCTGCAGTGTGACACTTAATTTAGTTGGTTTTAAAACCTGTTTCTATTAGTGTATTGATGGGACTCATACTAAACTTTCTAAACTTAATCTAAAGCTAATTTAAACAGCGTTTTTTTTCCCCTCAAATTTAATATAATTACTGTTGATGCTGTTTTAATGGCCTTATGTATATTGAGAACTATATAAAACATTTGGACTTTTAAAAGTGTAATTTGTCCATGTCCATTTGTCAACTATCTAGTCATCTAATAGTCATTATATATTAGGTATCATATTTGTGTTGTATAATTCACTGACTCAATATGCAGCTCTAATCTGTACATCTGTGTTTATGAATAGCTCTGTCAGGTCATGTCAGATGTTACATCACTCTTGATATTAATGTCGCCCAAAGGAGAAATTACCTTACATGCATGGAAATATTTTTCTTGATCTTTACAGTTAATCTTTAAAACCCTGTAATGTCACAGTTCATAAATAATAATTTTCTTTGTGCAAACTGAACAGCTTGGCTTCTCATTTCTTCAGATCTCTTACTTTGTCTATGTGTTATTTCTACAGCCCAGCTTTGCCAATGAGGTCCAATCATTCCATGGAAGAGGAGAGATCTTCGTAGCCCCAGTGAAAACATTGTTTCGTTGGAGCGGCCATCTCAACGCTTGCTTGATTCCAAGGAAATACCGATTTTTGTTTGTGTGGTGGTGCATGTGAGAGGTGGAAAGTGTTTGACCAACGCATCCTCCAGAAACTCAGACTGTTTTCCAAAGCAGACGAGTCTCAACCCTCTCCTACAGCAGTGATGGGAAGTGTGAGAACACACCGGTACAGCATAGTTTCCTCTGAGGAAGGCGGGATGAAGCTGTCCGCCATCGCTATGCAAAATGGCTACGGCAATGGAAATGTGGGCGGCAAAGTGCACACGCAGCAGCAAGCACAAGCCCGCTTTGTCAACAAGGACGGACACTGCAACGTGCAGTTCATCAACATGAGTGAAAAAGGTCAACGCTACCTGGCTGACATCTTCACGACATGCGTTGACATTCGCTGGAGATGGATGATGGTCCTCTTCTGCCTCTCCTTCCTATTGTCCTGGCTTCTCTTCGGACTTATATTCTGGTTTGCTGCACTTTCATCCGGTGACTCAGAGAATCAAGAGCAGATATGCATTTCGAACGTTAACAGCTTCACATCAGCCTTCCTGTTTTCTGTGGAGACGCAAACAACTATTGGTTATGGCTACCGATATGTAACGGAGGACTGCCCCTTTGCTGTCTTCATGGTGGTTTTACAGAGCATCTTGGGATGCATCATTGATGCCTTCATCATTGGTGCGGTCATGGTCAAGATGGCCAAGCCTAAGAAAAGAAACGAAACCCTTGTATTCAGTCACTATGCCACAATAGCCATGAGAGACGGTAAACTGTGTCTAATGTGGAGAATCGGTAACCTCCGGAAGAGCCACTTGGTGGAAGCTCATGTTCGCGCCCATATGCTTAAATCCCGCACCACCGCTGAAGGCGAGTTCATCCCACTGGATCAGATAGACATTGATGTCGGATTCGACACTGGTATTGACCGCATATTTTTAGTGTCTCCCATCACCATTGTGCATGAGATTAATGAGGACAGTCCTTTGTATGACATGAGCAAACAGGAACTGGAAAGTTCAGAGCTGGAGATAGTGGTGATTTTGGAGGGCATGGTGGAAGCTACCTCCATGACCACTCAGTGTCGCAGCTCGTATGTGACGAGCGAAATCCTGTGGGGCCATCGCTTTGAGACAGTCCTTTTTGAGGAGAAAAAACATTACAAGGTGGACTACTCACGCTTCGAAAACACCTACGAGGTTCCCAGCACGCCTCAATGTAGCGCTCGAGATTTGGCCGAAAAGACGTACAACAGGTCCAGCTCCAACTCTTTTTGTTATGAGAACGAAGTAGCCTTCATGGATAAAGAGGAAACGGAGGATGATGACAATGATGATGAAGAAGAGCAGAAGAACATCAAAAGGGACAGTGTGGCCTTGGAAGGATCCAATACTGATGATGTCAAAAGCACAGCTTCCAGTCAGGATAGTTTACCGCTACAACTCAAAACTTTAAGACAACAGCCTGAGTTATGACCGCTTTAAAAAAAGAAAGTTGCATGGCATATGGTGACTATATGGTGTATAGCATAGGAAAATGCTGTTTTGGTGCTGTATTTGACAGCAAAATCTTGCCAGTGGTTTAAGAGGAACTCAAGTTTGGGTTGCAGAGGTCTTGTAACTTTTACTTACGCTTGTTATCCAAGAAGACAGATCAACAAACATTAACTTTCAAATCTGCTCTAACTGTCTATACGTAATCAATTTATAATATGGACAAGAACAGCACATGTTGTAGATAATATAAGCTCTGCTTCAAACTGAGGGTAGATAACGCCACACAACTTTTGCACAGATTTTGTGCCCGATTTACAATCTGGAAGGGTTGATGCTAGATGTCTAAAGTCAGAGTCGGTAGATCTTGGGCATTCACCATTCAAAGTTGATGGCTCATATGATGTTCACAGACAGTCATGTAGCCTAATAGCTAATACTTGTTGTTGTTTTTTGGCTTCAAACTTTGATACCATCCAGTCAGAGGACATCAAATATGTTTAATATTTTGAGACTATTTTAAAACATATATTGTATTCACATAGTGAAGTAGATGTCTATCCTAATTGGATAGAGCTTGTTTTCTGTCCACCATCTTGGATGCATTTTTCCCCCCACTGAGCTTGTCACAATGCATTCTGGGATTACTTTCTCCATTAAGAATACATTTGGCAAAGATAAAGTAAGGCTACCTTGGGTCGTAGCATAATGTTACCATCTACATACTTTTGGAACAGCTTTCACTGAAGCCAGTCTTTGATAATGTCTATATGTAGCTCACTGGTTTTGGAGCGGGGCTATAATGTAACAGATCCCAATGATTTTGCAGGACAGACAGTTTTGTCTGATTGTCCCAGCACACAGGCTACTTGCAGCACATTCAAGGTAATACCTTGTGCAAAATCCAGTGTCATGATGAAATCATGTCTTTTAAAGCAGAAGTGGTACAATGAAGGATAGTGAAGATGAGAGGATGTTTCCTTTTGATCTGGTCTATGCCATTAAATCTACAATACAGGGACATTTTGAACATTTAAAACTCACTGCAGTGATGTCATGATTTAAAATGAATGAAACACAAGGTTAGAAACCGAGCCTCCATATTTCACATGTGGTTGTGACTGAAAACAGGTATTTTTATGGTGGTGGTATATGCAAATGTGAAGTATTGTATGTTCACAGATGGTTTGAAAACCTGTTAATGAGCTGGTCTCTTAATAATATGGTATTTCTCTCCCATTTCTATAAATGCTTTTCTGTATAAAAGAAAATAATGTTTATATACAGTACATCATTGACTTGTGTTGGTTATTACGTTATAATGTCAGTATTGAAGATTAGCCAAACATTTTTAATGAGAGTAAGTGTTAATGCTAATCTAGGACACTTAATGTTTTCACGTAGTGAACGTACCACAAAACTCCTCAGCGCATGTACTGCATCTTCTGTCAAAAATACACTTAACATCTCAGGGTTTGGATGAAATATGGCATTCATACAACATAAACAGTCAAAGAGTTGTAAATATATACACTGTACGAAGCAAATCTTTGAATAACATGTAAAGAATGTCATGTTCATTGCAGTATATGTGCTTTCGATGTGCAATAGAGCTTCAGTGACTGAAGACATGTAAGTTAATGTTTATGAATGAAGACATGAACGTTACTTGTCTGCTGCTGAAAGATAAATGCAGATGAAAGGTTAAAAATACTATTTAGTTTTGTATGACAATGTGTTACAACCAAAGCAATAATGACTTGAATTGCTGGAAGGTTTAAAAAAAAAAAATTAGGGAACCAATATCTAATTTAAGGTTTTTTTATATATACTGTCAGTAGCCATCACAATAAAACTTACCAGTGATTGAAACCATCATCTGCAGTGTGGATTTAAATTCATTTGAAGATTGTCTTGGTTTGTACTGTATCAATATCAAGGTGAACAAGTCCATATTTTAAAATGTTTGACATCATAAAATATTTTGTCATTTTAATTAGGTCTGCAGCATATTTGTATATTTTACTGAGATAACTGTATTTAAATTACTTCACATATTATGTAATTCTAATAGATAACATTCCAAAGTATGACATCACATACACATTCAGAACCTACTGTACATTTAGACAGAAGCAATTCATTCATTTTCAGACCAAATCGTTGTCATTGAGATCATCCAGACAAAGATTGTCTGGCTGGACTAATTTGAATCCCTGGCCCTAGTTTGTGTAAACATAGAATTGATTGGACACAGGAGACACAATGAGAGGATTGGATTTTGTTCTGCTGGAAGTCTGATTTAACCCTGAGGGAATTTTCCACATTGTTCAATGACATGTCCTATTTACTAGGGGTGGGGGGGGGGTGTCAGTTAAATTACTTCATTGAGCATCGGATGCTTAATGGACAATCAGAAAATAAAGATAAATAGGTGTTTATGTATACAAATACTTACTGTATAACGGCAGCAGTCTGGGAGAAAAGTCACGCTCACCTTTAAAACGAGTTAAAATCCTTAATAATCCGAGCTACAATTTTAAGTAGGCTATAGGAACTTGAAGTAGGCCTAATATGTTCCAGCTGTTGCGGTGAACGTTATCAATTCAGTTGTGTTCTCTACACTTTAATCTCTTATGTTATTTTTGATGAATGAAGTCCGTTTGTGAGATTAGGATTATCCCTCTAACATGTTCTGCAGGGGAATCTATGATGCATGGTGATAGTAGAGTAGAGGCAATGGTTTCAGTCCAAGCCGAACGAGTTGAAGAATGTGTCAATATGTTTCTCACTCTTGAATTAGAATCGATCAGGTATCTGATTTTTGTTTGCAGTGAGTCCGCAAACAAAAGTGTTGAGTGAGTTGAATGACATCAAAGACTAGGGACTTTGGTGACATGGTAAATGTAATAGGCGGTGCTATTATCGAGTCATTTTGTTCCAATTCTTATCATTCAGAGATGCATGCTTGATAAATCAGGCATAATGAAGAATGACTAGGTTCAAGTTGCGGTCCATCGAGATAATATAATATAATATTCTCACTCAAGCGGATTAAACGGTTGTACTTTTTAAGAGACTGAAACACTTGCGTTTCCTGTAAAGCTCACGACACGATGTCATGTCTCACGAAAATCTAGCAAATACGTGTTTGTTTTTTTTGTTTTTTTACGGAAAGCATAAAGGGACATGTTTTTTAACTACCACGTTTTGAAGTTGATGTTGAGCATGTCTGAGACAGAGACAGTGCATGGGATCTTTTTAGTTTGAATAATAATCTGAAATAGGCTATATAAAATACATAAAATAATAGGCCTATTATAGCCTAGTCAATATAGCAATAATTTGTCAAATGAGTTTGGTCAACAATTTACATGATTGGTGGTTATCTATTTGGGCTATGATCTCCTTTAAAGCTGCTTCATTAAAAAATAAAATAGTTTAAAGAGATATAAAAACAAAGCAGATTTGGTCTAAATTTAAATTGCATTCTTGCACAGACTGTGTATAGTTCCATGACATAGGCCTACAGAAATTAACTTTTAAATTCTAAATATTAAAATAGCCTGTCAAAACACAAGATGAAGAGTATTGTTGTCTCTGTTGGTCTGACATTTCCTGAGTGAGCAGTATTGACACCTAACACATCCCCTCCAACACTGATTACATAAAGCCATTAATGACCTCTAGCCACTGAACCAAGTGTTAACTAGCACAATACTAAAACTATGCAGATTGGACATTGGTTTACCTAATACATTTACCAAAATGTGTATTATTCAACAGAGCGCTCTGTGTGTAATGTATCCCACAATGCAATGCACTTGACCCAGCCAGTGTTATAGATAAACCAAAAACAATATTAAGCATGATTTTAAACATCTAATTTCTTTACTAATTGATCAGATTGCCGAGTTATGACATTATCACACTAATTTGGATAAATACATACATGCAACCTATACATTTTTTAATGTGTGTACCATTGCATCTTTCACTGTGCTGTTTAACTTTTTTCTATAGTCTGTAGTATACAGTGTACATATGCTGCAGTAAGATTATATTCCAAACATACTGTAGCCTGGGCATCAGGTTGCTTTTCCCAACATGCACCTGCCCAGCCAGCATCCATAATCACTGCAGCAGCTGCTTCTAAATGCTGCGTTCGCACTGCTGTGCTCCAGTTGGCTTACTAATAGTTATCTTCTGATAGCTTTACTTCAGCCAAATGGCATCATGAAACCTGTCAACACTAAAGTCAGCGTCTGCATACCAGCAGCCAGGCTTTAAACCACTCTCTTAATGCTAATAGCTCAGTGGCTCGAAAGGATGTGGCACTTTTTGACCACCAGAGGACATTGAGAGAACAGATTAACTTTCAGTTTGTGACTCTCACTGGTTCCAGTTTCTTGGGATTCAAAGTCTCTAACAACCTCTTGATTTTGTTTTTAAGACACTAAATGTGAATATGGTTGAAAAAAAAATCTAATTTTAAATAAATCAGAGAATGCTGTCAACTGCCAGAAATAAATTCAGAAGTGTTATATAACTAAGGTGACTGTGAAATTGACAAAACCTCTGTAAAAACTTTTAGAAAACAAAATGATAGGAATAAAACTTAAATGTCTGGTGTAATTAAATGATACCGAAGTAGAACCAATGCACAAAATATAACCTTAGTCTTCTTAATAATGAATAGACAGTAATTTGTGGGTTCATAAATTGTGGTTTTAATGTAAATTAACATGAATTGCAACACAAGTGAGCAAAAGATCAATTCAGAATATTACATAAGACAATGTGTGCGAATGCATTAATCATCAAAGAACAATTCTGAGTTTTTGAGAAAAAAAATTTTTTATGAAAGCAATCAGCATGCTCACCGTAACTTAACGAATGTTAGTTTGAAGTCAAACATGGCAATATTACAAATGTGACTGATTTCCAAGTACTAATAAATTAGGGTGAGCTTTCATGCATCATGGTATAAAAAGGTTACTAAAGTAACCATTCACAACCCATTTTACCTCTGCAATATCATATTTCCAAAGTGAAACAGTATATTAAATGAGAATAAGAAGGGTGGACTTTGATTTTATCCATTGGGAATTGACTGAATGGTGAAAATGGGTGTTGCACACCAGAATGCAACATAAAAATCTATGCAACTTAACATCTGCCATATCCATTGATGTAAATATATTTGTGTATGTAAAACTTGCTTTCAACGCTATTGGGCACCAGAAACCATTGGTAAAGGAGCTAGACTTTTACTTTTTCGCCACTATGAGGCTGTGATAGAGGGGCTTCACAATAATGTGCAGGTAGAGCGAGCTGTCAATGAGGTACTCAGATGCTCTACGCTGCAGGTCCGCTTCCAGCAGGAAGTCTCTCGCCTCCTCCGTGCTCTGGTGGAAGTTGTAGACGTGACGGACCAACACCTTCCCCTGCTTCCGGGCCGAAACGATGACAGTCTTTTGAAAGCTGACGCCAGCAAAGTCTGGGCTGGAGGTGGCCGGTGTGATGATGATCCGCGGACGCCCTCCATCGGTACGAGTGGGCTGCAGGGACCCCTGCTCCGGATATGTGGATCGCACGCTTAGAGGAAGCCAACGAGGAGAGAAAAGAGCGTTCCAGGTCACGCGTTTGCTAGCGTCGTAGCCGCTCGGTCCGAGTTGAGTCTGAAAACTGAAGCTGCGGTCATCCCGCGTCGGGTTGTTGATGACCCACGGAGAGCCCCATGCTGGCGACAGATAGTTACGAGGCGTAAAGAGGCTGCAGTTTACGTCGAAGTACTTTGCGAGCTGGACGGGTGAGGCTGCGTGGAACTGGAAGGCTAGGAAGAGCAGATCGCGTACCGATTCATAATACTTCAACATCACAGACGACTTCTTCTGCAGGTGGAACAAGTGTTGAGGTGATATCATGGCGTAGCGTATTGCTTTGAGCGCGCTCTCGGCCGTCTCACCTGAAGGCTGGTTCTGGTTGATCCAGGCCTCCAGAGCTTCGTACAGCTCCAGTTCACTCTGCAGAACCAGGTCCGAACGCTGCAGCAAAGTAAGCAGCAGTTCTTCGCTCACGGAGCTCCATTCGGCGCTCTGTAGAACCGACGACAGGTTCCAGGACAGGTACTGCAGGCAGCTGTTCTGCAGGGTCACGTCCCCAATCTGCGTGGCGTATTGGTACCAGCTCACCACATGACCCGTGGGCGAGTCGCTGGACAGGTGCTGGGTCATGTATTGGGTGAGGCCCTGCTGGAGGTCCCACACGTGGTACTTGCTGGCGAGCTTGTGTAGAGGAATGGCCTGGTTCAGACGCACTGTGATGTCACCACAGTATAAGTACCTGCAGGGAAAAATCAGCCTTACTATTAATGTTTTACCTTGGATAACTTTGATTACCCTGAAGATTTACCTCCATAGCCCGTGTAGAATGATAACGTAACAATTGAATGCTACACTAAATGGTGCACTAACGTGAAGAAAAAAAAAACGTGAGGTCTAGTTGTAGGTTAAAACATGAGGATATTTGTGAACTATCATCATTGTGTCCAGTGTAATTTGATTGCAATAGTTTTATTCCTACATTTGTCATAATATTCACTAATATAATAAACTAAAGTATTGGGAAGTAATGTTTAAAAACTCAAATAAAATTTTCCCCAAAATGTGATTAATAATATGCAATATAAAAAATTATAATAAAATAAAAACAACAGAATATATAAACAAAATAACAGCATTTTGTTGAAAAGCTACAATATAAAAGTAAATAAAAAATTACAATAACAGGATATATAGATAAAATATTGACTACTATAGTATAGTAATGTAATGCTTAAATACTAAGTTTAAATTTCCCTCCAAATGAGATTAGTTAAATCTATAATATAAAATAGAATACAAAAATGATTAAATAAAACAATTGAATATATAAATAACAAAAGCATTTAGTTGAAAATCTATAATATAACAAAAAAATATATACAGTATAAAATAAAACATAGAAATAGGATATATATATATATATATATAATACATTTATTTTGTTGAAAATCTAATATATAAAATAAAAAACAAAAATGGTATAAAGGAAATAAAAAAATATAATGCAATTAATGCAAAAATATAAAATAAAATAAAAATCTTTGTTGACAATCTATAATTTAAAATTAAAATATAACATTTAATCTTTTGCTCTGCTCTTCACAGTACAACTCAACAAGAGGAAGTGAATCCAACAGAATGAGGTCGTTACGAGGGAAAACGATTACATCATATACTTTTTCCTAGAAACCACAGTTGGTTGCTCCCTATTAGTGGAGTGTTATGGTTTATTGATTATAGATTTAGGTTGTTAACTGCAAGGTTATAGGTTCAAGGGTACAGCATGAACAATTACCTCAACCCTATGTTGCTCCATTGTGGGGTTGTGCTTGTAATAAGTCTTCTGTAAATCACTTTCAATAAAATGAGCTAAATGCCCAATTAGTAATGAATCACTCACCTAATGAACTTATCAAAGACAGCGACACAGTCTGGAGTCTCTCTGAGGATGATCACAGTGGAGTTTCTGGTCTGTAGGAGCTCATCAAACACGTCGCTCTGTAGAGTCAACACCAGCGAGTGGACCTGGATGACCTTCACCTCGTCCGTGTTTAAGGTCTGAACGCGCAGGATCACGTCGCTGCCGTTTCCCTGGGTCAGCAGGGCCTCCATGCGCTGCACCAGCGCCATTGAATGGTTCAGTGTGGTAGCGCTGTTCTCCAAACCCACATCTGACTTCAACGCAGCTGCAGGACAGAAACGGGACATTTGAGAACAGAACAGATGAAGAAAGTGGGCCTTTTAAATATCTCACAACTTCAGAAGAGTGACAAACTATTTTTGCACATTCAAATTTGATCAGATATTGAATAATGCATGAGCATAATCTTTCAAATAATTGTAGCCATTCTTGCTTGCATCCCGTCTGTGCAATCCAAAACACACCCCAAAACTGGCTTTCCATCCAGTTCTTTTTGGCACTCAACTGAAAAGGTTCATTTTTACAAGAAATCAGAGTCATATAAAATTGAAAGTGTTAGAGCAATTATAAAAGTGTTAGAGCAAATATATTGCATTTCAGCTTCCAAAGGCACTTAAAGTGTGGCTGAGGAAAAAGTCTGAATACAAGATCACAAGCAAGACCTTAATGAAAGGCTCTGAATGCTGCTCTTCAAGTCATGTGACTCATTCACTCGCGCCTTGACTGTTTGATCAGTTCACTCATTTGAAAGCTACTGCATTTCCTGTAAAGATGGTGACTCCACTTATACATGCACTTGAACTGTGCAACAGTCTGTCTATATAGATACTTTTCAGACATTTAGAAGCTTTTATGTTACATAAATCATGTTTGTAATCCATATTAGATATTGTGCTTTTGTGCACACTATGCAACTACAAAATTATAAAATAAAGTCCTAATTTTTGCCCTAATCATATAAATGATGGCTTTTGGAATATAAATGGAAAATAACAAAAACACGAGCGGAAAAATCTCATAACATACAGAAATACATGGCCATTGAAATCCGTGATCTTACCTCCTACACAAAGTGCAACACAAAGGTTGGCCACATAGACCACAGCAGGAATGCTTCCTCCGGAGTTCAGCATCTCTCGTCCTGTGTTAATGTCGTCCTTCTCTGCCTTTTTTCACTCCAGCCTCTCTCTCTCTCTGTATGTGCTGCTCAGTCTCACTGTCCCACACTCTTTATGTAGGACGCTGGCACATCGCTGAGCATCTCTCAGCCTCATGAAGCCCATTGATTGGTGGAATCCAGCTGGGCCGTTGCCATGACGACCGCTTTGATTGTGAGGTTCTCCTCTTTCAACGTTACATGATATCGATCTGTGGCACTGGGCCGCGTGTTTGGGCTGAAGTGGGCGTCTGGAGTGGGATGCGGTCTACACATGGGGGCTATAGCTACTGTATTAGCTCAAATAATGGAAAAGAACACACTGGAAGATGAATATTATTGCACGTTGTTGCACAATGTTGAATTGCACAGAAGATATCTGTTTAGTAACATCTTAAAACACAAATGCTTTCACAAATTACTGATTGGGTGAATAAATAGCCATTTTACGCAAGATAACCACTTGATACAAGTGAAATAGGATAACATGACAGGTAAATAAAACCATCTAAAAGTGCAAGAGCAAAAATAGATGCAAATAGTTTAATAATAAAAGTACATTTATGATTTTTATTATTAATAGTACTATATATGTATATGTATAAAGTGTTATATATGTATACTATCTATGACATTTTTACTTTTATCATTTTATCATCTTCCAATTGACAATCGATAATAAACTGCTTTTAAAAAAGTAGCATCATATATAATTTCATTGCACAAAAAGTGCAGGATGAGAATAAAATGCCTAAATTCATATTGTAATACCTCACTTTTTAAAACATTGTCATTCTGATTATCACAGGACAAAATACATGTGAACTCACTGTGCATTATAAAAAAGTGTGAACACACAGTCCTGCTATATCCACTTGTAAATATTTAATCAGAAAATCCATCAATATGGTATTGTTGACCAGCAGATGCAGCAAAAATGTATAGAAAATGAATTATACATTGAGATATAATAGAATACTATATAATACAAACAGCAGAGCATCATGTGGAGTTCATGGCAGCCCTGTTCTGCTCATGTTTGTCTCTCTGCTTCTGTTTCATCTGTCTGTACAGCTGCACCACTCTCTGCCGCTCTTCCTCCATTATCCTCTTCCTCGCCATAGAGGGTTTGCTGACCGACATAGGACTGTGACCCAGGAGGGAGTTCAGGAGAAGGCCTTTGGTTACCCCCTGGAGGAAAGATCAGGATAATAATAATGAACAAACAGCATTAATTAGCATCTCAAAAAGCAGTACAGGCACGTAAACAAGTTACCTGGGGTTTAACTATGGCTTTCTTTGGTTTAACACTCAGTGATGGAGGCGCCATGGCGACCTCTCCAAACGCTACCTCATCTAAGAGAAACGGAAATGATGGAATATGAATATGTTTTGTGATTTGAAGTTTGATTTTTACAGGGTAAAGCTCACAAAAGTAATGCATGCCTTTAAACATCTCCTCCTCTTCACGTTCCTCTTGCTGGTTTAGCTTCTTTTTCTGTTGCAGAAGTTTCCCTTTATGGATCCTAAACCAATGACAAAGACACTTTAACACACTAATGCAGCGTTAGAAATTAATACAGTCTTTATTTATAGAAAAACTAGCATAATTACTGTGTGCATTTTTCCTGAAATTGATTACTCAAACATTGATAGGCTTAACTGATTAAATGACAACAATTATTTTGATTAACTATGAATCATGAACATTAATGCATATCGAAACAGTGTTGTTGATATATGAACATTGATGTAATCCGATTTCACTTTTATATTTTGGTTAAAGATTTAGAAATTTTGTTGTATGTTTCTGTCATTGTTATTTTTATTCTAATTTATTAGTTAATGTTTTTTTTATTTACATATAAGTACATAAATTATAATTTTGTTCAGTGTATATATTAGTGGTGTCAAAATTAGCGCGTTAACACAGGAGATTAATTTTTCAGATTAACGCGTTAAAAATATTTAACGCAATTAACACAGGGGCAGGGATATTTGCCACCCCATTCACAACTGCTGGCTCTGTCTATTTTTTCTTGAAAAGGATTGTGTTTATTTAGATGCAGAACGTCTTTATGACTACATCAAACGGGAGACGTTTCAGACGCGCGCTATAACGTTGACTCCGCGCCAGGCGCGAGTCAAACGAGCGCTGAAAAGATACTGTGTGCTGAAGAGCGCGCGCTACGAGCAAAGGTGCCGGCACCAGAGCATGTGAGCGGAGTGCATTTCCTTCAGAGCGGAGAGCGTCTTTCTGAAGATCCCGCTCAATACGCTCAGCGCCGCTCGCTCAGTCCAAAATGCCCTTTGGTAATTTGCTGGTTCCAGAATCTGTGGAATAGGCGAAGCAATAGTTTGTCTAAGCTAGTGTTTCTAAAATCTGTGAAGATTGAAAGGCGGTTTATTAGAACGCAGTTCCCCGTAGTTTTGGTTTATTTTAATTTTAGAAAGTGTGTTACTTTTATTTACGCAACAAAATAATTTATTAAGTGCATTTCATCTTGTGTGTGCTTTCATGAGCCTGATAAGTAGTGATCGACCGATATTGATTTTTTTTATAACCGATTTATTTGTAATGTTAACCGATATGCAGAACCGATATTTATTTACTGTTATAAAGTAAATAAATAACAGAGTGAAGTCCATTCTTCGCTTTGGTTTTTCCTCCTTTCAGTCATCTTAACAACAACAAAAAACTGTTTAAAATTTTCCGATAACCGATAATGGTAAAATGCTTAAATATCGGGAAAATATCGGTAAACCTATATATCGGTCGATCTCTACTGATAAGTAAGGTGTATTTTGTGAAAATCTATATCTGCATTTCATCTTGTGTGCATGTTTTGAATGTTTGCACAATAACTGAAGCGGCGTTTTAATTTAAAGTATACTTTTTCAGTTATTACATTTTTTTTACGAAAGTTTGCTAAGGCTTCAAAAACAAAACACGTTTTTAAATAATACATTTAAATTAACAACGTCACGCTGAAACATAACTGTTACTTATCGGACTACTGCTTTAATTGAGACATTTATTCAATAATTTCATTATAAACGGTGTGATGTCTATTAATCCCAGAACAAAATAAAAAAAGAGCAAATTAATAACTTTTATAGCTTTAAGGGGTTCATCTTTATTTAATTTAGAATTCAGTGTTTGGTAACTATTCATTTTCTGTATATTTCTGCTGAAGGGCACAGGTAGCTAAATATGTCATTTATTATAATGGGTTCGTGTGAAGATTGTTTTAAGTTCACTTAAATTAGAAGTTAAGTCTAATAAATGTTCAAATTGATAGCTCTCAATTATACGGTAATGCTGAACAGTCAATGGTTAAATATTAAGGGGAAAAAACATTGATATCAGTGATGCTGGCCTTCAATCATAAAAAGATGCCAGTAAAGAAATATTTAAAATATACTGTCTTTATGTTGTTTGTACATTTTAAGATTGAATACACATATTTTTTTAAGGAGACATTTTGCTTTGGCCTCTAGCTGAAATGAAAAAAATATATATAATGAAAATGTATATATATATAAAAAAAAACATTTAAATAACTTATTTCAAGAATTGTTGTTAATGATTTAGTATGAATTATCGATAACAACCCTGTGTTGAACTAACCTATTTTTCTTTTTAGATTTCTTTTCCTCAGTCTCCTCTTCTTTCTTTAGCTTGACCTCCGGATGTCGCTCTACCTGATTGTTTGTGAGGAAGAGGACGTGCTCACTCTCTTCGGTCATGCGCTGCACATATTTTCTCTCTGACTCCAGTCGCCCTCTGCGGAAGTGTGGGATGGGAATATCTCCTGAGAGCATCTTTGGCTTGGAGGCTAAAATAAGAAACATATGTGAACATACAGCAAGATGTCCCTTCCTCTCCTGCCCTTGCCACTGGCCGTGTCATTGTGCAGTTTTTGTGGGTCACTAGCTTGTCTGCAGACAAAACCCAGACAGCATGCACCTCAATTTTTATTAACTAACTGCATTCAATTGTTTTAACAGAATCCCAGGATGACTACACTCCCCTCAGTAATAAATGAGTAACAATAATGTGCGTCGACAAAAATAAACATGAGTAAAATAAACAAAAATCTTATGAGTGTGAAAGGTCAGATAATGTCAAACCACTGCTTCAAGAAAATCACTACTGGCTCTCCAGGCATAATAACAATAATTAATATTGACATCATAGTCCTATAGAGACTTATTTAGATTTACTTAGCTTTTATAAGTGAACTTCTGGAATTAAAATATTAATATTAAAAATCATTTTTCATGCAAGTATATGGGTTTGCTTTTATTGTGCAGTTGAAACCGCAACACTTATATCTCACCCTTAAATGTAACATAATTGTAATAAATTGTGTAAGACTGGCAGCACCTTTTTTCCTCTTTTGGGGGCCCTGTTTCATCCTCTCTTGGCTCTTCATGATTTCACGCAGTCGATGAGGAATCTGCTGGAGGTGATCGTCTGATGCAGGGTTAGCATTTTTCCTTGACTTCTTTTTACTAATAAAAGACAAGAAACTTTACAATTAGATATCAACCTCAATCAATTTAGTAAACAGAAGCAATGTTTTCTAAATAACTGTGAAGGAACAAAATGCTTTTCCACACGAATGCTGGGGACTGAGCCAAGATTAAAATTAATTAACTATAAACTTTTTTTGTAAATGAATAAGAAAAAGTACAATTCATTTATTTAAAAAAATAGAATAAAAGTATAAACAACATCATTCAGAACTATACAATAGTCCCACAACCAAAATACATTTCCATGACTTTTACAGTCATTTACATCTATGAAGGGGGCATTTTCAGGTTCCTGTGGAGTTTAGGCCGTGTAATAACAAACTACAAAGTCTGAAGGATGCAAAGATACTAAGCATCAC
Source organism: Ptychobarbus kaznakovi (assembly GCA_027422405.1). Classification (NCBI taxonomy): domain Eukaryota; kingdom Metazoa; phylum Chordata; class Actinopteri; order Cypriniformes; family Cyprinidae; genus Ptychobarbus; species Ptychobarbus kaznakovi. The sequence goes on from CM049807.1 coordinate 18,466,162, forward strand.
ATCTCTAGGTATAACCGGGGAAAAAGCTCTTCACGTGACTTTTTTTTGTCAAGCCATACGACGTATATGGTTATAATAATTCTAGATTCTGCTCGTTAGTTTTCCTCATTTTATTAATGTTTACCACTTGACATGATTTCCAATCATAGACACAAATCTTCGAAACACCGTTATTGCAGACGTTTTAAGCCACTGGTTTACCTGAAATGTTTCTCGTTCTTCTGTTGTTTGGGTTGTTTTTCTGTTTTCATTGTGTACTTTTAAGTAAATAGCGTTTTTCCCCAGTTGACTAAACTCGTGTGGTGCACTGCTTCTCCTGCTCGTCTTCTTCTACGCGGCGGAGATCCGCAGCTCAGCAGCGCGTTACTGCCGCTCTCTGGTGATGGATGAACTCGCACCGTCAGCGCGGGCTCTGAGGTAAATCATTTTTCTCGATTTAGTCCGGTCAAAAACACACATTGAATGGCTTTTTGGTGAGTTACTTCTCGGTGCATATTTTTCGCTTTTGATTTAAAAAAAAGTGTTCATATTTATGTCATTTATTTCCTCCACTTTTGCCATAATATGGCGATTACCGCAATATTATTTACCGCTCAAGAAGACCACATGTCAGGTCATCACCGTAAACTAATACATATTTTTATTAATTATTGACATCATGTTATAATTAAGATAAATCTAACTGTTTCATGACCACGAAACCAGATTAAGTCACGTCTAAATCAACAGGCTAAATTAAATCGCAGATGTACTGACAAAAAAAATGTATAACCTGAATACACTGTAAGTCGCTTTGGATAAAAGCGTCTGCTAAATGCATAAATGTAAATGTAACGTTACTGTGTTAATAGTAATTGTAACTCTAATGTCGTTGGGGAAAAAACAAATAATTTTAATAGTGCTTTAGTTTCTGTTCCTGACTTAGTTGACCTATCTTTCTGGACTTGTCTGAATCGCAGATTTCCTCTTTCCTTTATTTCTGCTGTTGGATTAAACATTTTCTTTGACTCTAACATTTTAATCAGGAGCAACTACCACACCTTTCCTTCTGTAGTGCATCCACATTCATTATAAAATTAGTTGAATATGTGATTTCAGAATCATGAGGTGCTATATCTTGGTGAACTTCAATATGCTATGATGAATTTATGAACTAAGCTGACAAAAGTTTGGAATGCACAATATAATTAAGTGTCATCTGGGAAAATATCAATTTCTTCTTTCATATAGGCTTTATCCCATTTCTGAAACGTTTACCTAACTCAGAGTTTTCTTTAGAGTTTAAATATAGGTGTAAAACACATTGTAATTCTAAATATTGCATATGAGACAAGGTGTTTTCCAGGCAATGCTATATGAGGGAGAATAAAAGCTGCATTTTGCAAAGGTGTATCACCACAAAATTGGTTTAATAATCCGGGTTCCACTCTTGCCATTACATTAGTTTTATTTTCCAAAGCCTATACACTCAGAACTCAGGCTCATTCAAACAGCCTCTCAAAACCAGCTGACTAAACCTTTCCATGAGCCGGGGACACCCGGATGACCCTCAGTCTCCACCTGAGGGAACAACGCGGTCTTTGAGTCCAGAAAGAGGACAGACGGATTGTTGATGCATTCAGAATGGACTGACTCACCGTTTCCTGAGAAAGCTCCACTCCCAGGTACCCACAGTGACCTGCCTGCATAGCAGCCTCTTTGTGGCCTGTTTACATGCTTATTCCTCAAATATACTGTATTTTTATACTGTATTTTTAATTGCAAAGCACTGATTTCTTGATTCTATTTTTTTTACAGAGAAGGTCACGTCTTTGTGGTCAGTTGGCGCCAACATGTACAGCTGAGAAGAAACAAAGGCTTTCAACAACATGTGAAGAGACCTAAATAGGAATTATCCTATGCTTTCTGTCAAAATAATTTTTGACATAACTCAGGGGGCACATTCCAGCAAGGGTCACCCAGCTTTTTGGGAAGCACCAGTGAGGAAGGGGAAACAAACACCATAAGGGGTCATCCAGTTTCACCCAAGCTAATCCAAGTTTGGCATGGGTTTTTACGACTGGAGGCGCACTTGTGAGAGTGATATGTCTGGTGTTGGTGTATTTAGACATAGTGGTGGATGATTTTAAACATTAGCTCAGAGATTACATTCAGAATGTATATTATGTGACTAACATTGTTGTCTATATCTACAGAGAGCTGCTGATGAACCCCTGAAGATTCTTCCATCAAAACTGAACATTTTCTGAAGTGGACATCTGTGATGATCCGATCACCTGGCTGTGTTTAAGAGGTCCATTGAGGAACAAAGTTCTGGAAAAATCAAGAGAAAGATGTTTCATCACATTTCCTGTCTCAACTTAATCTTAATCTCTATTCTTTTGAGACAGCATTGAGTCATGGACAGAAAAGTACACACAAAGCAACTTGATACGCAAACACAGTTGGTATTGACAGAATGAGTCAGTAAGTTAAAAAACCAAGAGCACCAGAGGTAGTTTTGTCTAGAAACTTACATTTGAAAATTCCACCTCGCTGAACAATCTTAACTCATAAAGAAGTGTTAGATGTTTACTGCCAGCTCAGCGTCTCCATTGGTAGTCACAGTGGTGCTCTGGAAATGAACCTTTGGGAACAAGAAGATCGAATCTAGCATGAGTAGATGGTCTAGTCATGCACAGAACAAACTCATCAGTCCACAATGTGCATGAGTCTAGTTTTTAGAGACGAGCAAGGAACATATGTTTTGAGAGCTACTACAGATATTGCTACTACTTTAACATACATGTTAAAGTATAAAAAACATTACAAAAAAAATATTTTGCAATTCAGATTGGGGCGTCTAGTGGTGCAGATATCGCACACTTCTCCTTTAACTTCTGAAGGACCTCAGGTCCGTTCTCAACTTGGATATCCACAGGAATGCTTTAACCGAGTCAGTTTCGTTTGCTGCGCAAATAATAAATATATCCCCAATGCCAGAAGCTTCATTTAAATGGATTCCTTATCACTGGTGGTGGCTGCCTTTCAGAAAATTATTTTATTTCTAAAATAGTCTTGAGCTAATATTTACAGATGCTAAAGAAGGCACTTGTGGCGAAAGAGAGCACAAGATGAGCCCTAGCTCTGAATTAAGCCTCCAGATACCACACAGCTCCAAAACGGATGAAACTGGCCACTGATGCAAATCCTGAGAGACAGTGTGCAATCCAAGACACCGCCACATATTTCCCTCCTCTGTGTGTCTCTGTCTTGTATTTTTTATGTCTCTGTTAACAGGACTTCTCAGAAGTGAATGCAATGTGTCATTACAGGTTCTTTAAATAGAGTCATCATGCATCTTTGTTTGTAAGTGAATGGATACAGTGGCAATAAAACGTTTTTGGACACTAAAGATGGAATTACAAATGTATAAATGTCTTTACCTTATATAACAAAATATTAAAACAAGGGGTTATGACAAAAACACTTTCTAGTGAAAACATTTCAGAAAATGACGTTTGTTGGGTTTCAAACTATGAAGAAATCAGCAGATTTGCATATTTTTGTGCACATGCATATGTTCAAAATAAAGACAAAAAGTCTTGGGACATTTTCTGCTTGTCAGAGCTTTGTGAAACATGTCCATGTGTTACAGTAATATATTGACAGCTGTGTGAAATTGAGGGGAAATGATATAAAACCACAAAAAAGTCCTCAAGACCAGCTGGTTAGAAATGTTTGAAAAAGTGACTCAGAAAATGAAGTCAGTTCTGAGATAAACTCTAGCATCATTTGTTTACACATGCCACTTGGTATGAAAATGTGTGTCTAGTGCAGTGAAATTGAGACATTTTTAAGCGTGACTTATTGGTAAGTGTCCAAGAGTCTCCAAAAACGTTTTGAGGCCACTGTACATGCTGATAATTTGCATGTGTACACATCTGCAGTTTTTAATTCCAAGAGGAAGTGATGATTATCAGACATAGGAGGCTGACACTGCCATTGATGAATCATCTTGCTATAAAGGTAATACCTTCACCACTTCATTATTCAGCATACTCAGAGGCACCAGGGAGGTTATTGGCAATAGATAGTTGTTGTCACTGTGTGAGGTCTTGGGGAAATGACACCTCTGTGTGTGTCCTCTCACATTTACATGCACTCATATTCACATTCCAGGTTTCATACAGACTGTGCAGAGGCGCTGGAGCCAGGATGTCTTGACCAGAGTCTCATGTCCACTGTCCAGTGTCCACTGTTCCTGTCTAGGACAGGCCAAAGCCAACCACAGAGAGAGAAAATGTATATCAGCAGAATGAAAGATGCAATGAAAGTTGGAGGATTTACATCACCGTAGAATCACAGCGGAAATTACACACTTTAACTTCAAGTGTGTAATTTCTGTGCCACTAGCAGCACCAAACAGAATTGCAAAAATAATGACTGTTTTGAAACAGTTTGTCTGCCCCTCAGATTGCCTGGAAAATACCTATGCCTTTGTATTGTTTGGTGTTAAAGTGATGTTTAAAAGGGTGCAAAATAGAGTCACTTGCTCGTTTGTGATTTTACCTCTTGGCAACCTTTATATACTGAAGGTTCCCATAATCTGTCAGCAGCAGGAAGGGGTTTTGAGCTTCACCTTCACCCGTGTACACTCTTTCAATGCACCCTTCATGGTGAGCACTGCCCAATTCCCCACCTCGTAATTATGTTCTGTAGGAACAAGCTTCTTAAAATATAATGTGGCCAGGTCACCGGGTCAGATACAGCATGGCAGTCTCTTAAGTGTCAATTTCCACAATTAATTTATACAATTTGGAGTAGATTCTGGTTTAAAATACCAGTTCAGACATCAGTTTTCAATACTTAGTGTGTGGATTTACCTAAGCATGCAAGAAATTCACTTGTAGACCATGATGTGAACAGCCTGAAATGACCTAGTTCAAACTCTCCTACATAACAGGGAGATGACTTTGTCCCTACAAAGGGATGTGCCAGATAGTGAATTAGTGGCACATATCCATGGGCAAATTGGACATAATTGAGAGGCTTTTTGTCTTACAGAATGCTTTCTTTAATGACATCTAGATACTACGTTTACCTCTAGACTCTCTATCGTGGTACGTAATTCCTATACAATTTTCTAGATACAATGGACTCCACTAACAAATTTTAACCAGCTTCCGACAAATTAAAGGATTATTGGTAGATGGCCTTGGGTAACCTAATGCCACAGGAGTGTATGGGATAAGGAAGGAGAAAAATGGATTCAACATAGAACAATAAGACATCTTGTCCTATAGTGTGCAGGGTTTTTATATCAGCTGAAACCCTATTATCTTAATTAGTTACTTGAAGTGACCCCTGAGTTTCAGGTATGCTCTAACCTGCTTATAAAAACAATTCATTTATAATTAATTATAATAGATTTAACAACTGAATTATTTTGTGTAATATTCATTTATTTAGTTTCATTTGGCATTTCAATCACAGTCTCACAAACCACCTGTAGTTCCACCATACACCCCTAGAGGGTCATAAATATTGTGTTGGAAATGGTTTATCTATGCTCAACAGGGAATCATTGTTATTTGTACAGCTAATATGACTCCGGAAATATTTGCAAGCTTCTTCTTACACTTTCTTTCTATAAAGTTTCTGTATTTCACGCATAACTGCCCATTATCCTACGTCCTGTTATTGTACAACTCCAGACATGCATGTAGGAATGCGCTTAAAAAAAGAGATGGAACAAGTCTATGGTCGGGATGTACTTCCTATTGGGACAACAGGAGAATGTGCGTGTGACCAGAGAATCCCACAATTTAAGGATACGACAGAAGTGAATTGCATCGTCGAAATTTATAAGCAGTTCAGTACAGAAACACTGAACAGACTAGCAGGTTCCAGCACCTGAACATAACAATCTAAATCACCCAGCTGCCAAAGCGAAGAGTGCCACGAAACAATAACAAAAACGCAGTAGCTACAGAGCTAAATCAGGTCATACACCACCAGACAAACAAATATACAACCAGCCCTTCAAATTTGGTTAATCGTGTTGTAATTGAAACCACAAAATGGTAACTTCAGCCCAACTGTATATATATTTAGTCAAAATACCCATGATGTTGTAGAAAGTGAATATGGGTTTTACCAGACAGACTGCTGCATGACTCATGGTTATAAATACAAAACAAACATTAAGGCACAAAGAATAAAACGAGTCAAAGCTTTGCTCCACCCCCTCAACTATCTCCACAGTTTGTTGCTGTGATTCACAGTGATTCAGACCTCCAGGTGCTCTTTGGATGACCAGACATGCCACTTGGGGGTCAGGAGTGTGACAAAGTGCCGAATTCTGTTGTTGAACCAATGCCAAGACTGCTCCATCTGTCTGGCATGTGTCAAAAATGACAAGAACCAGTGGAGTCCCTGCAGCAAGACATGACTCGGGCCAAAGTCAACAACCGGCCTGGAAGAACATGAAAGCTCTTGCTTGAGCACTTTTGCAACAGACTGTAAATGTCATAAATACAGCCCTCAGAGATTTCAACGCACAAACTCGTCGTTTAGAGTGCTGATTGCGCAAAAGGTCCCTTTAAACACCATTTAACATTTTGCCACCCTAGAAACATTGAGTTTATTTACATGCACAACAATATGCAAGAAAACCACATTCAGGATATTAAAATATTTCTCCATGTTGACATCAAATCAAAACAGGGTTTTGGACAAAAATCTAGATGTGGCCATCAGGTTTTACTTAAACAGTTTATGTCCTTTTCCCCAGTTGAAAAACTCAGTTTAAGGTCATTTAAAATTCAAGGTCTGAAGGTAAGTGTGTGTATCCTTTAGGAACCAAATTAACAGGATCTAAAATTGCTGATGTCTTCTGCGTGTGAATATGATAAAAATGTACTCTTTATTTGTTTTTATATCTTTATTTATAACAAAGCTTCATACCTAAGGTAAATGTTTTTTGATTATTTGAATGATCTTTGTCTCTCTTTGTATGTTAGCATTAAATATTATGTTACGGTGAGTAAAGAAGCAAATTACGAACCAACATCTTATGACTAATGATGCTTGTGTCACGGCCAACCTGTTGATAATGTATAGCATTTACTCTCAATGGGCCATCTTATCCCATCATATAACCATTACACCACAATAACAGAAACACATACATAAACATACTTCCTGCTTGATTCTACATTAGCATTATAAATATATTTTTAACAAAAATAAAGCATCTTTCCACAACTGTCTCTTACATGTCTTTCTATGACACCTATTTCCAGGACAAAAACCTAGTATTTTTGCTGTAAAATATAAGCAAGAATGCATTAAAATATTGAGAGAAATTTTACTGATAATACTTCCAGATCAATGAAGATGAACTCTTCTTACATTGGACTGAGAAACGAAGAGTGTGAGAAAGAGAGATCCAATACATAAATACTTTATTCTGGCATAATGACTGCATTACACTGCCTTCTGTAAGTCTTTGTTCACGGACAGGCAGTTGAACTCTTCTTCGGAAGGACAAAACTTTCTAGAGGCACATTGGAAATAGCAGTTTCAATGTTCTGGACCCAAGAGGACTAAGGCAGAGAACAACAGAAAATTGTGTCTTCCGTTTTAGCAAGGTTATATGACAGCACATCCTTTAATATGTTCATCCTCTTTTTGAATGACTGGAGTCCATTAGTTAGTCCATCCTTCACGGGCATCTAGACTCCTGCTTGAGTGGATCCAAACACAAGCATGTGAAGTTCATGGTCTCTACAAACTTAGTGTTCAACAAAAGACTTTCTCCTCATCTTTGACCTTTACGGGAGTCGTACACACAAACAACAGAGAATCGACACAAACATCGTCCTTTTCAGTTTCGTTTCCACCCAGTGTTTGACCACTTAATAATTAACTGAATACCAATCTTGTTTGTCTTCAGTGTTTGACAGAGTACGTAGAAAGCACCTTTGGTGTTGTATTTGTGTATAATGTTCATCATCTTTTTTGAACAGCAATGGGGTCAGTAGGGTCAGAGTTCAGAGGTCAAAGTCCCAGTGCTGCTAGAGCATTACCTAGCCACTGTTGTCCTTCAATCGCTCATTTGATGTGGTTTCACCTCATGTCCACTGGAGGGAGAGAAAGGAAACAAAACAACTGTTAACAAGCAATCACGTTTTTGTGGAATCTGGTGCAGTTTCAAAATTATTTGATTGTGATTTTTTCTTTAGTAAGACATGCGGTTTGTTTGAGTGACACTTATGTACACAGTGATTTTAATGTGTATTATTGGAAAGTCTATGCACACTTAAGAAAGAAAGAACAATGTGAAAGGAACAATTTTTATGATCAAGTTCACCAAACCATCAATCCACACATTTCCATTCACAAACACTCAAAATTATGGCAACCAAACAAGCTCTGTTCCAAAACCTTTTGAGCTGCCTAGAATTTTAATATAACTAACAATATATATTGGAATAAATTGGAGTTGATTCTCTGAGTGGGGTGTGGAGTTGCTGTCTATGAAAAGCTTTCCAAACCAGTCACTTCCACTTTGGCATGGCTTCTCTGATGACATAAGTTTGACGGCTTGGGCCATGGCTTGGGCAGAATATGCTTAACCACGCCCCTCCAACCGTTAATTTATTGAGAGTGAGAGATGATAGGAGGAGCGGAAAAATAAACCCCCCGCCCTCAACTCAATATTCCATTAAGAAGTTGGAAATGTGTCACCATACTGAAATCCAGTCAGCAGCAACTTCCGGTTCACATGGACTTTAATGATGCCTTAGGGTGTCAAATTCAGTCCCTGGAGGGTCACTGTCCTGCAGAGATTAGCTCCAACCCTAATTAAACAGAACTGAACTAGTTGATCCAGGTCTTCAGACTCACTAAGCAGGTGTATTGGAGCTGGTTGGAGCTAAACTCTACAGAACAGTGGTCCTCCAGGACCAGAGATTGGCACATGTACCTTAGAAGGTAGATGCCAAGGCAGGCGGTAGACAGCAAGGCAGCTCACTTGGTTTTGGTAAAGAGCTAAAGTATCATACAAGATGAACAGTATCAAACAGACAATCCCATGACCCATGCAGCAAAGCGAAACACAGCACAGTTCAAACATCTCTCTCGCTCAGTGTTGTGTGACTGATTGAACGTCTCGCTCTTTCTCCTGATCGGTTCATGCCAATGATTGGTTGCGAAGTAGCAGGGGTTCTGTCCACAGCTGTCCTACCTGCAGGATATTTTGGTCCACTGCGTATTAGGAAATGTTTGCCTTTTAATGAATATCCTTGTTGGTCTGTGCTGCCACTGCTTGCTTTCTGTGTTTCCGTTTTTTACCATTTTTAACTGTGCGTGGGCCTGGAAACACAAGTTTGGGGAAAGGTGCAAGCCATTTGATGGGCAGAATGTGGTTGAGTAGAAAAAAGAAAGAAAAGGAAAGCAAGCAAGAAAGATTAAAAAGTAAGAATTTATGGCCTCTGGGAGGTGTAAAACAGACTGTAATTGCACTTCATAAATATTTTAGCCTCATGAGCTTCCAACCCTTTTATCTCGGCACAAGGTTTTCACACACGAGATCAGAAACCTGTTGAACCTGAAGGAGAACTTTCAGACACACTTCTATGTGTTTCAGCATTTGCACACACCTGTGGTCTTTCCTATCCGTTCAATTGCATCATTGCCCAGCACAGTAAAACACAAGCTCACACAGGTGTGTTTGTCTGCGGTGACAGCACAATGCCACAGGCCACCAAGTGCACAATCCAGGGCCAAACAATCATTCAAGATCAGGCCAAACATTCAGTGTATGCATGACATATGTACCTGTGTCTGCTTCCGTGTGCTCGGTCACGTGATGCTGTGACGTGCACACGCATTCCAAATGATCCTCTAACCGGACAAGCACCTCCTTCAATTTTGCTTTCTTACGCGATGCAAACTCTACCTTTGCCACCTGGAAGAAGAGAGAAAGACCAGGTTAGGTTAGCGATGAATAGTTTTTCAGAGAATTGGTGTAGCATACATGACGACAGCACAGATTCTTAACTGTTAAGGTAGTACATGCTCAGTTAGCTCAAAACCCTGCCAAATTGACAAAGGCAACAGTGGAAAAAGTTGTCGAACAATTCCTGGGCAATAAGCCCAAAACAGTTACATGTTCCACAGTTAACGCCCCACTGCAGCACACTAAACTCAAAATAACCACCCAGCCTTACACAGGGTCTTTTACACAGGACTCGTGTCTTTTGTTGTGCTAATTTTAATGCTTAGGCCTCTATTTCTTCTCACTGTTCTGCTAATGCTTGGGTGAATATTTTTGAAGCTGTATGGATGTGGCTGTGCGCGAAATGGAACAGAACTCTGAAAGTGGAGTACCTGTATACCCGGGCCTTAAGGCAGTGGTTCCTGAAAATGTTCCTGGACCAGTCCTCCCAACTCTGCACATATTGCATGTCTCCTTTGTCTGACACACCAATTTCATGTCTTGGAGTCTCTACTAATGAGCTGATGGGTTAAATCAGGTGTTTGATTAAGGAGAAATGCTGTGCAGTGTTGAGGGGGCTCCAGAAACATGGTTGGAAACTAATATCCACATTCCACTGCCCACATCTCACATTTTAAAAGCAAAAATGTGCTCTTTGTTAATGTCCCCTCGATTGGTCTTTTTTTAGCAGAGAAATACATGCTTAATTTGGTAAAAGTTGGTTTTATGGGTTGCTAAAGAAGTTTTGTAGTGCGGTAACGGAATGGTACTCCCCTTGCTCCATCAGAAATGACCTAGAAAGCGTTCAAACCACCACAGTTTGAGTGTGCACAATGGGACTGCATATTTGCAATGAGTTGGCCAAACATTCAAGTATGCATTTGGTGTGCTTCCATGGAGTATTTGTCTGGCTTAGAACACAATCACTAAATTCAGTGTATGACTCACAGAGTGCAAATAAAAACTCAGTCTACCGTGCAAGTGCAATTGGTTTAGCATTATGGAACAAATTATGCAACACTTGGAAATTCCCATAAACCTATAGAGAATCGTCAAAATGATGGTAGGGAGCGAGAGCCTGTTTCGGTGACTCCGTTCACCCGGTTATACCTCTTTCCCTCTGTCTGCTGCCCACTTCTCCCTCCTCTTGGACATTCTTGTGCTTGGTTATATTTACAGAGCCCAGTCTAAAACAGACTGTGGCGTGCAAGAATGTTCTGTGACTGAGGATGAAGGGTGAGACAGACTCCGAGGGGCTTGAGAACTAGTCGGAGGGTTGGGTAAGGGGTTCAGCAAAGGGTCATAATAAAAAAAAAGTCCCCACACCATGCTTTGCTGCCCCTGCCCCAATATTCTCTTTAAAATTTAATTTATCATTGCTTTTGCATCTCAGTTCCAAGTACGAACTTCACACATGCGCTCGCCCACATACTCGAATGCGCTTTATAAAAAGGCCCAAGTTTCTCAGGAGGCCCTTCCAAGCTCTATTTATAAACTACTGTGCTTTACGCTGCAATGAAAGCCCTGCAAAAACCCAGCGCAGCGCACTAATGGTGTGACATCTGATCCAGCCCCGGCTCCAGCAACCCCAACCCCCTTTGACTCGCTCTGCGCTCTGTGAGGACTATTGTCCGGGGTCTGGATAATTGGCATTGGGATTTCCCCACAAGAAAGGTCAATAAAGAAAGGGTGAGAGAAAGAACGGGCATCAGGAGAGGTGCATCATGGGTAATTAGCATGGGAACAAAAGGAACTGGACACATAGCCAAGGGACAGGCAGTTTTTCTGCACATCTGTCAGTGGGTAAAGCTGATGACAAAACGCTGCGGATAAAGCGAAACTGAGAGCCGCAGAAAGAGCGGGGGTCCGATGGCAGGCAGACGACTGGTGGAGCGAACCGAAAAGAAAGAGGGGTGTGGGGAGCAAGTGTTCTTATTGAGTGAGTGACAAAGAGAGGCCTGAACAGGAACAAGGGATGCTGGGAGGGGGGAAAATAAGGGAAACATTTATCTCATGACCTGCATGTCTAGAGTTACAAAAAGAGTATGGGGTGAAATCTCTGCTGTAAAGTATACACACTGGCACCCAGTCAATCACGAAGATAAGGAGAAAAGGTGATCTAATCTGTGCACTTCCTGTCATAGCCCTTTAAAATTGTCTCTAAAAACCAGCAGAAAGGCAGAGAGAGCGAAAAGATGGAAAGAACACAGAATTATAGATATGACAGCAATTGCAGCCCACCACATGCAAAGAAAAACAAACAAAGAAGAGAGAGAGAGAGAGAGAGAGAGAGAGAGAGAGTTTTTTCTTGCATTTCAAAGCATTTTTTTTTTTATTTTTTTTAAGGATCTTGCAATGATTCTCATTTAAATCTCATGCATTCAAACTGATGTATGAGGCAAGGTGTTGTGATGTATGAATAATATATTAAGCACTTCAACAAACTTTTAAAAATCCTCGGTAATGCCTATTTACTTCTATCGTACTTACAAGAGCATTACTGTAATCATACAAAGAAATTAATGTAAGTCAAAAAACTGCATGCTTTTGTCAATTTATAGATTATATATTATTATAAAACTTCACAGGCAGATGAATACAAAAATCTGATGTATGAGACAGCATTAACATGAGCTTACTGTAAATGTTGAACACAGAGCTATGTTGTTCAGTTTTTGTTAGCCTGTAGTTACAACAGGCTCTTTTGGAATATTTTGCTGTATTTTCTATATTAATACGACGCTCATTTGATTTAGCACTATTTGTGTTTCCTCAGTGTTTGCGTCAGAGATGGGGCCTGTATCCTCACTAACCTGGGCCATTTGAGGCTCTTTAATACCTAAAATCAACACTCGCAACACACCTCGTGCTTCCAGTGCCAGCATAAACCATGTATGATTTCTCTTCATACCGACCTCTAAAGGAGGAATCCTTTAACAGAAATACATAAACACTTGCCTTTTGAACCACATCACATGCTGTATTCTTACACTCGCTCACAAACATTCCAAATCAGGAATATCCTCACTGGATTTAGTAACTTTAGCAGTCCAATTACCAGAGATGAATATAAAATAAACATCATTCACACACACTCAGCTGCCTATCTAGATATTCCTACTTTAAGGAAACCACAGTGACCTTGTTCATTGTTGATTCTGAAGAAAAGTTTTCCTCAGGTTGGGTTCAGGTACACTGATTCATAGCTGGAGCGATATGACACCTTAAAATCTCCCAGCAAAACATATAACAATACTTCAAGAAGAGACTTAAAAGAATAGTGAAATAATGAACTATCAAAACAATATCGGACCCCATTGACTTTCACTGAATAAATTAAAAACAGATAAAGGAAAGACATACAGGTTTATAAAGACATGAAGGCTACTAAATGATGCCATAATCCATGACAAGTCCCTTTCAGATTTCTGTTGTGTTAACTAAATTAAATGTGACCTCTTCTCACACTGCAGGTCTGATCTGAATCTCCTCACTGTAAGACGAGGTTTATTCTGTCAGGGGTCCAACTCCTCTCCCCTCCCCCAGTACTTCACTGCAGCACCTGTTGTAGTAGTACTGTGTGATGATGTTTGCATGCAAGTGTGTGTGTGTGTGTGTGTGTGTGTGTGTGTGTGTGTGTGTGTGTGTGTGTGTGTGTGTGTGTGTGTGTGTGTGTGTGTGTGTGTGTGTGTGTGTGTGTGTGTGTGTGTTTTAGCAAGGCTAATAGACACAAACTGCAACACAGCAGTTCTGGGATAATCATTAGTACTGTACACCGGGACGATAGCAAGAGAGAAAGTGAAGGGGAAATGAGGTCAAGCAGAGACTGTACAGAAGAGAAATTAACAAAAGAAAATGTAACACTCATTATGGTGCCTGTAGGAATGGAAAACCTGATTTCAGTTAAAAAAATGCAAATGTCTTTTTGATAGAACCATGTGCATGTGTTGCATCTAATCTGAAAATTTTCATTTTATAGCCTGATTTGACTTAAAGCTGCAACATTTATGTCATAGTTTATTGCTGATTTGACATTTGTTACTGAAACAGCCAAAAGGTTTGGAGATTTCAGTCCCAACTCGAGCAGATAGGAGCTGTGCTAGCATGATAAGAACGGCAGATGAGTAAACTGACTTGCCTTAAAGCTATCAACTCCTGTTACACTTTACACAACAGCTCAATCACTACTGAGAGAGAGAAGGAGAGAGAGACAGGCTAAATGCCAGAGAAAATTTGAAGAAATATAAATGGATTGCAAAAAAGAAGAACATTAGATAGATAGATAGATAGATAGATAGATAGATAGATAGATAGATAGATAGATAGATAGATAGATAGATAGATAGATAGATAGATAGATAGATAGATAGATAGATAGATAGATAGATAGATAGATAGATAGATAGATAGATAGATAGATAGATAGATAGATAGATAGATAGATAGATAGACAAGGACAGGCTAGGTGAAGTTTAACTCCAGTAAGTGTTGCTAGACTCATTATCTGGTGTTATGTTCCACACCCAGCAGTGTTTCCTTTGAAACGAGCTTATCACTGCAATGAACCAAAGTACAGCAGAAATGTGGCCAAGCACACACACAAACACACACACACACACACACACACACACACACACATCAGCACTCCCTGTGCAGCGAGGCCTATTTACAGTCTGTCTTTTTTATATCGCGGCTCTGAACAGCAGTGGCTTGTGCAGACCTGCTCCTTTTTTAGGATGAGAAGGAAAAAGTGAGGGAAGGGTAAATACATCTCTTAAGAGTATTTGCTCAAGTATATACCACCATAGCTGGAAAGAAACACACATAATATATTCTCGTCCCATCCCTGTGCTCAGAGCTGGAAAAAAGCATACAAGACTAACATCTGTATTCATTTTATGCAGAAAATGGATAGTGCTTTACAATCAACTGAACGTCCATTCAGAAGAATGCGGAATATGAATAAATGAACAAATAAATAAAGAATGGAATAAAAAAATGTTCATATAAATACATACACACTACTTTTGAAAAGTTTGTGGATGGTAAGATTTAATGTAAAGTCTCTTATACTAACCAAGACTGCATTTATTTGATTCAAAATACAGTAAAACAGTAATATTGTGAAATATTATTGCTATTCAAAACAGGGATGTGGCTCTGGAGTGGGAGTGGCCCTTATATCTATCCTGCTTAAGATATAAAGTCACCATTGTCTTCCCAGCATTAAAATGGCTTTACAGGACTGTTGATGCATTGCTCTTACCTTGACGGTACGGTGCTGTTTTTTGGAGGGGTGACAGCGCATGTTGCCGGTGTTGCAGCAGCCTGTACAGCGTTTCACCTACCAGACTGGAGGCCATGTGGCTCTGGAGTGGGAGTGGCCCTTATAGCTTAAGGTCAGTCGGGCTTTACAGGACTGTTGATGCATTGCACTTGACTACGGTGCTGAGGGGTGACAGCGCATGTTGCCGGTGTTGCAGCAGCCTGTACAGCGTTTCACCTCCACACACGGAGGCCATATTAGGAAGTTTGCAGCGGTGGGATCCACTTGACTGCGAGGGATCTCGTAGATCACTGTCCGTGTCTTACACATGGCGGGCACCGCTTCCTCTACTGGATGCAAGAGATGAGGATGCATGGATAAATTCATACATTAGAACAGATTCAAAGAATATGCAAAGGCAAGATATTACTTATTAATAAAATAAAATAAGATAAAATAAAATATGGTAACCACCGTGGCATTAACATTTAATGCCATCATTATACTATGGTATAATAATACTGTATTAATTACAATTAACTCAATCACACTAAAAGAAAATAAAGAAAAAAAGAAGTAAAATTAAATGAAAAACCACCAGGTCACATGATTATGGTAATCATTCAGTACAACTGAATTACATTACATTTTTGGGAGAAATTTTGCCTGTGTGCTTCTCTGAAACTGATGCCATCCAGCAAAACAAAAAGGCCCTTAAAATCGCATGAGTGGCAAATATTAAAGAGGGTTTTTAATATCTATGAGCCTCTGTATTTACCTAGACTAAATAAAGATCGACCACAGCACTGAGATCGGCATTCAATCTGGAGGTTTATGCTCTTTCAGAGCAACAGTTGTAACAAAAATGGCCCACAGCTATTCTGAGGCCTGAACAGTTTTTCTGTGCATCTGAGTCAGTGATTGGAAGGTACTGAGGGGCCAGAATATCCCAACACACACAAAGGCACACACACACAGCGCTGCGCTCCACGGTTGATGTAAAGGGGAAGGAAGAGCGCGTGTCAGAGCTCTATGTGCCAGTGTGAACTCTGTTCAGTTCAATGAGCTGTGACATGAACTTTGAATGTTTGGAATTTCCTGGCTCGGATACGTTTGTGACCTCACAAGTACCACCAATCAAAATACTCTCACGTACAATCAAATAAAGAGGTGCCCTCCAGTCATTGTGATTTCCTGAATAAAACTGACATTCTCTCTGCTTTTTATATCCTCAACACTGGAACTGCACCAATCGTAGATGTTTATGTAACATAAAATACTGACTATAACATTATTAGGAGAGTTCTGTGGTTTAGCAAATCAATTCAGGTCAATTCAATAATTGAACATGCTTCTCTTCTGAAATATTTAGCATGTATTTAAATATAAAGCAGGTATAAAAGTTCAAATCACAATTTATTAAAAAAACAGAGCAGTAGCAATATGAGAAAAGTAAAAAATATTTAGTTTAATTTTAAATATTAAATTTACACTACAGTTCAAGGTCAATTGGGGTCAGTAAGTTTTTATTATTAATAATTGTTTTATTCAGCAAGGATGCATTCAATCAATAGATCAAAAGTGAGAATAAAGACTTTTACATTGTTCATTTTTACATTTTAGTTTTCTTTAAAAATGTATCAAATCTGTTCTTTTGAACTTTCATTAAAGAATCATGAAAAAATGTATCAGTTTCCACAGAATATTTATCAGCAAACTGTTTTACTTTTTACATAGCAAGGTGTTTTTTGTGCGTTGCTATGCAGAAATGCAGGACAAGTTAAGCACTAAAATTACAAGTGATACCATGGCATTAGTTGAACTATAATCAGTGAAGCACCATTAATGAACAACCGCTCCGCCAAGCAATGCAGTTCATGAACTGTTAATGGTTGCCAAGCAACTACAGAATTCATCAAATGAGATTCCAGAGGCAGAAATACTTCTTAAACTGAACGTTGTCAAGAAGAGTGACATGTCTTTGAGCAGCAGGTCTTACCGACACTCCTCTTCCGTCTGTGGGACAGCTGCAGACTCTTGAGATCTGAAGAAGCGGCCTTGTATGAGTGATGGCTCTTCTGATGGTGCTTCGGTTTGACCTCCTCAATCACCTCATTTCCAGGACCTCATCAAAACACAGGTTATCCGTATTACTTTCATGTTACTCAGCGAAAAGACAAATCACTTTTTCCCCCCTTTAAAGCCAAGATGAATCCACAATGAGGCTATTGAAAGTCTCCAGTAGATGCCCCGAAGCCTTCCGAGGCGAAATGGCCCTGCCGTGAGTGGCACCAAAGCATGAAATAATTTCCTTCTTCAGAAACTCGTTTTTCCACAAACAATGGCTGCTTTATTCATGAGCTTAATTCGAAATTCATCACGATGGACTTCTGGAGGAACGAGGTAATTTTGGCCCTGAATGTGGTTGCCAAGTTTATTATAATATCTTGTGTAGCATTGACATGCCCGATGAACAAATCTGAACTCCTGACAACCTCGGAGGATTGCCACTGGCACAAATGAGTGAGACAGCCATTCTACACCGCTTAAAGAAGAGGCGGGACTGTAAGACTCCTGAATGCAATATCAGTCCAGTGTTTAAACAACCCATGATGCATATGAAAGCTTCACATTAATAATACGGGTTGAATTAATCATGTGACATAACTGACAACACAGAGCATGACAACTAATACACAACCCGCTTTCCATGCATGAGTTAGGTATATTAAAGGGACCCAAAACCGAAAAGTTTGTCATCGTTTACTCACCCTCATGTGGTTGCAAACCTATTTATTCTGAAATTCATTTTTCTTCAAAAGATATTTTGGTAATCAAACAGCTGCTGGTATTCGCTGAATTCACGGTATGGACAAAAGATACTATGGATGTCTATGGCTACCAGCAACTGTTTGATTACCAACATTCTTCAAAATATCTTCTTTTGTGCTCAACAGAAAGCCGTACAGGAGTTTGGAACAACACGAGAGTGAAGAATTGATGACAGAATTTGAATTTGGGAAACATGAAATAATCTCCTTTTATTTCTACAGACTTTGAGATGTAAACATCCAGGTACTGTAAGCATATTTATATATATATTTATCGTTATCTGATATTGTTCTAGATATTTCATCTGGGTTTAGTTTACCCAAGCGTGCAGTGCGGTTAAACATCAAACTGGCTAATCTGTGAGCGGCTGAAGAACTGCGCCCAGCTCTGAGCCGTGAGGGTGCGACCGAGAGACCAAAGCACCCAAACACACTCTCTCATGACCACACACACAGTCCTGAAGCAGGAAACACAAGTGACATGTCAACAAAAGCCCCACTCTGTTCTGTCTCATCTTTCCTACCAAATGGAAGGCCATTGTTTTGAAGTTGTTTTTCAGACTCAGTCAAAGAGTGCGCGCTGACCCGCAGAGAGAGAGTTCAGCATTTGATCCCGCACAACACACCTTATCTCATGTTCACATCAAAACTCAGTGTTATGATTCAAACTCAAGAACTTTGTTCCCTCACACACAAAAACACAAGACGAGCAACGGAACGAAAGCACGGCTGTCAAAGCACTTAAAGGAACAGCTCACCCAGAAAGGAGCGCTTTGTCATCAAATGTCCTGAAAGAAGGAAACGGAGCAACATTGCTTCATCTTCTTTCAACCCCATATGCAAATGAGCAAATTAGATTTGAGATATTGGCTAAAAAAACATTGCAGGATTTTTTTATATATATATATATATGTGTACCTTCTATTTATTTGGGTTTGTCAATGGAATAATAATAAATGTTTTAATTGTAATTCATTTATATACTGTACAAAAGTATTATTGCTTATACAGATGATGTTTGTGTATTGATTGCTTACTGATATTTATTTTATTAATATTTATAGATACAGTATCTTAATAGATAAAACAATTACTAAATAATGTGATAATTATTTAATTATAGCAAATAAGAAAATGTGTTTTATGTCATATTTATATTTTAACATATTACATATACATGAAAATAAAATACTAATATTTAATGTATTAATATATTTTATCTGTATAGATAGATCAAATATAATAATTAGCAATAAAATAATATTATTAATTATTTAATGATAGCAAATACAATTTTTTATTCTTTTTATGAAATGCATCTATATATGAAAATACTAATATTTAATGTATTAATATATTATATCTATATATAGACAGATAGATGATAGATACAGTATAATAAAATAATTATTAGTCATTAAATAATTTGATTGATGATAGCAAATAAAAAAAAATGTTTCTTATGAAATGCATCTATTTACTCACATTTTAAATAATAATAATAATAAACTATTATTATTATTATTATATCTAAAACAGTTATAAAAAATAGCATTACCTATCAGCAGATTCTGAACCAAAATTTTACAGAGAAAATCATATGAAAATATGTATTTTGCAATATTTACTCATATTTTGTTTTATTAAAATTAAATGTATTATGTATTACATTTACTTGTATTTGTTTATTTAGCTATCAGCATTAAGTAGCCATATCAATCAGCAGATTCTGAACCAAAACCTTTGCTAAACATCTCATTTCCATCTCTTATTCTTCCACACAAGAAAGAAAGTCATACATGTTTGGAAAGACAAGACAAGAGTCGTTAAATCATGACAGAATTATCATTCTCAGTGCATTATTCCTTCAACTCCTCTGTAAAACTGACACATTTCCATCAGGTATCATTTGGCAGGTGATTTTTATCCACATTAGCTTGCAGCACAATAATTACAGGTATGATCTACCTGCAGCGACCCACTTTTATGTGTCCTCCTCACAATCGAGCGATGCTGATGAAAGCATTCTTGCAGTAACTGTGTAAATTGCAGGTTCTGAACTTATAATCTTTGCATTACCAGCGCAGATCTTTAACCACTAGGCCTCTATCATCAAACCCCTCTGTCTCTGACTATCTCTCTCTATGTGTGTGCTTTCTCTGAATCAATTACAAAGGACAACATTAGCCCTTCTTCACGGATTGACAGCTGTCCTTTCATCAAACAAAACGACGTCCCTCCATCTGTGCCGTTTTCTTCTGGATGTGAAAGCGCAGGCGACAGGAGAGGCAGACAGATGGATGTTGATAAGTTAAAAGGCTGCTGGGAGGCGCAGAACAAGTGCGGCCTGTTCCAGGTGAGCGGAGAGGTCACGTGTGCTGACCTCAGAGAAAGAGAGACACGGTTTCCTCCCTAAATCACTGTCACTGCTTTCATGACCTCTAATTATCCGTCCATTAGCGGGAGATACCTATCTGTGCCTTCCTCCTCTCATCATTCGCTCCTCGTATGGACAGTTGACGAGGTTAGCGCTCTGATCTGAGGCACAACAGCCCGGGACTGCTTCCTAAATGAGATTAATCAGGACGGAAAACAGGAAAACGCTCATAGCAATAATAGCATTGAAATCGATAGTCACACAAAACGCTTCTGATATCTATGGATACACAGTTCCGCCACAGATTTAAAAAACAAGAAAGGTAATTCTGACTTTTTTGTCACAATTCTGAGTTTATATCTCATTTTCAAGCAATTCAGAGAAAAATTACATGTAAAGTCAGAATTGTGAGTTTATATTGCGAGTTTATATAAGGACAAAATCAGAATTGAGATGTTAACTTGGAATTGCGAAAAAGTCGCGGTTATGACGTTGCGCTATGGGCTTCCCAAGTTCAAATCCCAGCTCGAGGACCTTTCCCAATCCCCCTTCGCTTCCTGTTAGATCTGAACTGTCCTATCACAATAAAGGCAAAAACACCAAAACCAAGTCTTTAAAAAAAAATCTATTACTTTTTTATTACTTAACTTAGAATTTCTTAATCATATCTCATTAATTATGACTTTTTTCTCAGAATTTTTTGTTTATATATCACATCTCTGAGAAAAAAAAAGAATTGTCAGATTCATACTTAGAATTGGGAGAAACAAATGTCAGAGTATTATTTTTTTTTCATATATATCAGTTCAGTAATGCCCTGAAATGTAAGAATTAAAAACCCTGCTAATTATTATAATATTTTTTTTTTTATAAAGAGTTTTGATCTTAACTTCCTGAGTGGTTGAGGTTAAGAAACTAAACTTCATGATTACAGTGAGCATGAAATAACTTATTCAAGTCCTTCTCTTTGACTGACATGCGACGGCTTTGAGCGGTCTGACTTTAAAAAGATCTGAAAATATACCATCACTGGCGTCAGGCATCTTTTACTCGTCTTTGGTTGTCTGACAGACAGCGTGATTTATGTAGGCACCAATAAAATCTAGATTACTAGAATACTATATCCTTGAAATTTTGTATCTATTTACAACATACCAAGGGTATACTTCACCCAAGAATCAAAAGAAAAAAAGGGGGGGGGGGATTTAATTAGCCTATTTTAAGGACTACTAAGAATTATGCACAAAATTATTTTCTTTATAATATATTTTCATTACAGTATTTTTACTGTGCTTAAATGAGTGTGCTTAACTGATTTTAATATAAATAAATATAAATAAAATACTCGAAAAAAATCTTGAAATAAGAATAAAACAAATTATTAAATAAAGTATGTAATTTAAAATAAATCATAAATATTAAAAAGATAAAGAAAAAAGTATTTTTTCCTGTACATTCTGGTGTGAAGTGTAACCTAGACATGTTCTTGACAGGTGTGGTGAGATTAAAAATCACTGTTTTATGTCAATGCATTGCACACTAATTCTAACCAATGGTGCCAAAAAGCCCAAACATTTTTTAAAGGCAGATATTTTCTATCAAACTTCAAAGGAGCCCCGCCATTTGATATATTACAAGTGCCTGTGTAAATACCAGCTCAAGTGAACTCGGAGACGGCTCGTGTTAGTGATCACTGTAATATAATCCAAACTAAAAGACAGTGAAGAAGACACAGAAGGAGGAGGAAAACAAACAGCAGAATTTGAGATTTCAACCCTGCACAAAGCATATTTCACTGTTTAATATCAACGCTCCTGTTGCAACATCAAATGCCCAGAGGACTTGTATTTATGAGGCGATGCTCTGTTATCATTATTCAACTCGTCCCCCAGCACACCTATCACACCTATGCTCTAACCACAGAAACCAGACTGCTTACACTCATACCCCAAATTATACTGTCTTGCTTTTGTGTGTGTGTAATTACCAGTAATTCCCCTGTAAATGAAATTATAGTGGGCAAATGAAACCACTTGTGGACAACTTAAGTATAGGAAAACTTGGCTTCCCGTTCGCCGTGACGTAAGACTGGACATGAGATCCATGCGTTGCTCTAAAAACAGAAGCAATCTGCAAAGAACTATTTATGACTCTCAGTCTCCACCCATTGGCCAGTATAAACGATACCTTTAAATTGTTTTGTGCCTCTCATAAAACACAGCTTCACGGCTTTGTGGCAGGTACAACATTACACTTACACCACAGCAACTAGACAACAAACACCTGTAAATAGCCCTGCCATGCAGCACATGAGATTAGCTGTCGAACAAAGTCCACAGAGGTGTCAAGAAGACAATGAGCAGAATTTACCTGGGGAATTTACCTCCAGTAGCCGCTGGAGGTCGCTGATGCTGTTGATTTCGCTGTGGGACAGTCTGTCGATGAAATCCTGAGGGATCGCAAACTCCTTCTGCCGACATAAAACGAGATCAGTTGCGCATTTGACAAATCTAGTACGACACAGAGATGTTTTTATGCGTATCAGCAGCGTGAAAATCATTCTGAAGAGGCATTTTATAATCACATCAACACAAATCCAGTAGGCTACATGTGGAATATTGTACTGTTACAAATTAGGATAATACATAGGATATTTAGTATGGAAATAAAATGTTACTGAAAGAGGAAATAACATCGGTTCTCCTTACGTTTATATTAGATTTTAGTGGACAAAACATATTACATCTAAATTATCCCTCATTAAAATGATTGACGATGCCATTGAAATGATATGGAGTTAAAATGACAACACATTGAATACATCAAGCACAAGCCGCGTCTCCTCTTTTTATCGTTGTATGTGATATTTTATTCGGTTTGTCAGTAGGGGGCGATCTTCAATAGTCAACCCTGTTCCCATGATTTTGTACGGTAAACCAGCTGTTATTAAAATAGATATTTGTATAAATATCAGCGTCTGCACATGGCCAGGAATGAACTAGAAAAACCACCGAAAGCCCTCGAAGATGGTCAACCCTGTTACTTTAAACGTACATTTAAGATGAGATGACACAATGCATTTCTTCGTCGGATATGTGTTTATATAAAGTTCTTAAAAAAACACCGATTTTAGAAGTACCGTCAAAAATCTAATAAAAGAACGCTGTAATATTCCAGAGAACAGCTGATCTATTTATCACATGTTCACCCGCAACCACAATTCAGTTGACACCATAAAAAACAAATAATGTTGTGGATCTAAGACACATTTAACAGATCATTAATCCATTCTAGAAAATTACAGGGGGAAAAATATATATCAAATTGACCTCATTATGATGAGACGGGTTTAAAGCTCTAAACCTGCTTCAGTGTAACAAGCTAGAACTTTTCTATGGATCTCACAAGGATCCGTTTTAGTGCACTTTACCTCAGCAGTTGCCAGCAGAAGGTGCGAGGTGAGGAGCAGAAAGCAGCAGAATAAGGTTCTCATCTCCTTCCAATGTCAATTCCCCACCTAATAAGAAAGATGCAGACTGTAGGAGCCTTGGAACCGCTCCTGAGCGCAGAGAGTCCAGAACCATACCTTGAAGAGATCTCCCTTTAAATGACCTGAAGCACCAGCTCAAGTCTACAGAGGAGAATCCAAACTGCCCCGGTACTCCAGGTGCTTGTACTGGTCCAAACGCGCCCTGTATTGAGTCTCAAAAGTGATTTAACTTGCAAAAGGTCGTCATGGCTGTCCAAGCCTGAACAATCCAAAGACAGAAACCCTTTGCATTGCCTAGGTCAGTATATATATATAGATTAAAACTCAAAGAGAAATTCTTCCCAAAAGTTTAGAAGTGAGTCCATGCACCTCATATAGAGATCAGCACTGGATCTTCAAGAAGTAGGCTATGTCGTCGTGCAGTGAAAGTACAATCCCAGGTTAGTATCCATGAATAAAGCAGAAGAGCTCAGAGTTGGTGTTGTTCTCTAGAGTTCGTGCACTGAATGCTGTCTCATGCACGTCTGATCTGCGGAATATATGCGCCTCCCCTCGCGCTCCGGTAATCACCGATGAGCGCTCGAGGAGGCGGTTGGCTGGAGCTGCATGTGAAATTTAACCCTTCTTCAACCCCTTACTGGGGCACTCAAATCTCAGCCTTCTTCCCAATGTGCATATTATCCATCCTAAATTCTATGTGATATTAGTCATTTTCAATACTATTTAGGGCAGATAGGGTGGATTCTGGAGAGTAGGCTAGCCTGTGGGACGCAGGGTCAAATTTGCTTGTAAATGTGTTGATTTAAGCCCTCTTTAAAATCTTAATAGCACCTGCACTTGCACCCATGTAGCTCTCACTATTCAAAATATAGCTAGCATGACCTCGAATTACGTATTTTTTTTATTTAAAAATTCTTCATTTATAAAATATTAAGTAACAAGGAATTAATAAAGCAAATGCACAATTTGCCGCTACCATTTCATTAAAATGTACCATTTCATTAAAGACTGTTCTTGACTCATCAGTTAAATAATGTATTTGAGTAAAATATATATAAATAATTAAAATCTAGATACCTCTAGAAAAGTTGCAGTCTTCTGAAAAAATATAAATAGACTTTTGCTTTTTGAATGATGCCTGACATTTAAGAGAATTTGAACCATTTATATACAATATATAATATTAGATATATCATATATAATATATAATATTAGATACTACAGTAAAGTTATTTTTATTTGAGATACAGTGGTTTAACATGACTTATTTTTGTCAGTGTTACAACTGCCCCAAACACTGTTACAATAGCCCCCACCAAGGGGGCAATTGTAAAACTCTGAATTCTTGCATTTCATTTAATATTATAGTATTTTCCTTATTAGTGAAAATGTATCAGTTGCATTATTAATTAGTGCACCTATATCGGTTTCTTGTATCAAAAGATGACTTGTGTATTTCAAGTATAGTTATGAAGGAAAATGTAAACATTTTTATAATTGCCCCCGGTCTCCCTCCCCTACTATATATAGTACTATAGGCTATGATATGTTGCGTGTAGTGATATAGTAACAATGTGAACAATTTCATGTCGTAACTGTTAATATGTGCATTATAAAATAAATAGTTTGGGTTCCTGTCTTCTGATACACCTAAAACTAGGCCAAAGGAAACGTCAAAACACCTGTTACCGATGAGAATCAGTGCATCGCCCACAGCGGAGCGCTTGCTGCATAGCAACGTTCTGTGAAATCAGAAACTAGATTTTCTAGTGGAAGGATACAACTTTTTTATATATATAAAATATCTCTTTGTAAAACTAACTAATAGAATAGTGTATGTGCATTTCTAAAACAACAAAAACTGAAGTACTAGTTTTCTATTTACTTTTTAGGATTTATAATGGTTACGATAAATATGATAGCCTACTTTACAAAATAATACACCTTTTTCTTTAGAAGTTGCTTGTTTAATATTTACACAATCTCCATTCTTGTTGCCTATGAAGGTCTTCCTGTGTTACTCAATTTTCACTTGTGCTTTCAGCAGAATTCTGATTAAATGACGTGAGAAAAAATCCTGCAGTCCAGCTGTAAGACTTACTCACCCATTCTGAAAGAGAAGAGGATCAGATCTTGATGTACAGTGAGCGACAGAATGACTGTGAGGATCTGAAGAAGGAACAACGATCAGAGGAAATGAAACTTGAAGGATGCAATGAGAGGAACAAGAATTGTGAAGTTTTGGAGAATGAAAAGAGGTCAAACTAAAAACAGAATAGGCTGAAGGAAAGATCCGTTTCTGATTTTCTCTCTCACATTTTGTTTGTTTTTCCTCGACCCTACCCTTATGTTTCACTTTCTGACACTCATCATGAAGCCACCTTAGGTTTTATAAAAGCACTCTAATAAATAAACTCTTTTATGACATTATTAACAGCAAGTACAGTCAAATAAAGAAAGTGAGAGTGAAATACAGTGAGCTGTCTGGCACCTGAGAGGGATTCCCCATTAAAAAGTGCTTTCACTGGCAGCTGAGCAGTATGTTCCTATAAGAACATCATGCCCAATAAAGACTTCCACAGAAGCTGGCATGCAATAAAAACTGCCATAAAATCGTATAATATGTTCCAGAAGTAGATGACTGTTTGTTTCCACATGCTACATGTAGACCATAATTTGTTAAGTCTTAAGGACAGAAGCCTAGCGAAAAATAATTGAACGTTTAAGTTACAAAGTTAGCAACAGAGCCAAGGAGTAGGCTACTAAAAATACAAATAAAAAAGTGCAAAATATAAATAAAACGAGGCGTGAACAAACGGTACTGAAAGACCACAAGACTATAAGAACTTGATAGAACATTAGGATGGATGGATGGATGGATGGATGGATGGATGGATGGATGGATGGATGGATGGATGGATGGATGGATGGATGGATGGATGGATGGATAGACGATAGACAGACAGACAGAGAGAGAGACGACAGACAGACAGACAGACAGACAGACAGACAGACAGACAGAGAGAGAGAGAGAGAGACGACAGACAGACAGACAGACAGACAGACAGACAGACAGACAGAGAGACAGACAGATGACAGACAGACAGACAGACAGACACAGACAGACAGACAGACAGACAGACAGACAGACAGACAGAGAGATGAGACAGAGACAGACAGACAGACAGACAGACAGACAGACAGAGAGAGAGAGAGAGAGACAGACAGACAGACAGACAGACAGACAGGACAGACAGACAGACAGACAGACAGACAGACAGACACAGATCAGACGACAGACAGACAGACAGACAGACAGACAGACAGACAGACAGACAGACAGACAGACAGACAGACAGGACAGACAGACAGACAGACAGACAGACAGACAGACAGACAGAGACAGACAGACAGACAGACAGACAGACAGACACAGACCACAGTTATATTGAGCTTGACAGAAGACACGTGACGGAGGACAAGACACCAGACCGAGACAGACAGCACAGACACAGACAGACACAGGACAGAGGACAGAGGAGACAGACAGACGACAGACAGACAGACGAGACAGACAGACGACAGACCAGACAGACTCAGAGAGACAGACGACAGACAGACGACCGACAGAAGAGACTTGAGAGAGCCCACCTTTGGACTGCCGTCAGGATGTAATCAGAGTCCGCGAGACTCTCATCTACTGCTGGAGATGGAGCTGAAGGAGGTGGGCTGCTCCTCCTCGTCATTAAAGCACTCTGTTAAACTATTTTTAGACTTTCGTTGTATTAATATGACCAAACCACGCAACCCGTAAACAAAACAGAACTTCACCTCCAGACAAACTCGCATCGTCTGCTCCTCCACTGATATCACTGTGAGTCAGAGGTGAAGGAAACTGAGGTTTCTCCCTGAGCCGAGACGCTTTCAGTGATGACATTACACAAGCTCAATCACAGCATATCTGAGCAGTGCACACAAACACACCGTTTATACACAGGCAATTAAAAGATTCTTGTCCAAAGGTATATTACGCTACTCCACCAAGGAATCTGCCCTCTATCCAGTGTGAAGTACACAGTCATCTGCTCTCAGACACTATCCCAGTCGAAGAATGTACGTGTGGAGTTATTGAGTCCTGCGTTATCACTCGGTTTCGTTCCTTTACTTTGCCAGAACATTCACTGGGTTAATCTGTCTACATCAGCAATACCAGCAAGTAGTAGGAGGTTTTCTGAAACTATTTTAAATTCTTGTTTGTCTGACATTTGAATTCACTGTGGTTTGTTTAAAGCTCATACTTACAGTTAAGGGTTTATTTGTGTGGCCAATTCAGGAGAAATAAAACTCATGCCATATCTCATAACCTTGACAACCACATAGCAAAATCCTGAAAACACTCGGGCTTTTTTTGCATGCAAACTTTGCTCCACTAACATTTCTAAATGTGTTCTTATACACTTTTCAACCCTGTTTTCTCTCAAACCATCCAGGTGCTTCTACCATCCTTTGGCAGCTGAAACACACAAAGAGAGAGAATGATTCGGTGTATACTATAGCATTCCCCCTCTATTGCCACTTATTCATAAAAATATTTAAATGCTCAGAAGAGTCAACGATATGAGTGTGATTTTTGGATGCTGTTCCCTCAGTTAACAAATGTTAATGGTGCATGGCACTTGTCTGTGCAAAACTCAGCTGCATAATACTAGGTTTTCTGGGTGGTTGCATACTTGCCCAAGTCAAAAGGGCCCACCCACCTCGGGTCACTTCAGTAAATCTATGGGAGGTTTTTTTGGCATGTTTTCTTGTCTGCCAGGCCAAGGTCTGATCGCCTAAAACAAATAGCTACCCTACAAGATGCCATTTGAAGCAATACAATGCAACAAATGCAATAAAATAAAATAAATGCAATAAAAATAAAATAAAATCCACCTCAGTGGTGCCATTTGATGCAATGCAATAAAATATAATAAAATAATAAAATAAACGTCCAACTACATCAAAGGTAAGGTCCTATAAAAAATAAATAAATAAATAACATACTTACCTTTTCTGCCTTAGCAAAAAAAACTAAAAATTAAAAGCACAAATGAAACACTGTTATAAAGGAATGTGAGCATACAATTTTCACTTAGCTTCATATCATCTCCAAGCCTGCATGTCTTATAGTCCTATAGATCCTTGGAAAAATGATGTGATCACTCAGAAGTGCATTGGACCTGAACACAAGAAACACAGCATCACATCAAACAACACAACTCACTCATGCACATATACATGCACTTAGGGTGATGGTTCTAACAGTTAAGCTTCTGTCATCTTAACATACAGATTATAGGTGTAATCAAACATTTCAAGTGACCCAGAAACTTGAGGTTTTCCGAGATCTCATCTTTGTGACAGACAACTCGATAAAAACGCCAATAAGTTGCTTTGGATTAAGAGTGTCTGCCAAACGACACTGAACTCACATCCACACACACCGTGGACCAGCCTGAACATGCAGGCCTCGAACAGATTTGTTGTAAAACAGTGCCTCTTTATTTCCCCTCTTCAAAAAAGCAGAGGAAGCGGGGAATTCGGGGAGGAGGTGTGCTGGGGTAATTGCCGCTGCTCTGCTGCCTGTCATATGCACGACTTCTTAACTTTTGAGAGCAGCGTGGAATGTGGGAAAGTTAAAAGAGGAAGACAGGGGTCTTACCACATCGTGGTGGTCTGACCTTGGCCCCCGCCGGAGGCCAAACACTGTCAGTGTCGTCCATTTAAAATCAATCCACAGAATATACGATTTCGGTGCTTCACGTTTCTGAATGAGCGAACATGTTCGAGGCAACAGAACAAAAAGAGAAGGAATGACAGTCTTTTTCTCTGAGTTGACAGGCTTCTTAAAGGAGCGCAACAAGTTGCCTTCAGATTTCTATTAGAGCTTTAAGCCCTTGATTGCAGCAACTGGCATGTCAAATTTGGCTCTCGCCTCATCTCTCTAGTCATTCATATGGGACGCAGGTGGGGGGGGAACCAGGGAGGAAGAGGATTTCTGCATTTCGTCTGAGCTCAACCTGCGGTCCTGACAGCACAATGCCCAGGGGTGAGGAGTTTGAGAAAACAAGGGATTATTCAGAAGACTAATCTGTAGGGAAACCTGAGGGAGAAAGTGTTTCATTTCTGTTCTTCAGTTCACTATCAGTTGTCAAACTGTCAACATCAAAGCACTTTACTGACATGACTGGTTTATGAAATAATGCCATTAATATAAAAACAAAACAAAAAGGTGCAATGTAATAAAATAAATGAATGCAATGTGATGCAATAAAATAAAATGTAATAAAATAATGAAATGCAATACGGTAATAAAACAAAAAGCAATGCAATAATATTAAACAATTCAACAAAAATGCAATATAATAAAACAAAAAATAATGCAACAACAATAAAACAAAAAGCAAATCAATGCAATAAAACAAAACAATGAAACAAAAATGCAATATAATAAAACAATCAAAATAATAAAGCAAATCAATCAAAAAAAAAAAAAAAATGAAACGAAAATGCAATAAAATATAATAATAATAAAAATAAAATAATGCAATAATAAAACAAAACAATGAAACGAAAATGCAATATAATAAAATAAAAATAATGCAACAATAATAAAACAAAAAGCAAATCAATGCAATAAAACAAAACAATGAAACAACAATGCAATGCAATAAAATAAAACAATGCAAAAAAACTAAAACAAATCATGCAATGCAATAAAATAAAATAAAGCTAAAGCTAAACAATGCAATAAATAAATAAATAAAAAACAAACAATAAAATAAAATAAAGCAATGCAATAAAATAAAACAACAAAACAAAACAATAAAATAAAAAACAATGCAATGCAATAAAACGAAATAATGCAACAACAAAACAAAAAGAATCCAATGCAACAACATTTTTAAACTAGGCAATGCAATAAAATAAAACAGTGCAATAATCTCTAGTATCCTATTGGCTCTGATGCTTCCTAAATTTAGTGAAATTGAAAAGCAGCATCAATGCAGCCTTATACTTTGTCCTTATTACTTTCATTAAATTTATCATTTTTAAAAATAACTTCATATTTCAATAAAAAAGTCAAAAAATGAAATATTATAATATCAAATGTTATATTCTAAATATGAAATATTATAACATAAAATATATAAGAATGAGGTCTCTAAAAACACAGAATAGTATACGCGGTGGTCAAATTAGATTTGTGCTGCAGTGAATGTGAGACTGCACTCCCTCAGTAGCCCTTGCATGTTCCTGCACTAACTTTCTCCTATTTACTAGCCACATTCCTTAATCTGTAGAAAAAAACTAACCACTCGACTCACCATAAACATGGCAATTAAGACAAAACACTCCAAAACAGACACTAACAATCACAAACAGGTGTTTCTTGGCTTTAAGACTTGTAGAAATTTACAAGGCCCTTAAAAACATCCCTGGCTCTTGTTGAGTTCACAGTTTGATGGGAGCTCTGGCTCTTTTTGATTTAGCCACAATAAGTGTGTGTGTGTGTGTGTGTGTGTGTGTGTGTGTGTGTGTGTGTGTGTGTGTGTGTGTGTGTGTGTGTGTGTGTGTGTGTGTGTGTGTGTGTGTGTGTGTGTGTGTGTGTGTGTGTGTGTGTGTGTGTGTGTGTGTGTGTGTGTGCACAGGAATATTAGATTCTGCCTCACCCGATGTAAGCGGTCCACAATAACAGTTCACACACATCGAAGCATTCATGAAATGCTATTAAAAGCCCCCTCCCATGATGCTTAGCAGCTCCTCTGGAAGCCACAGGCAAGCCGCCAGCTTTTAAAAGAAAATTAGAGGAGTTTGGCTCTTTACTGTTCTATGAAAGCAATAAAGCGACAGGTCCAGAAGCGGCTGAGGAATTCATGAGTCAGTGAGAAGAGACAGAGAGCGGATCAGACATTCTGTTAAACAATAAATAACTAGTGACATGAGGGCGAGGAAATGATAACCAAATTTCATTTCTATTTGATCTGTCCTTAAAAACTTAATGCAATCAGGTTAATTAAGTGATATCAGATTATATATTTAAATTATGTTATTGTTACATTAACATGCACATGATTTAGATTACCTGACAAAATATTTCAAATATAAAATTAGCCTCTAGAATTTTTTTTCGTTTCTTTTTAGCTAAGCATATTCTACTGTATCGTTAAATTCAACATATTTATCCAGAGCAGCGTTTGTTGATCAAATTAGTTTCCCGTTATAAAATACATTTATATACCCTTGAGGAAAACAAGTGTGCTTATTTTATTAAGTGTGCACGCAGTGTACTTAGAAACGTAAGTTTATTTGAAAAAAACTGTACTTGCAGATATAATGAAATTAAATATTAATGAAATGAAAGCCTACTTAACTGTACTTGAAAAAGTCTACTTTTATGACTGTTTCTTACCACACTTAAACTCACTTTAAAAAGTGCTTTTTACAATAATGTCATTAAACATTTTACTTTAAAATACATATTATTATGTTTTAATGTTTATGTGCTTAAAATAAGTACATTATAAAGAAAAATATATTTTTTTAATTAATTTTATAAGTGCTAAATTGCAACTTAAACATTACATGTGTGATTAAAAATATATTTGTATGCATGGCATACACATTTTAATAAAAACGAAATCATGTTTAAAAATATGTAGTTTACCATAAATGGTTGAACATTCGGCAGTAAACTAATAAAAAAAGGAGAAGCAATTATGAAATTACATAAAGATGCACTCTAAACTATTTACATTAAATACATGTTGCATGTACTTTGCAACTTTAAAAACATTTTAATTGCAAATAATATGCAATTACGAGTACAAAAAAATTAAGTTCAGTTCACATTTAAGTATATTAATTTTGTAATAAATGCTCTTTTTGAAAGTCTGCTATAAGTGTAAATTGAAATAAAGACTTTTGATCTGCGTGGCTTCAGTCAGCCCCGTCACATGCAGCACTTGATGGAAAGGCCGTCCTGCATACCACAAATCACATAAGCCCCCTGGGGTCAGAATTATCTTGTGACCTTAAGTATGGGTCAGATGTGATTGAGGACAACGAGCCATCGATCAGAGAATTCAAGAGTCATTTAGCTGAAGTAATAATGGACTGTTCATTTCTCATGCTTGTGTTACAGCATAATACTGTCTGAGTGCCTGTTATTGGTTAATGACACCCTTGAGACTCTTCCATCCTTCCAGCAGATTAAAGTGTGTGTGTGTGTGTGTGTGTGTGTGTGTGTGTGTGTGTGTGTGTGTGTGTGTGTGTGTGTGTGTGTGTGTGTGTGTGTGTGTGTGTGTGTGTGTGTGTGTGTGTGTGTGTGTGTGTGTGTGTGTGTGTGTGTCAGCAGCTCTCAGTGCCAGTGAAGGGCATGTCTACTTAGCAGCGGCCACATTTGGAATGCAGCAGAAGCGCAATGCATAGTACATACTGCACAGTTTACTGCATACTTTAACAACTCAGGGAATAAGTAAATAAATAAATACCTTTGTATTTAATTTGCAATTACGTTTGGTAGTCGGATCAGATAACGCAGATATTCTGTTTGGAAATGCATACAACACTACTTCTGACTTTGTAGTATATGTGTTGTGCACCAATTTCCTAATCTATGAAATTTAACTAAAAAAAAACATGCATTCCAATATTTTATGCTAACTGCATGCCACCTGCTAAATTAAACATGCAACCTCATGAGGTCATGTGACCGCCAATGCAGCACACTAATCAGAAACAATTACTTCTTCATTATGCAGTTTTTTAAAGCATATACTAGTATACAACTTAAACTAAGTCAAATAAAAAACATCCAGTAAAAATCCAGTACAGTAGTGCTATTTTATAATCAATAAAACACTATGACAGTGTTTGTTGATGTTTTGAATTAGATTTTATATTTATAGTTTCTGTTTTCACTTTAATTTTACATAAAGTTTTAGTAATTTTATTATTCTATTTTAATGTCTATATCGTTTGTATTAATTACATTTTTTTATTATTTAGTTTTAGTTATCTCTAATAACCTTGCCCAGTTCATTGTGTCCCGGTCATACGGCACACTTGGGCAAATTCAGTAGGTAATTCAAAATCAAATAACTTTATTGTCTATTATATGGTAATATACATTTGTCTTCAGTTAAAGGCTCACACACATTCATAAAAATACATTACACATAATTACACAACTTAGGTACTTCAGAAATAAATAAGAAAACAAAAACACAAATTCTGCTATTTGACAGGCTATTTTGCCTTATTCAGAATGGACATTGCAGTGGGGATAAAAGTGGAATAACATCCTGGTATTCCATATATATATTGTGCATGATACACTGCATATATATATAAATACACACTCTTAAAAATAAAGGTGCTTCACGATGCCATAGAAGAACCTTTTTGTGTAAATGGTTCCATAAAGAACCTACATCTGAAGAACCTTTCTGTTTCACAAAAGCTTCTTTGTGGCGAAGGTTCTTCAGATTATAAAAAGTTAAGGAAGAGATTCTTTAAAGAATCTTTGACTGAATGGTTCTTTGTGGAACCAAAAATGGTTCTTCTATGGCATCGCTTGAAGAACTTTTTAAGCACCTTTATTTTTAAGAGTATACTGCAAAATTAGTATGAGCATTATTTCAAAAGAAAGACTTTGTCAAAGGGTGGAACGTGGATGCCTCATCGGGACAACTGCTTGTGCGGTTCCTCTGGGACTAAACTGTCATTGGGCAGTTTTTCTTCTTTACAAGGGCAGGTGAATTATGAATGTCACTGTACAGGAAACACATCAAAGTGAATCCTGTCTAATGTCCTGTGGGAATTTGGTTACATTTCATGTTTGATCACATGCAGTATGTGGAAAAAGAATTAGATGGTCAAATACATATAAATATATTCAGAAATGACTTGACTGCCCATAGTAATGAGTTTTTTTATGATTTTATGAAATTTGGACTACCTACTTCCCATCTTCCTATGATCATATTACTAGTGGAGATCTCAATCTGTCAGTTCCATAATTCTATTTGATGCTTTGAGTTCCGGCTGAATTTGAAAAGCTCCAGAAGTCAGAAGAGTGTTTGAATTGTAATCAGATCATGGCTTTATTTCCTCTTCCATTAACTCCTTTGAATTGTGGAATTCCATTATTCAGAGAGATTGTGATCTGCTGACCTGATCTGTGCTCTCCTGATTGACCTCTGCGCCTCCTTTCCTCTTTTGCTCTGATCCTTTCATTCTAGTTTTCTCATTAGAGCCCTCGACCCGAGCAGGTTGGGATTGAACTGTGGTGTGGATGTTCATGCAGTGATACTGCCGTATAGGGAATCATTTAAGACACAAAGATGGCAAGTTGATATCAAAGTGTTCTCACATAATGGTCAGGGGCAAATCTGTTAAATGATTCGTGACGGGGTGGGGCGGTAAAGGCGGGACGCTGCTAATCAAATCTACAGAGACTGCAAATCTGCTCCAAATAAACTGACTGCAAAAACACGAGAAAATAAGGAAATGTTAGATTGTAGTACAAAACAAACAAACAATTGAAAGATTAAAGGAACATACAAATCAAGATAATTCTACATTTTAAATTATGCAAAGAATTTAGAAAGCCTTGTATAGGTAAATAAAAAATCCTCATCAGCTAAAAATATCAAATTCAAAACTAAATTTAATAAAAAAAATGCTAATAAATTAATATACAAAAATAAAATACATAATTAAATTAAACATCTAGAAATCTAATGTTGTTATAATGCTATTCAAAAACCTTTAAAGCGTGCAAAATAAAAAGTTTAAGTTTAAGTAAACAAAACATAAATAAAAATACTAATGTCATTAAAACATGCAAAACAATAATGATTAAAGCTACATCAATCTTATTAATAAAATAAAATTTAAAATAGAAAAATTAAAATAGACAAAATTCAAAGTTGGTAAAAAGATAACATTTAAAACATGCAAAAAGAACATTATAGTTAGTAAGGTATTTGTTAGGATTCTGGGTAGGATTGGGGATATAGAATATGGTCATGCAGAATATGTGCTTTATAAGCATAAATAAACAGCCAATATGATAATAATAGGCATGCTAATATGCAACTATAATGAGAATTGGTCCCTATACTAAAGCGTTACCGTAAAAATAAATAAATAACACATTAATACCCTTAAAACATACAAAACAATTTATAAGTAAAAACATTCCTTAATAAAACATTCAAAAACTGGAAATTAATACATCTAAAGGCATGTATAAAATAATGAAAATATTTATTTATTAATAATTTCAAATTATAAGTAACATTAGTTACAATGGAATTAGTAACAATGGAAGGTCTTAAAATAAGAGGCCATCAATTAAGACTGAAGCTTTTATAATCAAGTGTTTGTTTGTGTGTGTGTGTGTGTGTGTGTGTGTGTGTGTGTGTGTGTGTGTGTGTGTGTGTGTGTGTGTGTGTGTGTGTGTGTGTGTGTGCGTGTGTGTGTGTGTGTGTGTGTGCGCGTGCATGTGTGTGTGTGTGTGTGTGCGCGTGTGCGTGCGTGTGTGTGTGTGTGTAAAGTGGTTGACTGGCAGGCTTGAGTACATTCCCCAGTTGATTTAGTGTGGTTAAGATCAGATGGAATGTGTCAAAGCCAAAAGCTCCAGTTTAATCTCGCTGGCCTCCCCTTCCTCTGACAACACAAGCTGACATCTGACTGGCAGTGTGAGTAAAAGAGAGAGAGATCCGGGGTGAACGAGAGTCAAACAGACAGGAAGAATGATAAGGTGATCTAGACAAGATCAAAGGGGGGTTCAAGAGACAAACAGATGCATTAAACAACGACGAGACATTTAATGGTGTTCAGAAGCTTTTCTTTATTGGCCTGAAGATTTGAGTCACAGAATGTGTGTAAAAGTTGGTGTGTGTGTGTGTGGGCATGTATTTTATTTTGTAAAAACCAAGATACAAAGCATGCACAATCGCTCCTTACAAATTCACTCAAATAACCTCCAACTTATTCATCTAAAAAAACTGAGCTGCAAAAAACCATCACAACAATCAAACAATGGCTGCCTCAAAACCTACAGCACTCTTGAGCTCATCTGTCAATTATACAGGTACGAGTTTTGAACACACAAACAATGGCCAAAATGCTGTTGTAGGAAAGTACTAAGAACACATTAGATCATTTTTTATTAATTTTGGAACATATCCATTAGTACCTTATAGTAAACTGGTGAATCAATATCTCCACATTACGAAAAAAATCTTATTCCCATTTATTTCCAACAAATTTACTTTAGTTTTGATTATTCTCAATTATTTATTTACTTTTTAACATTTCTGATACATTTTGGAACATCTATTAGTACTTTATAGTAAACTGATGAACCACACACAAACTTGTCACATTTCACCCCAAAAATTGAATTATATTTTTCCAGAAATCAATTTAAACACACTTTTAAGAGCATTTTTGGTTTGTGTTTGTATTATTTTCCTGAAAATTGCGTATATTTCTCCACAATATTTGAAACACTGTACAACAAAAAAATATTTTACCCATTTATTTCCCACAGATTTATTGAAATTACCATTATTCTCAATTATGTATTAATGTATTTACTGAATCACAGTAAAAAATCATTTTTCTATTA
This sequence comes from Ptychobarbus kaznakovi, assembly GCA_027422405.1. Taxonomy (NCBI): domain Eukaryota; kingdom Metazoa; phylum Chordata; class Actinopteri; order Cypriniformes; family Cyprinidae; genus Ptychobarbus; species Ptychobarbus kaznakovi. The sequence continues at coordinate 18,503,795 of CM049807.1, forward strand.
AATTAGCATAAACTAAAGGTGGTACAAAAAATATTATTCCAAATCTAAATGGTCCCAAAATAGGCTTCATACAGTATATACTGCACATATATGTAAAGCCTATGATATGTGTGTGTGTGTGTGTGTGTGTGTGTGTGTGTGTTGTGTGTGTGTGTGTGTGTGTGTGTGTGTGTGTGTGTGCGTGTGTGCGTGTGTGCGTGTGTGTGTGTGTGTGTGTGTGTGTGTGTGTGTGTGTGTGTGTGTGTGTGTGTTTGGGGGGGGGGGTATCGGGGTCAGATACGACCTGGAAATGTTTTTGACAGGTTTCGTGAGATTCACCCAAACATGTCATGGCCTCAGGATGTAAGAGCATGTGTGTGGATGTACATTTGTGTGTAATACAATTGCATTGTATAGAATAAAAGAAAAGCAACAGCATACAGATTCAACTCTTACAACACATTAAGACTTCAGCAAGACTCCCATGAAAACCCCTTTTTAAGCTGTCCTATATTAAAACTCGTGTCTTAAAATGTAACAAACCCCTTCCCATTAATCCCAGCTGCAGAAGCACAACGCAGAGAGGGTTAAGGGTGGATGGAACAGCCATGAAAATATATCACTATAGAACAGCTGATTTCGCATTAGAGGGTCAGAGCTCTCGAACAAGACAGCAATCTGACCCACATGGGGTTAAACACAGCACGCTAAACACACAGCTAAAAGGCAAAGGATAAAAAACTCTTTCATCTATGTAAACATATTCATATACTTGTGCCATCTGTAATATTACCTTCCTGTTCAACGCTGAATGGCAAGTGTACAAAATGCATCTCTGGTCTGCATGCATCACGTACTATAGGACAGTTAAACATGCCACATGAAGATGTTTCATATCAGTCCATTTGGGCACCTCATTTCCTCTCTTAATCTGCAGAAATAAAGCTTTGTGACAGCATAGGTCAATTGAAAGTGCACATAAGAAAAAGAATATTACATAAAGGAAGAAAGCAGAAAGGTGGAGCACTTGTGCTTCTTGCAAAATAAAAACTGAATGCTTGGCTGCATAAAATATATATATATTTTTTTTATGATTATTTACTGTCGACCCTGTTCAGAGCAACTCAACTAGGGTTAAGCTAATGATTTAAGCAAAACTGATAAAGTACCTCACATTATTTTATGCAACCAGGCACTCCAGTAACCTGACGGAGGTCTAGATGCATGTCATAAAGGTCGGGTTAGACTGTGAGGGAAATGAAGCTGTTATATCTCTGAATGTTCCTCTTGAGAATCTCAGAGCAGGGCCCGAGGACGCGCTCGAAACGTGGCCGGTCCAGCTTCACGCACTTGAGCGGGCCTCTGGCCACAACTGTGGCTGCACGGAGTCTGTTCAGCAGCAGCGCTATCTCACCTAAATAAATAAATAAAACACACAGATTAGCTTAATGTCCTGAATCAAAGGGTACATATCATAGAAATCCACGTTTTCCCCCCCTTGACATAAAACTGATTTTACATACTCTAACATTCAAAACTCAAAATATCCTAGTGCATCCAGACCATTAATTACTACTAGGTTGACAAAATAATTCATAAATGCGTTATGGCATCAGGTCTGGTGTCCCTCAGGGCTCTGTTTTGGTACCATTCAAAATTACATAATCAACAACACCTATTCAATACTAAGTAACCGGGCTCTCTCGATTGAATAAATGTGTGAACTATGCTGCTACAATAATATGTTATTTTACTAAATGTTTTAAAATAAAGGGAGGGAGGCTCACAGGTCAGGGCTTCCCTATATCATAGTCAATTTAAAGAAGACCAACAGTAGATAATCAGCACAAAATAAAGCATGTTAAAATTTTAAAATGTAAGTAAAACAATAATTAGAATAAAGTTAAGGATGTAAATATAAATAGTTTTAGCTAAAACAGGGTACAAATAATAAACATTAAAAAATAATTAATAATATATTAATATTTAGTAGTAATTAGTTTCAATCAATCATCATCATCATCATCATCATCATTATAAATAATATATTAATGTAAAAAAGTAAAAATTACACTATTTTCACAATTTCACAAAATAATTTTATTATTATGACTGTTTTTGCTCTGTTTAAGTAATAACATTGACTTTATAAGTTGATATAATGAAATAAATGCATACATTATGACCCTTTAAAGAAAATAAGTTGACAACAACAAAGTATTTAAAGACATTTAAACAGATGTTTAAAGGTACTTTTTAATGTAATTTAAAAGGGTATTTTTTTATACATTTATCCATTTGAGCAGTCAAACATTGCAACAATGACTCAACCCAATGGTATGAGTTTGAGGAGGGACTATCTCTTTGGCCAACCAATGGCAGATGGGGGAGTGTTTAGAAAACCTCTTTAAAACAATCACTATTTTTGCCATTCTGTTTGGTGACACTTGTGTTGCACTGCCTTTCTTTATGCTCGCTTTATTTTAACATTTGTTAAAATTCACTGCACTTTGAAATTATACAGTTATAATACAAAAAGCAGTGCCTCGCTATATAATGTACTATATTCACTCGGTCGTGTGATAAGCTAAAGTTCAGTGTGCCTGTGGTGCAGAAGTGTAAACCGCACTTACGGTAAACAAGCACACAGATCTACATTCTGCAAGCCCTGCACATGACGAACTGCCACCTGTTTGGAAATCTACTCTTCCTGTCTGGCTCAGGCACTTCTGTTCTCTTATTTACAAGACTCTGGCACAACGCTGCAGGCTCTGCGATCCTCACAACACTTACCGAAGTAATCAGATGGACCCAGGCGGCCCACTTCAACATATTCCTCATTATCAGACCTGCGCTGCAGAACAGACGCTGTACCCTGGGAGGAGAAAGAGAAAGTGAGATGCAGGTTTAATGAGGAGGAAAACTACAAAAAGAGGAGAAAAAGGAGACAGAAAAGCCTAGCTCATGGTGTCGAGTTTGAGACACGTCAGAAGGATTAGTGAAAGAGAGATTCTTTGCTTTATCTGCCTGCAGGTGTACAGGATTTAGACAACTCTGCATGCTGCTTCAGGGACTCGCACAAAACACACACACACACACACGTCACACACACACACACACACACACACACACACACACACACACACACACACACACACACACACACACACACACGCACACACACACACACACACACACACACAACACATGAATACACGCACACCTGGGCCTGTCAGTGTTGAGATTCTTCAACAATTGTAGAGTTTCACTGCATGCAAATGAAAATCCCCCCCCCCCCCACCCCCAAACCAACAATAACAATACAACAGTAAAAGGAGGGAGGGCTCACAGGCCAAGGCTTTTCAATTCACCAAAGCAGTTAATCAATACAAAAAAGTAAAACTAATTACAATAATGTAAGTGGTGTAAATGTTAAAAAAAAAAGTAAAGCAGGCACAAATCTGTAATATAAGAGAAATTAAAAGTAATTAAATAAAATACAAGTATTTGGTAATACTGAATAACTATTAAATTCATTATTATTATAAAATAATTTACTTAATAATATTTGTTATTATAAATATATTGAAAATGTAAAATAAGAAACGCAAAACAAAAATCAGTAAAAAGAGAAGAAAATAAAATCAATAATAGGAGAATTTAAGCAAACCTGCTTAAAGAATTAAAAATAATAACTAAATATAATAGCACTGAGCAATAATAATAACAAAAATATTATTATTAAATATACAATATAATAAATATTATCCTTTAATATTAACTATTATTAATTAAACCAAATATTATTAATAAATTATTACTATTAAATAAAAAATATTTTAGTGTGACTTATATTATGAACCAGATCTATTTATAAACCAGTGTTAGTTTAGTGTGATGTATTACTGAAACAGCACCGGTCAAAGTATTCAAAAGCAGAGTACTGTCCACTGACCAGTTCTGTAACTGGTAGTACTATTAGATCTCCTTGATATGTTAAAACCTCTAGATAAAACAGAAAAAAATAATATATAAGAGGGAAGAAAATGCTGGACTAAATAAAAAATAAAAATCTGAATCTGAATATAACCACGACACTGTTTTAAAAAGCGCTGTTCCAAAGTAACAGGGTTGACATGAAAATACAGATTATTTTATTACCCTCCAGACTGCGAGGAAACTGGTATCTTGTGAGCAAATGTGGGGGTTGGTTACAGGTTAAGAGGTCATCTACAGACTCAGGGCTTTGCACGTCAACAGCAACAATTTGTATCCTATTTGTAATTTAGATGAAGAGAAAAAACGTGGACTAGTTTTTAAATATCATTAGGGAACTTTATGATTAAGTGACATTGCATATGTGAGAAAGCAGTTCTACAGATACTGCTGATGTGGTTTTCAAACAACAGCCCAGTAAGAATTAAAGAATAAAGCTATTCCATAAACATCTAATAAATCAAATATCAAGGAACTTACTTATCCAATTTAGATTAGATTTAATTTCCTTATTAGTGGTAATCATTGTAATGTACGAGAGCACATACAGTGAGAGGAGGCCCAACGCTGGATGGACACCAGACCTAAGCTGTTTGTTCTCAATAGAGCTGTTGTCTACACTTAAACTGTTAGTGGACACTGACATATGATTTGAAACAGCGTTGCTGAAGACTGAAACAGCGCTTGTCAAAGTAGTCAGTAACATATCACTGTCCACTGCCCATGGCTGTATCTCACTTGTAACACTACTGGATCTCTTTGCAGCTTTCAGCACACAGTTGACCCCATTGACCCTAACATACTGCTAGGAAGACTTGAAAATCATGGGTCAAGTATGAAAATTAAGGGTCAAGGATAGTGTCCATCAAAGCTGTGCCTTGGAGTTATTATTTCTATCATTATAAACACTATTCAATTCCACTATATAACATAATAACACTTTAGAAATTGCATAGTATCACCCTAGCAACCCCCTATAACACCGTAGGAACCCCATAACAATTAGGGGTGTAACGATTCATCGATATGGATCGATATATCGATACGATGCATCGATGCCACGCTTAAAATATCGATATCTGTAGTATAAAAAGGCACCTTTATTTTGGCACTGTCCACATTTTCACATAATGTCCGTCTATGCATTACCGCCAATGCGTGCATTCTCGTTCAATCTCACGTATCAGGACTCGATATAAGGACTGCACGAAGGCACAAGGCGAGCATAAAAGACGCTCGGGATTGTTGGAGTAACAGTCGAGCGCTGTGTGAGAAGTTTCCCGCGCACACATCTGAAGCGCGCGCACGCACACACACATCTGAAGTGCGCACGCACACAGACTCTGCGCGAATACTGAATTGAGCTCTCCTCCACTTTTTTGTGCATGGATGAATAAATACAGACAAAACTACATCAACATGCATGTTTTGGCTAATATCCTTGTAAACAGTAGGTTAAGAAAAGCATATGTCTTAATGTAAACAGTGGAGAAAAAAAGGCATGTGTATCAGTATATTAAATCTGTGCTTTCGATTCTTAAAGAGAAAGAAAACTAATAATAAATCTAATGCTGTCAAAGAAAAATACAAGTGCTCACTGCTCCTGACTAAATAACCTTTGTAACATCAAAAAGTATTCATTTACAGGCTATTTAATTTATACAGTGAAGACTATGCAGTTATTTTACATTCGATTATTACATTTCTTTAGCGTACCTGAAACATGTATTTTAGACTGAGCTGAAAAACCTGAAAAGCACTGTTTATTGAACTTGTGTTTCTTCTATTGTATTTATTTTCTGCTATTGCTTGTAATTTGGTTATCTGTAGAAAAGATGTTTAGCACTGAGCCCATAGCAGCATTTTTAGATTTATGTTCATGTTATATATTTTTGGTTACATTTGTGAGTTAATAAAAATGTAGATGGTTGTTTAAAATAGGTATATAATATGATAATATCGATATATTGATCGGTATACTCCTGTATCGAATCGAATCGTAATCGTATCGTAGAATTTTTTGAGGTATCAGCAAATATCGTATCGCTGGGTATGAGAATCAATATCGTATCGAATCATGACAAACCATCCGATTTACACCCCTAATAACAATGTGTTTAAACAACTTTAAACACTTCAGAACTTGCATAGCAACATCCTAGGCGACCACGTGACCAATAACAGTCTAGCAACCACATAAATTCCTAAAACCACTAAAGCCTCGTTCAGACTGTCAGCCCAAATCCGATTTTGTGCGAATCCAATTGAAATTTTATCATATTTAGGTAGTCTGAACGGCAACAAACCACATTTTTTGTGTTACACGTTTTGTGCAAATCCGGTCAGACCGGATTTAGTGTAGCTTTTTCACATCCTCACGCCACGTAAAACATGCTGAACATCTTTGCAGAAACAAGCTTGTGTCGTTGCGAAGTGTAAGTCAAGCGGGAAAAAACAATAAACTGCTAGTATACGCACTTCTTTGTGTTTTGAAAGTAGTGGAGACGGCAGCACGGAATAAATATACAAATACAGCGCAACCGCGACGCTAACATGTCACAACATCTGTATTGCAAACTGTATTGTTGTTACTGTTGTTTTTAGCGTAGCCATAACAATGCAAAGTCATTACCATAGAAACCAATGCACATTCCGTAAAAACGAAAGAGTGCTTATGGACACACAAATCAGATATGAACAGTTTTGATATGCTGTGATGACAGTCAGTTATTCAAATCAGATACCATCCGGATATGGACAAAATCGAGATTTGGGCTGACAGTCTGAATGATGCTTTAGAACACTTCAGAAATGGCATAGCAACACCCTAGCAACCACATAAATTCATAAAACCACTTAGAACACTTTAGAACTTTCATAGCAACACCCTGGCAACCACCAATAACAGTCTAGCAAATACTAAAACCCCTTACACCACTTGAGAAACCGCATAGTAACACCATAGTAACCACCACCAACAGTCTAGGTACGACAGAAGATGCTAAAACCACTTAGAACACTTTAGAACTTGCATAGCAACACCTTAATAACCACCAATAACAGTCTAGCGGCCACAACACTGTGCTAAAACCACCCGTGGCAACCACTTATGTGGATAACGTTTTCATGGTTGCGCACTAGTCACATTTTCTTCAGTAAATGTCGAAATCAGGTCTAGACTATGCTATTTTCCTGCTAACTTCCATAGCTCTGTAATTTTAGCTGTAAGTCTACCTGAGAGATCTCCAAACACCCTACTGCCTGCTGTGTCTCCTTCCATCACATGATGCATGCCTCTTTCAAGCACTGTGTGAACATCTGCTGATGGAACGGCATTATGTTACAGAGGTCCACAGCTGTGGGACTGCCTCGCTGCCAATACGAAGAATCCGACACGCTGCCAACATCTTATTCAAACTCTAGAACACAAACATTCCAGTTCAGTCAAGCATATAGCTAAGGTAACTCAAGCATACATGCTACCATTTCCACCTGAGGGCATCAAGCTCAATGGGGCACCAAAGACACAGAGTTTGGGACGCCAATGTTGTTGACTTGCTGTTTACTCCCGTTCAGTAAAAGTCTGGTTGTGGCGTCTGGGAGGGCGGCTCTCCACCTCTCATAACATCAAGCATGCCATCTAATTTGCCTTGCTGCAGAAATACTAACGACTCTTCTCCTGCATTGATGTGTGCATGTTAGGTATGCTATTTTTGCACGCTTTCATGGGATGAAGTAGGCAGAACTATCTTTAACATTTTATTCTCTCAGGCTCGTTCACACACAACACACAAACTCTATTTATCTTTCAAGTTACAAATTACTGATTAGTATAATTATTCCTTCTTTGATCTATCTATCTGTTTATCTATGTATCTAGAAAATTCTCTGCTCAGGCGTACAGTCCTTTGACCAGCTCTTACTTGCCATACTTTGGAATAACTTTAATGTGCAAAAGACCTAACCCTGTGAGAAAACGTGGAAACAAGTCAGAACATTGAATTTTTAATATGCCAGGGATGGCTTTCATCTTATTCCGATTTGAATGTCCCTATAATTATGTGGTACATAATGACAGAGTCCACTTTCTTCTTTCTTCCTTTTTTCTTTAAAAAAGCTTTTAAGCTAAGTTTTAAGTTTTTAAGTTTTAAGTGTATCGGCGTGACCCCAGTGGATCAGCGTCCTGGTATGTGCAGGATCTTGGCTGGGGACGTGCTCTCCAGAGGCATGACATCATGGGGATGCCCTGGAGCTGTTGGTTTTGCATTACTATTAAATTAAAAGTCTCACAATCGGCAACAAATTGTTTCAGTATCTGTGGGAAACCTATTTAACACACACACCCCCCACCCAAAAAAAAAAACTAAAATAATTGAGGGGATAAAAAAATACTAACACAAACTCTCAAATGCAAACGAATCAGCAGATGTATGGCACAGAGATCTCTAATTGGCCCATTGCTCTCACACGATTAAGACAGTCTGACAGCAGCTGTATGGGTAATAAACCATATTATGAATCATCGCATTTACCACGGCCCAAATTAAGAGGATGGAACATTATACATGGTGAAATCAGTTAATGTGTGACGCATCAAATCATAGTTGCTCTGTGACTTAATCTAACAAACAACAAATGTATTCCAAAACAGAGTTATAATAGTTAACTAAAAAACGAAATACTTAAGAAAATCCATTACTGAAATAAAATATAAAAAAGAAAAGAAAAATATAAATCATTTTAATTTAATAAATACTTTTATGATGTGCATAAATATAATAATATGCCAAATATGCCATTTGGTGTAATATGCTAAAATGTGCAATAAAGATTTTGTGTGGCAATTTAACAACAAATCCTCATTGGAGTGAAATTGTGTTGTTATGTAAAGTAGGTAAAGTTATTGGCTTTAGTCTTAAATGCTCAAAAGATTTCACAGCATTAAAATGCATTGCATGTACACTTATGCATTGTGCCAAGCTCATTGGGGGACAAAAATCTATCCAAGATGGCAGTTAATGCAAGAGCAATATCTTTTATGAACATGATTATATCATTACAGAAAAGTAATGTAATTTAATGTGGGTAGGCGACCATATGTCCTCTTGTCCTGGCCAAGATTTCTAAATTGCCTAAAACATCTATATTTTGCCTTTTTTTCATAATTACTTAAGATAATGACTGAAAAGTAGTTTGACCAATAGCATGCAGGAAGTTGGGATCTATAGAGAACAGTCAAAGTGATGCAAATACACTTACATGGTTTATCTAATTTAACCTTTATTTAACCAGGCAAGTTAATTAGGATCAGGCTCTTATTTTCATTTGTACATAAATATATTGTATGAGGACTGTATGAAGCATGTCAACAAAGGAAAACAAATCCAAAACCTGGACATTTTAGGCTATTTAGAATTCCTGGTCAGGACATGTCCATTAAACAGTGGATGTTTGGCAGAGCTGGACAATGACACCCACTCATCTCTCGCTTCCCAAGCCTGTGTCAGTGTGTCTGGAAAGCCGTCGCTGGTCCCTCGCTCAGGTCTGGAGTCTGGGCCTGACCCTGTGTGAAAGTCTGCAGCCTACATTCCATCACTGAACCGCTGGCCACCCCGCGCTGGGAATCAGGCAGAGACGGAGGAAGAGAGAGAGACAAACAAGCAGCGAGGCAGAGCCATGTCTCATGCTAAAGTCCTCTTCATTTATTTGTATCTGTCTCTCTGCCCTGCTCTTCCCTGACCCAGATGAACACAAGATGATACAAATGAATAGTGGAGTAGGATGAGCAGAATACAAAAAAGTACCAAAAATTGAAACAGAAAATAGAATAGCTTTGAAAAAAATTATAAAAGACAATAGACCAGAGCAAAGTGAATAGAAAAACATAATAGAAATAACAAAGCAAAACAGAATAGATTGGAAGAAACGGAGCACAACAAAACACATAGAATACAACATAAAACACCAGACAGCATAGAATAGTACAGAGAAAACAGATTAGAACAGAACATACAAATAGTCTAGTCTAAAAAGTGAGAAAAGTGCAGAGCGAAAAAAAAGATTAGAAAACAATACAACAAAACTGAGCAACAACACACACACGCACACGTTTGTTTTTGTGAATTGTGGAGTTCATTCCATAGGTGTAATGGTTTTTATACCGTACAAACTGTATTTTCTATCACCCTACACTTAAACCTACCCCTTACAGGAAACTTTACGCATTTTACTTTCTCAAAAAAACTCATTCTGTATGATTTATAAGCCTTTTGAAATATGGGGACATGGGGTAATTTCCTCATAAGTCACCTTTTCCTTGTAATACCTGTGTCATACCCATTTCATTATACAAATGTATGTCCTTATATGTCACAAAAACGCACACACACACACACACACACACACACACACACACACACACACACACACACACACACACACACACACACACACACACACACACACACACACACACACACACACACACACACACACACACACACACACACACACACACACACACACACACACACAAAACGTATTTTGTTCATGAAGTAAGCATATATATACATTTATACTGTTAGGGAAAATATATATTTCTATAAATGCTGTTCAAACTTTCAGGGGAAAAAAACTGACAGCTTTCACAAAAATATAACGTTTTTCAACATTGCTATTAATAACAAATGTTTCTTGAGCAGCAAATCAATATTAGAATGATTTCTGAAGGATCATGCGACACTGAAGACTGGAGTAATGATGCTGAAAATGTAGCTTTACCGTCTCAGGAAGAAATTACATTTTAAAATATATTCAAATAGAAAGCAGTTATTTTACATTACAATAATATTTCACAAAACTACTGCATTTTTCATGAAATAAATGCAGCTTAGGTGAGAATAAGAGAAAACAAACTCTTTCAAAAACATCTTACCAACCCCAAACTTTTGAAAGGTAGTGTACAGTAAATGCAAATAACTAAAATGAATGGATAGGACAACAAGAGTGAATAGAATATACAGAAAGTGAATAGAATATATTCTGGCCATTTACTAAAGACATTTCCTAAGGAAAGTGCTTTTGTCTGTTTGTTTGACACACACACACACACGCACACGCACACGCACACACACACACACACACACACACAGTTTCCTACACTCACACACATCACACGCACACACTGGCGTGCGTCTCCTTTCATTGTTCATCAGTGAAGAACTAACCTTTCTGCTATAAACGTGTGTTTTCCCAGATTCACTTCATACGGCTCATCAATCTCAGACAATCTCATAACATTCTGCAAAGGAAGAATTCTTACAAAAGCCTTTTCCAAACGCACATATTCATGGCGTTGCCCGATCGCCACCAATCTCAAATCCACAATAAATCTAACAGATAGCGATGCAAAGTTTCACCTGTGTGATGTTTGGCTCCTCAACAGCAGGAATGTTTTATCAAAATTTTGATCAGGCCATCCCCAAAATCTAATTTCTCCTTCAATGGGATTTTCTATGGGATTTTTGTCTGCCAGGAATAAATAATAAATCAATTATATCAAGTGTGAGCAATACCAAAGTGTGAGCAATAATAAAAGTCATGCTTGCCTTAGGAATCAACACTAATAAGCAAGCAATAAACAGGTGGATTCATGGGAGCACAGGTCGGGAACAAGAGGCACCCAAATGAAGGTTTAGAGATCTACTTCACTCAACAGCCTGAGATTATATTAGCACTGCAACCTTCATGGAGGAAAGAATGAGAAGGAAAAAAGAGAAAAGCGCTGAAAATATGAGAACAGACACGGATGGGAAAAAGAGCCCCCCCTCCAGACTTCACAGCATCTTCATAAATGTGGAGTTAATCAAAATATTGTTCAAAGATCTGGCAGAGAATAAGAAGAATGCTGAATCAGCACCACGAGGGCTTTCAGAAATGTAAATGTGCTCTTTTTTGTTGACAGCACAAAGCCAGAGTGTCAGCTAACTAAACAGAGGATAGAGAGAACAAGCAGAACATGCACAATATATTAAATATATAGTATCGCAAAACCTACCTCACAATGTCATGATTTGTACACACAATTCAATTAAAAGTTTAAGCTTAATGATATTGATCCTAATTGTCAGATTGCATTGCAGTAAAACTCTTGTGAACCCTTAGGAAGCTTGGGAGGAACCAAGGAGAGCCATTCTCCTTTAAGTACTTAAAAGACTGTTATTGTGGATACCAAAAAGGTAGGATTGTTCTTAGAAGTGAATAAAGATGGAGATGGTCATTTTCACACACACCTCTGTAATGATGAAGAAATCATCTCCAGGTTCTCCTTGCACTACGATCTTCTCTCCATCTTCAAACTGCACAGGCTCCAGGGCATCGGCCACAGTCAACCTCTCCCACTTATCAAGGGATTCTGCAAAACACAAGAGTTTAATGCTAGGGAGACAAAAACTCTTAGTCAGATTTTCCTTTTTGGATCTTAAGGGGCATGATCAGCTACAACTTCAACCTTTGAACTCAGGGTCCATGAGTTGGCAAAAATAATAATCTTATTAAGGGGTGTGGATCTTTGGGAAGAAAGTGAATAGATTCAATTTATGATTCATAGGTTTTCAATTCAATTCAGGAATGATTTCTGCAGATTCAGAATCATGATTTGATTCTGTATTTTTAAGTGCATTCATAGGATTATGTGAATGCTTCTCACAATGTGTCTTAAGCAAGAAAAAAAAACTACTTAGAGGGACAGTTCACCCAAAACTAAAATTATGTTCTGTCAATTCTGTCAAAATTCTAAAAATCTATTACTGTTACTCTGTTACTGTTACTCACAGTCTACAATATATTTTATTTTGTGTTAGGCAGAAGGCAGAAACTCATACAGGTTGTGGAACAACTTGAGGATGAGAGTTGACAATTTAAATTTTTGGGTGAACTAATTTTATTGCACCCAGAAACATGAATGTTATATATATATATTTACATTTACATTTATGCATTTAGCAGACGCTTTTATCCAAAGCTTTTTATTCAGGCTATACATTTTTTTTGTCAGTATATTGAACCCACAACCTTTTGCGCTGCTATGCTCTACCACTGAGCTATATATATATATTATATATTATACACACACTCACTGGCTACTTTATTAGGTACACATTGCTAGTTGGACCACCTTTTGCCTTCAGAATGGCCTCAATTCTTCGTGGCATAGATTCAACAAGGTGTTGGAAACATTCCTCAGAGATTTTGGTCCATATTGACATGATAGCATCACACAGTTGCTGCAGATTTGTCGGCTGCACATCCATGATGCGAATCTCCCGTTCCACCACATCCCAAAGGTGCTCTATTGGATTGAGATCTGGTGACTGTGGAGGCCATTTGAGTAAAGTGAACTCATTGTCATGTTCAAGAAACCAGTCTGAGATGATTTGAGCTTTGTGACATGGTGCATTATCCTGCTGGAAGTAGCATCAGAAGATGGGTACACTGTAGTCATAAAGGGATGGACATGGACAGCAACAATACTCAGGTAGGCTGTGGCGTTTAAACAATGCTCAATTGGTACTACTGAGGGGCCCAAAGTGTGCCAAGAAAATATCCCCCACACCATTACACCACCACCAGCCTGAACCGTTGAGACAAGGCAGGATGGATCCATGCTTCATGTTCTTTACGCCAAATTGTGACCCTACCATCTGAATGTTGCAGCAGAAATCGAGACTCATCAGACCAGGCAACATTTTTTGATTCTTCTATTGTCCAATTTTGGTGAGCCTGTGTGAATTGTAGCCTCCGTTTCCTGTTCTTAGCTGACAGGAGCGGCACCCGGTGTGGTCTTCTGCTGCTGTAGCCCATCTGCTTCAGGGTTCGATGTGTTGTGCGTTCAGAGATGGTATTCTGCATACCTTGGTTGTAACGAGTGGTTATTTGAGTTACTGTTGCCTTTCTATCATCTCTAACCAGTCTGCCCATTCTCCTCTGACCTCTGACATCAACAAGGCATTTTCGTCCACACAACTGCCGCTCACTGGATATTTTCTCTTTTTCAGTCCATTCTCTGTAAACCCTAGAGATGGTTGTGCGTGAAAATCCCAGTAGATCAGCAGTTTTTGAAATACTCAGACCAGCCCGTCTGGCACCAACAACCAATCCACGTTCAAAGTTTCTTCCCATTCTGATGCTTGGTTTGAACGGTATTATTTTTTATAATATTAAATATATTTATATATAATATTTAATTATTACATTTTTATTTACATGCACCAATATTGACAATACAAATAAAGTGTTTTATTTCCATAGTAGTGGCCATGTTTATCAATGTTTTGTGCATAAGGACGCATACGATAGTGTGCTACATTTCTATTAATTTGTGCATGCAAGTAAATTATTGTTTATATATTTTAAAATATTGAATAATACTTCCCTGAATCAAGGCTCATTTGATTTTTAGCATTTTAAATAAATTCCTGACCGAAACAAATAACTCACAAAAATCCCCCCAAAAATTTGAATCTGTGCAAAGGCAGTATTTGTACTCAATGCATTGGGAAAACAAGTGAATCGTTACACATCTAGATGCCATATTAAATCTGATGATACTATGATAACATCATGGCGCAACAAAGCAGCAATTCATTGAAATAAAAGCCACAGATGTTATAATGAAAAGATGTTGACTTAGTAACAAGAAGTAACAAGCAGCCAGAGACGGATATTTTTAGAGACCATTTTAAGAAAGCTTTGCTTCTTTTGAGTGCAACGAGCATCCGGTGGTCCGTGAGTGACCAGTGGGTGTGTCATCAGAGACTCAGACTAATGCTTTTATAAATAAACTGACTAATCAGAAAGACACCCAGGCTTATCGTGAACTTCCTGCAGATATAAGGACTGCCTCTCGACCTAGAAGCTGCTCATGGACTACTGAAGCCGTGGCCGTGAGAAATGAAACCGCCAAAGCCATCATTCAATACCCACCACATTCCAGAAACCCTTCCCACCTTCCAGCATCCATCACACAGGCGTACCACACACGAACACAACCGCACTGAAACCCTCTGGACTTGTGCAGCGCCGCTCCATCCACCAGCTGCAAACAATAATGAACGCCTCTGCCCTTCACTGTTTGCTCGCTCTGTCATTCATCATTTCCCATCATCCCAGTGCAGGACAGTAGCAGGCGATCATTCTCAGATCAGAGCTCATAATAGCGTTAACGATTAAACAGTTAAAAGGGGCCGGTTGTGTGAGGCTGAGGTGTGTGTTTGTGTGTTGGGGCCAGCCTGTCTGCATGCTCCAGACTAATGGTCACTTTATCAGGCTGGCTAAGACATCCTCACGCCCGGGCAGACGTCCACCTGCTTCAGTCGTAATATGAGTCACAAGTGAGAAAAAAAAAATCAACATTGCATGCTTTAACTGAGAAAAAAGTGTGTATGTGTGTCTATGTCAGCACCATACTCTTTTAGGATAATGTAACATAATATACACAAATACATAATGTATTTATAATTGTATTTATAATGAATTTTTTTATTTATTTAATAATATAAAATGTATTTAAATATAATATTTAATTATTACATTTTTATTTACATGCACCAATATGGCAATAAAAGTGAATATTGAATATTGCTTATTATTTATTTTTATTTTTTGTAATGAGGTCAAGGCTGAATATTCATTTTAATGTAAAATAACCATAAACCATTGTAAAACACTCCATGGCTTCATGAAACAGTGCCGATTTCACCGCAATCTCAAAGAAATCTTACGCAAATAAAAACATGCCCCCCTCAAAGGCGAGAAGACAAGTGAAGAAAAGAGGTTTGGAGAGCGAGAGAGCTGGGCGTTTGAAGACAGGCCGTGACAGGGCTGTGAAACGGAGAACACAGAGAGAAAGAAAAACAGAGGAAACCGAGAGGAGGAGTGTGTTTGTTCAGCCATTTAATAACCCCATTTAGAGCGACGAGTGACCTCAGGGTGCTGAAGGATGAGGGGTCACCACAGAACTGACCATCTTAATGTTCATCTCTCTCTCCTCTTTGTCTCTCTCACCAAACAAAACTTCTGGAATGCAAGTCAGGGTAGAACTGGTGTTGCGTGCCGCAGCAGTGTCTGTCAATCAAAGCTATGCTCTTAGAAATATGGGTTCTTCAGGTTAGCATAGAGGGTTCTTCAGATTTATTTTTTAAAAATAAGGGTTCCAAAAGGGGGCATTTGCTGCGATGCCATAGAAGAACCACTCATGATTCCCCAAAGAATCTTTCACCGTTTTTTATTAGTGTGAAGAACATTTGAAATGATCTACTGTAAAGAACATTCTCCACTATAAAGAACCATTTGTGCAATGAAGGGTTCCATAAATGTTAAAGGTTCTTTAAGGAACCATATATTCCAATAAATAACCTTTATTTTTCGAATTTTTACAAACTTCAGCTTCTAAAGAACCATTTTTGGACATATTTTTGGTTCTTGGGTTGCTACATAAAACTTTGAATGTAAAAAGATTCTTAAATGTTCATTTATAGGTTCTACTGGTCAGTGTTTTGAATTTGTGGTTATTTAAAGCACCGGCACATGATGGAAGAACCAGAGAATAAAAAGTTATCTGTGGAAATAAAAAAAATTCTTCTGTGTCTATAAAACTCTTTGCGTTCTAAATTCAAAATGTATTTTTAGTGGTTAGACCTTTTGAAGGAGTAAATAAAACAAATTATAGGAGTATGTTTTACAAGAAAACACTATTGTAGTTTTTCTACAAAGTTTTGAAAATAATTCCATGTGTTATTTGCAGATTCTTTTTTTTTCAGTTCTAGAAGTTTTTCGATTATTTAAACACAACAAGCCTCAAGGCTGTCGCACACCAGACGAGAAGCTCAGTGCAGCGCCGCGTCACATCTTTAAAATCCCAACACATTGTTTTCTATGAGCGTATGCACACTGGCGGCACCATTCGGCGTCTGTCGGCGGCGCCAAGCAACGACTCAAAACTATTTAAAGACGTGACGTGGCGCTGTGCTTCTCGTCCAGTGCCGACCAACTTTCATAACAACATTCATAAAACACAAGCAGAATGCATTTTTGCATAAATCAATCATAAACCCATGCTTTATTAATTTATTTTAACTTACGAATTCAAAAATGTACATAAGAATGTTTTTTAAGAACAATTTACACTGAAATTAATTCTACCTGGGTTTGTTCACATGGTCTTTCAAATGTTGTACACAAAAATTAATTATTCTCAGCGTTCATGAATAAGCCATTTATAAAATAAAAGTTGTTAACACTTTACAGTAAAATGTCAGTTGTTAACACTAACACTAGCTTCTCTATTCCTTTTGTATTCTATTTGTTTTCTTTTTATTTATTATACAATGAACAAAAAGAAAAAATGCCTCTAACACTAACTTGCTCTATTATTTTTCTATTCTATATGTTTTGTTCAATTGATTATATAATAAACCTTGCTACGTGTACTGCGTTAGGCTAACCGAGACTTGTTATAGCACTTGCATATTATCGCTCTTTTGTTGATTTTGATTGCTTCCATTGTCCTCATTTGTAAATCGCTTTGGATTAAAGCGTCTGCTAAATGACTAAATGTAAATGTAAATGTAACATGAACTTGTTAACTACATTATCTAACATTTAATTACTAAGAATAGTACTTCTAGTTGTATCTGTTATCATTAGCTACTGCACTATGTGAACTAACCTGAACAAACAATGAATAATTGTTTAATACCTAACATTAACAAAGATCAATAAATGCTGTAGTTGCTTCTAGCAAATGCGTTAACTAATGTAAACAACTGAGAATTGTCGTAAAATGTTATTAACCTACAGTATTTGGTCTGCGTTTAACGTTACTTTTTACATAAGAATAGTTTCACTGACAACTTGCACAATTCTGTTTTTCTCATGTTTAATAAACAAGGTGTTCAAATTTAACGCAGCATTTTATGCTAGAATGGTTTTACAAATCGAAATCTCTTGATGGGACTACATTTCTCATGACTTACCAAGTATAGACACCTTGCTGAGGAACTCTTCATACATCTTCCTCTTCCTCAACGTGCTTCCCTACAAAAAAACATTGAAGGAGCCGTTAGAAGACACATGAAGGACATCAGGTAACATAATCTCTTGCCCTCTAATCAGTCTCTACAGAACAAGAATAAGAAACACGGCGCTGAGAACAAAGCCGGGGGACTTTCCTCAAACACTCTGCTGAAGAAGAACTATAAACATCCAGATTAAAGCAAAGTTTGGCCTTCCTTCTCCTTTGTTCCTTGTGTTGCCTTTTTCAGCTCTGTCTCTCTCTAATACTCAAATAAAACACACAGAAACACATTAAGTGGAGACGGTCTCGTAGGAAAGAAAAATCACAAATGATCTTCTTAGTGTCTCAATTGTTTCTTCGAGACATGAGATTAAATGGAGGAGAAGTGGAGACTGAAGTCTCTGCGTTCTCAGATTTAAGTCGTCTCATGTGGGTTCCTCAGATGTTTATTTATCTTACTGCATGTCAACAATTGAGTCCATTTAATTTTAGGAGAAACATCTGAGTTAAAATGTTCCTCTGAGATGGATTGTAAAACTTTATTCACTAAACCACCTTCAAATCCAAGACAACGAAACGTATATGCAAATGTCCAGCCACTGACTGACCGTGAAGCTCTTCTCTCTTACGAGGTCAGTGACCTCTCCACCCCCGGTGTTTGAGAAGAAGATACAAAAACATCAGAACATCTAAGATGGCCTGCAGACACTGAAGTGAAGCATGACATCGTGATCTACTGCGTACTGGCAAGGGCTGGTCAAGCTTAATGGATTGGTTCACCCACACTTCCCAAATAAACAGTATATGTTTTCTGTAGACAGACTCGGTAGGGATCTCTTTACTAGAGCAAATGAGAAAGACACGCTTTTTTGAAGAGGGGGAAAAGTCTCTAAGTTGGCAACACTGTGCATCTCCATTTCTCCAACTACGGGTCGGGCCACGGGTCAAACAGAAAATGCACGTTGCGATAATCACGCGTTAATAAAATTAGTGCCGTTAAAATTAGTTTGTGTTAACGCATTATTAATGAAAAATGAAATTTCTTTACAAAGTCAAACATTTACTGTATAAACAGAAAAATGCTTGAAGATTTCACTTTCTTGTAAATGACTGAACTAACATTTAGTTGTGTAGCCACGGTTTCTGAGAACTGCTTCACATCTGTGCTGCATGGGGTCTGGCACCTTGTGACCAGGTATCCCAGCCCAGGACGATTGCACATCATAACACAATTCCTCTGCATTTTTTGGTTTTGCCTCAGAAACAGCATTTTTGATGTCACCCCACAAGTTTTCTATTGGATTAAGGTCTGGAGATTGGGCTGGCCACTCCATAACCTTAATCTTGATGATCTGGAACCAAGATGCTGCTCGCTTACTGGTGTGTTTGGGGTTGTAGTCTTCACAGTGTACTGTGGCTTGAATTCAGTGTTTGGGAGTCGTCTCACAAACTGTCTGACTCAAACTGTCTAGACCCAAAAAGAACAATCTTGCTTCATCAGTCCACAAAATATTGTCTCATTTCTCTTTAGGCCAGACAATGTGTTCTTTGGCAAATTGCAACCTCTTCATTTTTTCAACAATGGGACTTTGCGGGGGCTTCTTGCTAGAGATGCAAGAGAATTTTCTTGGCCGATTTCGATTTCCGATTTTTTGTGAGTCTGCCGATACCGATTTTTGCCGATTCTGATTTTCTTTCTAAGAACTATAATTGAAAGCATATACAAACAAAAATCTAGGCAAATTTCAATGACATTTTTTTTACATAATAAAATAAATTAAACATTAAAATTCCCCCAATCTGGACTGAGTTACAGATTTTCTCTCACTTAAACAACTCTAAAATAAAGTGCTCTGTTACTTCCAGTAAAGAATATATAAAGAGGAAGATATAGATAACTTAATATGAGTTGCTGAGTTTCTTTCCCCTAACCTTATTAAATGTGTCATATTTCACATCAGATTCTTACTTTGTTTCAATTAATTAAGTTAGCATAATAAAAAACTGTAGAGTTTTACCATTCAAATGAAATTAGTATGAACAAACTCTATATTTCCACTGCTGAGGAAACAGAAGCTGCATCTGAAGTGGTATTATATGCATTTACACTGCAACATTTCAAATACATAAATCATTTTATAAGATTAATGTTTTACATATTTTTTTAAACATACAAATAAATGTTGAAAAAAATGCAATGATACTTTTAAATATGACTAAACCACCAGTAGGCAGCAGCAAATGTCTGTTTTAATGAGTGAGTCATTTATTAATTCATTCAATCGATTCATTCAAACGGCTGATTCATTCAGAAACGAGTCAATTGGCTATCATTATGAATGGGCCACTGATCAATTGACTCACTTGATTCATTCAAACACGTGGAGACACACAACAGTTCTGCTGTGGCTTTGATCGCAACTAGTCAGTATGTGCTGTCTCTCTCACACACTCACTCAGGCTGTTCAAGCTCACAACATAAATACATTATCGATCGCCGTTTACACTGAATGCCATTAAAATTAGAATCATTCTCATGCGAAACGACGTGTTTACACGCGACTGTGAGTGTGCGGTGGCTATGACGTCTCTGCCTGCACCGCTGGCAATAAAAGGATCGGCTCGGAATCAGCAAGACGTGAAAACTGACCGGCTGGTCACCGATTCGGGCCGGTCATGCGAGAAATCGGCCGATTCCGATCACTGGCCGGTCAATCGGTGCATCTCTACTGCTTGCCGATAGCTTGGCTTCACTAGGCGCTAAAGACACTAAAGAGAAAGAAAAAACAAACGATGGCCTG
Source organism: Ptychobarbus kaznakovi (assembly GCA_027422405.1). NCBI lineage: Eukaryota > Metazoa > Chordata > Actinopteri > Cypriniformes > Cyprinidae > Ptychobarbus > Ptychobarbus kaznakovi. The sequence goes on from CM049807.1 coordinate 18,524,645, forward strand.
ACAAAAAAAATCTAAATTTGTCCCTTGTCAGGCTCTGTGTGGAGAACAGTTTCCACGGAGGCTCGTGGGAATTTACTCATTCCCAAAACACAAATACACACACACACTCTACAAACACAAACACTGCTACAGATGGAGCACTCGATGCAGATTACACTGCAGAGCGAGACAGTAAGTATTTAGTTAAAGAATACCAAAGGCTGGAAAGTTTGGTTTAGTTTAAGTATGCCAACAGCACAATGGTCTAGACTTTCAATCTGGAATATCATGCCATCTGAGTGGACGGAGGGAGGGCATTAAAGCAACAGTTCACCTAAAAATGACAAATCTGAGAATACTGACGTCATTTATTGCCCCTGTGTAATGTAAGAGTGTGTTCATACCATGAGGATGCGGCGGTAGCTGTCTCGGTCTATCCCCCACAGTTTCAGGTCAGTCTTGGCTTTCACAGTAGCAGCTCGAGGAGTTCCGTATATCAGGGCTAACTCTCCAAAACTACCCCCTCTCCAATACTAGTCACCCATTCACCGTTTACATACACCTGCAGAGAGAGAGAAATCAGTGCTTATTTCTGTTTATAATGCACATGAATATGCATAACTTGTTTTGTTAATTTAAGACAAAAGCTTTGACAATACATTTGACTTCTGAATAATGCATTTTTAAATAATGCATTTTTAAGACTATTTTCATTTTCATGACCATTATGTATATAGCAAGATTGCTAAAATTCTCAATTCTTCTTTTTATTTTACTACTGCAATGTAAAATAAAATAGATTTTGTATAAATAAAATAAAATAGATTTTTTTAGAAAAATTGTTTGTTCACCAATGCCAAATTTATTTAATTTAAAACTGTAAAAACTGTAATTTTGTGAAATATTACTACAATTTAAAATAACTTTTCTATCTGAATATATTAAAAAATATAATGCATTACATTTTATAAAACATAATATATATACATATATAATATGTATTGTATTATATACTGTACACACACACACACACACACACACACACACACACACACACACACACACACACACACACACACACACACACACACACACACACATGTTGGTTTTTATGGTTTACGGGGACATAGGCACACAAACCGTACACACCTACACACACCCTCACACACACACACACACACACACACACACAAATTTGTGTCACATGCACACACACACACACACACACACACACACACACACACACACACACACACACACACACACACACACACACACACACACACACACACACACACACGTGACAGTTACGATTGTCATAATATAATATAGTATAATATAATTTAACAGATTTTTACTGAAAAATGTAATATATAAAATGTATTTATATTTTTTGAAAGAAGTTTTTTAAAAGTGCATTCATTATATTTATATTATCAAACATACTTTAATTTTATTAAATATTATTACAATGAAAAAAAAATTCTATCTGAATACAATTTAAAAAGCAATTTATTGCCAAAAATTGAATTTTCAGCATCATTACTGCAGTCTTCAGTGTCAGGTGATCCTTCCGAAATGATATGTGTATTACACCAATTGAAATAGAACTGGGAGAAAATGTGCTGTCATGACAATAATGTTAAAAAAGAGAAAGTAATCACATTTCTTGACAGATTTCTTGTGAAATTCACCTATTACATTTTGAATAAGATAATGAAAATGAATACTGTGAACTGATGAACTGTACATAAAAATACACATTTAAACAAAATGCAAAGTGACTATTTGTCCATCTTCAAGGACTGACTGAGCTCTTGTTTCTTATTAATGATACTCATGGGCATTCATAGTGAGACAGGTGATCTGATAACACACTCGCTCCTTCTATCTTCTCAACCCTGTTGGATCCTCTAAAGTGTCTTACGAGGAATTAGATAACACCTCCAGACTCTTTCCCCCGTTTTGTCTTTCATTTTGGCATAACCGTAAGATGTGAGCGGTGAGAATATCTCAGTGAATCTGTGTGAGCATGTGGTTTTCAACAGCCACACACATAGAGAAGCACGAGGAGCCTCTTTCTCATTTTCCACAGAGGCTGGTTCGGTTTCACCTGTGGACACACAATCCACTTGTTCATTTTATGAGGAGAGATAAAAAACCTAACACATGGGGCAGAAATAAACACTCATCTTCTGTCCGGCCTGGCCAGGCGTCCTGCCAGCCATCTAAGACACATTCCACAGGTATCTCTGCTCTCCAGACCGGCCACTGGAACAGGTTCAGGTCACAGCCTCCTTAGAGCCGGCCAACATGTCACTTAAGGTGAGAAAGTGTGCTTACTATTCTTGCAATAAGCCTTCTGTCGCATATTAAAGGGATAGTTCACCCAAAAATGAAAGTTTTGTCATCATTTACTCACACATGTCATTCCTAACCCGTATGAGTTTGTATTTTGAAGAACGTTACATTGGCAATCAAACAGTTGCTGGTAGCCATTGACTTCCATAGTATTTTTTCCATATGGCAGTCAATGGCTACCAGCAGTTTGGTGAACCACATTCTTCAAAATATATACTTTTGATTGAAACTAGAGTGTTTAGAGTATGTCTACATAATTTGTGAAGTTTCCTAATATTCTTAATGTTATTAACAGGTTTGTTTGCATCATTGGGGACTACTTTCAGTACATTGCGCCTGCTGCACTCATGCGCCTGCTGACGGCAGCAAAGTTCCTTGTAACACCAGAATAGAGTATAGTTCAGAAGAGAGTCAGCCAGCTTTTTATTTTCCATCGGTCTTAGTACAAGATGTAACTACAGAAGAGTCAAGCTTTAAAAAGGAAAAATATCTAAACTCTTTGGTCATTTTTGAGCGAGATGCAATTGGTCTAATCCGATTCAATGATCTATGCTAAACTAAGCTAAAAGTGCTCCTGCCAGACCCGGAGATCGGGTGAATGGATTAAAAAACGGTAAAACTCAACTGTTTAACTCTAGGGGAGTTGTAAAATGAGCCTATTTCCAAAAAAAAGTGGAGTGTTCCTTTAAGACCATTAAGTATATACCAAGATCACCAAAATAATTTTACTGCTGCAATATAGAATAAGATCTAATTTTTATAAAATAAAATTGACATTTGAAAAAAAAAGTTAACCTATTGTGAATTTAATAAATAAAAAAAAACTGTAAAAACTGTAATATTGTGAAATATTATTACAATTAAAAATAATTGTTTTCTATCTGAACATATTTTAATATAATTTAATACATGCTATACAATGTATATATATATATATATATATATATATACATACACATACAAACATACATATATTTTTGAGTCAATTATGAATGTAAATAATATAATACAATAATGTATTATATTATATTTATAATATATAAGATTTTTAATTGATTGTTTATTGAAAATGCATATTTTTAAAAGAAGATTTTTAAAAAGTATTATGAAATATTATTACAATTAAAAATAATTGTTTTCTATCTGAATATCAAATTAAAATGTTGTCAATCAAACAGCTGCTGGTAGCCATTGACTTCCATAGTATTTATTTTTTTCATATGGAAGTCAATGGCTACCAGCAGTTTGGTTAACTACATTAATTTTATTGAACAACTTCCATAAAAATAATGGCAAATATTACTTCAAGTGACTGAAAGTGCATGTTTTCTTCTCGAGAGTGTGTGCGCATTCATTTATTCCAACTTTCCCAATTAGCATGCAGTACTACGCGCTCCAAAGTCACCGCAGATTTATCCTTTCTGCTAATGAGAGACATCACCGTCGCAATCGAGATGCATTCCTGCACGATAGCATGTGTCTGGGAGCTTTATGGAGCTGTGCGTTCTCACACACACACATGAGCAGATGGGTTAATGTCTGTATTTTGCATGTGTTTGAGAGCATTAGCGTGGTGAATGCTGGACGGAGCGAGCATGGCTCTGCTGGTCTCAGTGCGCTGGCTCTGACACAAGAGCTCGATACGCCGCAATCTGATGTGGCAGAGACCCAGCGCTGACTCAACGTGCCCTCGGAGCTCGTCCAGAGTAGAGGAGAAATATTAGCACCAATATATCACACAGTAGATCACTGAGCACATACACGAGGAGAACAGACTCAGGACAAACAAGACTGCTAATAACATTAAGAACATTGAGATCAGCAGGGTTTCTTGCTCTTTTAAAATAAAACAAAATAAAGCTTGATGAATTATGTAGACATACTCTAAAATCTCTATATTCAAAAATGGGCCAATCCGAAATGGCCAATGTTATGATGTCACAAGCATGAACACATTAACATATAACGACTCACATTTATGCTCTACTGTTCAAACGTTTGGTGTCAGTAAGACTGTTTTTCAAGGAAGTTAGTACTTTTATTCTACAAAGAAGCATTCAATTCATCAAAAGTCACAGTAGAGACATTTATCTATTTCATGTAAATACTGTTTTTGATCTTTCTATTGATCAAAGAATACAGTAGCGCAACTGTTTTAACACCGATAATAATAATAAATATTTTTGAGCAGCAAATCAGCATACTAGATTGATTTCTGAAGGATCACGTGACACTGAAGACTGGAGTAATGAAGCTGAAAATTCAGCTTTGTATCACAGGAATAAATTACATTTTAAAATATATTCAAATAGAAAACAGTTATTTTAAATTGTTATAATATTTCACAACATTTCTGTGTTTACTGATAAAAAAACAGCCTTGCTGAACATAACTTCTGTTAAAACATAAAAAAAATCTAAACTTTTGAACAGCATATATTCATATTCATTAATCTGTACTGTTCATTAAACAGCATCTTGACATGTGGTTGTTAGTTGTTTCACATAAAGTAATCATTTACATATAATCTTAAAGTTACAGTAGCATAAACAGTCTGTTTGAAAAGTCACAGAGAGCGTGGAAAATGGTCATAAAATCTAAACTATGACCATTAACAGTTCAGGAAGCCATGACTGCCATTATTAATGCACTCTGGGGAAAAAAAATTAAATGCTAGAAAAGTGTGGAAAAGGCCGCTTTAAACTAAACAATCCTATTTACAACAGAAACGAAAAAGGGGTGGAAAATACTACAGATTCCCAGGATGATAAAGACAACTTCTGAGAGAGAGAGAGAAAATGCATTTACAAAGACAATCTATTATAAAGCTTCTTATCTTCTCTTTAAAACAAAACGTAGGAAGTGGATTGTCTGTAGAGATAACGACAGATTTCACCTGAACTTTATCCATGTCATCTTTTGGAAGATAAAGTGTTCCACTTTTTTAAGTGTTAAAAGAAAGTCAGTGGGTGAGATTTGTATCATACAGCACAGACCTACTATTATATGTCTGGATTTTTCAGAAATGTTCTTTTCCTAATTGGGTGAATTGGGTCACAAAAACAAGCCCAAGGTAACATTTCACACAAAAGTCAATGGGGGAAACATAGTTTAAACTTCGCATTAGGGAAATTAGTACAATTAAGTACACTCCAATCCCAAACAGTTGCAACTGTTGGACTTCCGGTGGCGCTGCTGAGTTCAGTCGCCTGTGAATTAGCTCCGCTCAGAATTGTGCTTTTTATGTGTTTTTTTACCTATTTTTACTTTTTTACTTCTCTTTTTATACGTGTATCGTCTGCAATGATTATGTACGACACAAGAACACTTTTGGATATTGGACAGCGCTACACTAACCTGATTCAGGACACTTTATCCACGGACCCAGCATGGCCATTGGAGATACTTCGGAACAACGAGTTGAACAATGACCACCTGAATAACCCCAGGAGACGAAGGAAACACCGCGGGAGATGCGCTGGAATTCGTAACAGACTGAGGAAAAGGGCTCACAGTCCTCCTCTACCGAGTATTCTGCTCGCTAATGTCCAATCCTTGGAGAATAAGATGGACGATCTTAGAGCCAGGATAAGTTTCCAACGGGACATTAGAGACTGTAACATCCTTTGTTTGACCGATACATGGCTCACGCCGACGGTCCCGGACACCGCTGTAACGCCGTCTGATAACTTTTCTGTTTTACGGATGGACAGAACAGCCGAGGCCGGAAAAAACAAAGGTGGTGGGGTGTGTTTCATGATTAACAAGAAATGGTGTGACCCCAGAAATATCTCCATTCTGTCGTGCTCCTGCTCGCCTCATCTAGAACATCTCTCCATTATCTGCCGCCCATTCTATGTGCCCCGGGAGTTTTCATCGATCATTGTTACTGCCGTCTACATTACACCACAGGCAGACACTAGCTTGGCTTTGTCCAAACTCCACGATGTGCTCAGCGGATATATCAACAAACATCCTGACGCTGCCTTCATCATCGCCGGGGACTTTAACAAAGCCAACCTCAAGAAGGTCATGCCAAACTTTTATCAGCATATATCCTGTCCAACCAGAGGACTGAATACACTCGATCATTGCTACACTCCGCTCAAAAATGCCCACAAAGCCCACTCACTGCCGGCTTTTGGCAAATCGGACCATGCCGCCATTTTCCTCACACTGGAATACAAACAAAGGATCGTTCAAGAACCGCCGGTGGAGAGGGAAGTGACGCGCTGGTCCTCCCACTCTGAAGCTATGCTACAGGCGTCTCTTGATGACGTCGACTGGGACATGTTCCGGGCGAGTTCATCTGATGTCAGCGAATTCACGGATGTAGCATTAAGCTTTGTCAACATGCTAACCGAACAGGCCACTGAAACGGTAACAATAAGGACATTCTCCAATCAGAAACCGTGGGTGGACAGAACAATCCGTGATGCGGTTAACCATCGTACTGCCGCATACAACGCCAGTATTTTGTCAGGAAACATGAGTGAGTACAAGGCATCGTGCTACACTCTCCGACGAGCAGTAAGAGCCGCTAAACGCCGGTACAGGGAGAGAATTGAGTCACATTTCCAGCTCAATGACTCTCAACAAATGTGGCAGGGACTGAAGACCATATGTTCCTCTGGAAATAACTCCTCCGCAGAGGTGAGAGCAGATCCGTTGCTGGCCGAAGAGCTAAACACCTTCTACGGCCGCTTTGAATGCAATGGCGGCGGCGCGACTCTGCCGATCAGCGCGTCAGGAAGCAGCAGACAGAGCAGCGATCATGTATTCACCCTGTCAGAGGACGAGGTTCGGAGGGAACTAAGGAGAGTGAACGTCAGGAAAGCAGCAGGACCTGATGGGATTACTGGCCGCGTTCTGAGGTCCTGTGCTGATCAGCTTGCTGGTTTGTTTACATCCATATTTAATGAGTCCCTCGCTACCTCTGTTGTTCCCAACTCCTTTAAAAAATCTGTCATCATCCCTGTGCCTAAGAACAGTAAACCCTCTTGCCTGAATGACTATCGTCCAGTTGCCCTCACATCGACAGTTATGAAGGTTTTTGAGAGACTTTTAAAGAAACACATTTGCTCCTCCATTCCTGTTACTTTGGACCCTCTTCAGTTTGCCTATCGGCCAAATAGGTCTACTGATGATGCCATCTCCCAGGTCCTGCACTCTTCCCTCACACACATTGACAGCACAAATGGCAACTATGTCAGGCTGCTATTCATTGACTATAGCTCAGCTTTCAAAACTATAGTCCCCACCAAGCTAGCTGTCAAACTCTCAGACCTCGGCCTAAACACTTCACTCTGTGACTGGATTCAAGATTTCCTCACCGCCAGACCACAAGTGGTGAAAGTCGGCCAGTTCACCTCCAACTCCATCACCCTGAACATAGGAGCCCCACAGGGCTGTGTCCTGAGCCCCCTGCTCTACTCTCTATACACCCACGACTGCGTGTCCTCTCACAGCTCCACTTCTATCATTAAATTTGCTGATGATACTGTGGTTCTGGGCCTCATTAACAACAATGATGAGGCCGCATACTTGGATGAGGTGGAGAGACTCACATCATGGTGCCAGGACAACTGTCTCTCTCTGAACGTGAGCAAAACTAAAGAGCTGATTGTAGACTTCAGGAAGAGACAGCAGCGGCCCTATACCCCTCTTATGATCAGTGGGACCCCTGTGGAGAGGGTGAGTAGCTTCAAGTACCTCGGTGTAAACATCTCCGAGGACCTGACATGGACTACACACATTCAAACACAGGTCAAGAAAGCCAGGCAAAGACTGTACCATCTGCGACAGCTGAGGAAATTCAGGGTCTCACCAGCAATCCTGAAAACTTTCTATTCAGGGGCCATAGAAAGTGTATTGACTCAGTGCATCTCAGTGTGGTATAGTAACGCCACAAACCAGGACTGCAAAGCTCTGCAGAGAGTCGTGCGCTTAGCTGAGCGCATCTCAGGGTCTGCTCTCCCCTCTCTGCAGGACATCTACTTAAAACGCTGTAAAAGCAGGGCTGCTAAAATCCTCAAAGACTCAACTCACCCTGGTAACCATCTTTTCTGTTTACTGCCATCTGGCAAGCGCTTCAGGAGCATGATGGCAAAAACTGAGAGACTGAGGAGGAGCTTCTTCCCTCAGGCCATCAGGCTCCTAAACACAAACTCAGTTTCATAAACACTTACAAGACTCATTATTAACTGTAAAACATCCATATTCTCATCATCCGTACTGCTGCTATGTGTACATACCCGGTACAACCCGTTTGCACATCCCTCTTGTTCATATTACTATTTATTAAGTCCCAATATACTGTTTTTGCACATCTTATTGTTTTGCACTTTTTATTCTATTGCACATTTTACTCTTTATTTCTCTTTTTTTTACCTATATATATGCTCTTGTGTTGTGTTACTTTATATAATTTTTATTTTTATTCTTTTGCACTGTCCACTGAGCGGACCTGATTTGATTTACATTTCACTTCTGATTATACCCTGTATAATTTATTATGTGACAAATAAAGAAACCTTGAACCTTTGAACTGTACTGACGTTTTTAATTTTAATTGATACATTTTTAAATATACGATACCATAACAATGATACCAATAATTAATATATATATATATATATATATATACACACACACACACACACACACACACACACACACACACACCTACACACAGTATATACAGTGTTAGGAGTAACGCATTACAAAAGTAATACATTACGGTAACGGATTACTTTTTGCTGTAACGCAGTAGTGTAAGGCATTACTAATCAATGATCAGTTATATTTTACTCTGTACATGTTCAGTAACGCTTGCGTTACAACACAATAATTTTTTTTTATTTAATTTAAAGTTGGGCTCCGACTTTTTTAACGTCCCTAAGGCTGGGCTTCGGGCCAATATTCACGTCCTAGTTCAGACGCGGGCCGGGCCTCGGGCCTGTTTTAGGCTCCTCCTTATTCTTATATTTTAGAAATCCATCAATTATTGATGAAAAAATTGCTGCGCTGGTGGAAACAACAGGAGACCGTGCCATGACTGTGAAGAGCGGCTCGACGGTGTTTAGTGTCCCGCCGCAGCAGCGAGCCGTCAGCACAGCGGAAGAGTTCTGCGTTCAAATACACGCAATAAAACTTGCCGTAAAGCCCCAGCAAAAATAATTACCATGAATGTGTCCGGGGGAAATAGTAAGGATTCGCCATCTCCTCATTAGACGTGCCTTTAGAGAGAAGTGCATCTTCACGGTTAATGATTAAATAAAGAGTTTTTATTATGTTTTTATTTATTTAGTTAAGTAGTAATTTAAAGCTTTCTATAGATATATTTATCATGTCTGTGAGGCATTTATTCGCTGTCTTTCGGTTCATTTTTGTGAAGCGCTCCTGTTCAAGATAAAAGCACAATGTTTTGTTGATATTGTGAGTGCACACAAATAAAAGTATACCCTTTATAGTTCCGAATGATGTATTACTCTTACCTTTACCACGTCCTGCGTTTTAGCTTCCACTCTCAGCACAAACTATTAGAAGCAGTGCACATTTATCTAGGTTTAACGTTTAAACATTGTTATATGCTTGAACTGTTTTAGTATATCTATAGATTTTATTTTAGGGAAGTCGTGATGATTTGAGAAGGCTAAATTGATCAAACATAGGCTATGATCAGCCTGCCGGTCTGCCGCTGGCCGATTGGTCGTTACTTTAAGAAAGAAAAAACGTATTTAATGAACAAAAAATGCTCCAAACGTTTTTCTTAAAAAACTTAATAAAAAAAAAAAAAATATATATAAACACTTTGCCATTACATGCAAAATTGAACTATTTTAATAGCTGAAACATGAGTCGTTTTGGGAGAAGGGGAAAAAAAAGACGGGGCTCAGGTCGGAAATTCTGATAAGCTGTCGGACACGGGCCAGACGAGGGCCTCAGCGTCTCGGGCCAGGGCCTAAATTTGAGGCCCGTGCAGGGCTCTAGTCCATTTTGTCATTTTAGAATATTAAGATCTACTTCTGTAGTTATTTTGGTGAAAGTAACTCAAAAATAATACAGGAGTAATGTAATGCATTACAATTCTGAGACAGTAATATTGTAAGGTATCGAATTAGTTTTAATTAACAGTAACAAGTAATCTATAATGTATTACAGTTTGGAAGTAACTGTATATATACACATATAAAATTACCATAATAATAAGATTTTTAAGAAGCAATACATAGCCTAAAAGTTTCATAAGATTCACCCTATCACACTTGCTATAGCGATGAATATATTGCAGATGTAGACATGTATGGTGATAAGTTGCATATACCACAGCACATGTGTGCATTTGACTGTAGAAACCGGTATGAAATACTGAACTCACGTCAACTTCTCCTTGATCAATCACATAAAAGTTGTCTCCTTCATCACCTGAGAAAGAAACAAGAGAAAACTGTGAGTTTATTCCAATCAACCAACTTCAGGAAAAAGACTACTGATAAATAGCACTCTTTCCTTCTTCCTTTTCCTTGTTTTTCTGCTCAGTTGTGAAAATCGACATAAAATATTGAACATACACTACCATTCAAAAGTTTGGGGTCGGTAAGATAAAATGTTTTTCAAAGTAGTCTTTTGTGCTCACCTAGACTGTATTTCTTTGATTAAAAATGAATGTTTTCTATTTAAATATATTTTAAAATGTAATTTTTTTTCTGTGATGCAAAGCTGAATTTTCAGCCTTCGGTGTCACATGATCCTTCAGAAATCAGTCTAATATGCTGATTTTCTGCTCAATAAATATTTCTTATTATTATCAATGTTTAAAAAGTTGTACTGATCAAAATCTTTGTGGCTATTTTTTTTAGGGTTCCTTTATTATTAGAAAGTACCAGCATTTGTTTGAAATATAATTTTTTAGCAACAATGTAAAAGTCTCTACTGTCACTTCTGGTCAATTTAATCCATCCTTGCCAAATAAAATTATTAATTTCTTTACTGAAAAAAAATTACCTACACCAAACATTTGAATGGTAGTGCATGTTCAATATTTTATGTAGATTTTCACAACTGAGCAGAAAAACAAGGAAAAGGAAGAAGGAAAGAGTGCTATTTATCAGTAGTCACTATAAAGTTATCTGCTAAAAGTTAATTGGTCAACCTTTTAAGTGTGCATTAGAATTTAGATGACCCCGCAGCTAACAAAAATAGCCTAAAAGCCACAAAACTCCCATTTTAATTTCATGGGACCTTTAAATTCAGGATGGAAAGGAGGAAACGATAAATAACGTCATCTTGTTCCCAGATTCCATCTCTTTCCGACTCGCCGTTTCCCAAGAACACACACACACACAGTGGTGCGTATCAAAGATAAAAGATGGCACACCACTTTAAAAGCGTCAGCACCTCCCAAAGCGGTGTCGTCTAAACGATTCCCAGGCTTCTTCATCTACACCCCATTTGAGAGTTTTTAATGGACGACTGGGTGTGCCAGAAGCCACGGCCCGATCAACATTTCCAAGTTAAAGGTCGTTACATAAAGCATTTCTGTAGGTTCAGGGGCTCTTTGATGTCTGAGTGTGTGTTGAAATTGGTGTTTGGGATCCTGGTAGCAAACGTGTGTGTTTGCGCATGCCGAAGAGTTAAAAGAGCCCGCGATCCGTGCGCTGCCGAGTTCACGCGGGTTCACGGGGCTAATTAACACCGTACACACTAAGCGCTCATAAATCACACCAGCAATTTATCTTAACACACTCACCGATCGCTAGTGCCTTACACGCCGTCTCTCTCTCTCTCTTTCAACCCATTCAGCTCATTTTTCTTAGTATTGTTCCTGTCTTCCTGTCTTTTATCACCTCTGCTCTGAAGTTTCTGTTTTTTGGCCAACAGATCCTTGAGTCACAGAGTGCAGTCAAATATTTGACGAGAACAAAAAAACGCACACTTCTACACACACACACACACACACACACACACACACACACAAACTTTGCACATTCCTAGATCTCGTTTTATGGGCAATCTGCCCATGTTAGATAAATGCATCGAAACTCTCCTTCAAGAATCGCATTGCACAGAGAGCGTGTAAGACATGCATGCAGTTCACTGTTCTCTATCGCTTATGAACTCCACATGAAACCAAAAAGAGCTCATTGTTTGACTGTATATAAAAAAAACTCATCACCCACCGTTCCTTCTTACATAACTAAAACAATCTGCAATGCATTTGTGAACTTGGTATCAGCACTCTGTTTTGACTTTATGGTTGCTCTTCCATAGCTCAACATGAAGATGTCATCATTCAGCCTTGTCTTAATGTGACCGTTGGCATACTGTAGGCCTGAATGTGGAGAGAATAGGATGGGGAGTGTTGGTCTCTGAAGAATTTTAATGAGAAATGTATGGCTTTATATAGAGATCACATTGCAGATGACTGTAAATACAGTTGAAATGTTTTCTAGAGACAGTTCTTCTGGAGAAACATTAGAAGATTTCAGCAACCGTCTCCAAATGCTTTGAGATGTTTCAGTCTTTCAACTTCATAATAGCACATTTAGTTCAATGTATTACTTGCAATTAATTTGTAATTATTTGTGAAATCTATGAGTAGTTTATTGGTGAAAATTGTTCAGATCTTTCTTTTGATATTTCTTTGGTTTGCATTCTTGTGTTTTGCACTGTATGCACTGCATAAATGACATGTAACATTAAATACATTACATGAAATTAAGGGCCCTATTATACACCCGGCACAATGCGGCGCAAGGCGCGTGGCGCAAGTGTTTTTGCTAGTTTCAGCCTGACGCAGTTATTTTCACATCCTGCGCAGCATTGTTTAAATAGTAAATGCATTTGCGCTCATTTGTGCGCCTATGGGCGTGCTGGTCTGAAAACGAGATTTGTTGAGGCGCATTGTTGGCGCATTGCTATTTTGAGGAACTGAAAATAGACTGCGCCATAGACCAGCTCAAACCTGGTCTAAACTCTAAAGTCAATGGCGCAATATTTATTTTGTTATTGAAAGAGTGCGTTAGTATAAAATGTGCCTCTGGGCAGGTCCACAATGCGCGTTCACTTTGCTTATTACACACAGGGACGCGCAGCAGCACACAAACATGCAAAATATAAACAATTAAAGGATTACAGTGTAAACGAATATTATTGTGTAGGCTACATAAATATAAAAATGTCATACATGTCATAATATATAGTCATTGAGTGTATCAGAATGCTACCTATGTGATCGCGCATGAGCAGATCCATTTCCTCTCTGGAGACGCGTTCAGTCTTTGCGCCTTAAAATTCCAACATTTAATAGCGAATCCGCCCTGGTGTAAGCGCAACTCTCTCTTAAAGGGAATGGGAGATGAGACTCTGATTGGTTTATTGCACGTTACGCCCAAAAAAACACCCATTACTCATTAAGAGAATAGGGACAACCCGTTTAGACCATGCGCCCGGGCACGCCGACCATTTTCCCGCCGTTAAATTAGCAAAAGTGGATTCGGACACGCCCTGAGTGCACTTCCGCCGTGCACTTTAGACCATGCACTTAGATCTTTAAAATAGGGCCCTAAATGTTCTAAGTTCCAAAAACATACTCTACACAAGTACTTTACATGACCACAGACACCTTGAGCTACACAAGCCTGCTTTTATGTGCCATTTTGTTCCAAAATACTATAATATTCAGAACAACAGAAGTGTAGCTCATTTAGACTGCAGTAAATTGGTTTCCCAGAAAATAGCTAAATCTTGGATACCCTTCCATCAGAGATGTTTGCGGATCATCTTCAAAGGTATAAAATAATAATAATAATAATAATAATAATAAAGTAATAAAATAATGTTTTTTTGTAATACTAAAAATTTAAATTTTATTTCAGGATCAGAACTAGGTTTGGGTAAGTCTGTAGATTTGTAAACTAAACTAAACAAAAAAATTTAACAAAATGATAAATAAAAAATAAAATTAAAAATATTTTATAAAAAATTAAATAAATAAAAAATTTATAAAAAATGTATATTAAAAAGAAACTACAATTAAATTAAATTTAAAAAATAACAAATACAATTATTAACATAATTATTATTATTATTAACAGAAAATGTGAGTCTTGATATATAAATTAACTACAGTTCATGTTGTGACTCCAGAAAAAAAACTGTAATAAAATAAATATATTATATATATATATATACAAACGATTCCAAAAAAGACACCAAATTGAATAAAAAAGGAATGCTAATTTACAAATCTCATAGCATATCAAATGCATTTTGAAATGTGCCAAATATTTCATTTTGAATTCCTAAAAAAAAAGTACAGGTAGCAATAATTAAATTACATATAAGAACAACAATTTGAACTTATTAGGTGGCAACATGAGGGTATAAAAATTAACTCATTTAGAATGTGTCTCTCAGAAGTCAAGAATGAAGAATTTCCCCCTGCTAAAATAGTGGAGCAATATCAAAAGGAGTTTCTCAGAGAAAAATTGCAAAGAGTTTGATTATCATCATCTACAATAATATCATCCAAAGATTCAGAGAATCTGGAACAATTCTGTGCGTAAATCAAGTAAAATACTGGATATCTTCCCATTATAAATCACAATACAGGAATAAATAAATAAACATAAATACTTCCAGAAATAACACAAGTAAAAACTCTATAGGTCAAAAAAGAAGCCATAAAACATGATTTTAATATTTAAAATACTAAAGTAAATGTTAGATCAAAATTTTCTTTTTGGAAGGGACATGTCATTAAACAAGGAGAAGTTGTTATCAGCGAGTTCAGAACCTGCAGGTATGGGGTTGCATGAGTCTGTGGGTCATTACACATCTAATAAAGGCACCATCAATGCTGAAAGGTATAGTTCAGAACAAATAATCCAGAAAAGACCTTGCATAACATGACAATGCCAACCACATACTGCATAATTACAACATATGGCTGCGTAGAAGAAGGATACTGAAATTTCCAGATTTTCAAATAGAAAACATTATCATAAATAAAGATACAAAGAATAAGACAGTAGCAACTAGAATGTATTAGACAAGAAACAACATTCCTATTAAATTGAGCAACTTGTCTAAGACGTTTGCAGACTGTTATAATGCCACACAGTGGTAAACATAACTTTTTTGAGATTGTTGATGCCATGAAATTTAAAATCAACTTATTTTTAAAATGATACATTTTCTCAGTTTAAACATTTGATATGTCATCTATGTTGTATCTGAATAAAATATTGAAATTTGAAACTTCCACATCATTGCATATTCACAATGTACAGTGTCCCAAAATATATATATATATATATATATATATATACATACAACGGTGGTCAGAATTATTGGCACCCTTGGTAAATATGATCAAAGAAGGCTGTGAAAATTATCTGCATTGTTAATCCTTTTGATCCTTTCATTGGAGAATAATAATTTAAAATGGGAGGAAATATCATTATGAAATAAATGTTTTTCTCTTATACACATTGGCCACAACTAACGGTACCCTTTTATTCAAAGCTTTTTGAAACCCCCATTTGACAGTTTAACAGCTCTAAATGTTCTCCTATAATGCCTGATGAGGTTAGAGAACACCTGACAAGAGATCAGAGACCATTCCTTCATCCAGAATCACTCCAGACCCTTTAGATTCCCAGCTCCATGACTGTGCTTCTTCTCTTCAGTTCACCTCACTCATTTTCTACAGGCTTCAGGTCAGAGGACTGGAATGGCCATAGCAGAAGCTTGGTTTTGTGTCAGTGACCCATTTTTGTGTTGTTTTTAAGGTTTGTTTTTGGATTAATGTACGGTTGGAAGATCCAAACATGGCCCATTATAAGATTTCTAACAAAATCAGTCACTTATTGATTATAAGGTTTTCTGACCCCGAGACTCAACTATTTTCTGCAATTCTCCAGCTGTGGTCCTGGGAGAGTCTTTAGCCACTCAAACTCTCCTCCTCACCATGCATTAGGAAAATATAGACGCATGTTCTCTTCCAGGCAGTTTCGTAACATGTTATGTTGATTGGAAATTCTTAATTATTGCCCTGATGGTGGAAATGGGAATTTTCACTGCTCTAGCTCTTTTCTTAAAGCCACTTCACTAATTTGTGAAGCTCAATTATCTTTTGCTGCACATCAGAAATATATTCAAGGCACACCTGTGCAATAATCATGCTGTCTAATCAGCATCTTGATATGCCACACCTGTGAGGTGGATGGATTATCTTGGCAAAGGAGAAGTGCTCACTAACACAGATTTAGACAGATTTGTGAACAATATTTGAGAGAAATAGGCCTTTTGTGTACATAGAAAAAGTCTTAGATCTTTGAGTTCAGCTCATGAAAAATGGGGGCAAAAACAAAAGTGTTGCGTTTATAATTTTGGTCAGTTTATATATATATATATATATATATATATATAGGGCAGAAAAAGTATGTTTTTTATCACTTCATTCAATTGCTAAATTATTATAGTATAACAATACATTATAACAGTGATTAATATTATAATTAATCAAATAAAATGAAATTAAATAAAATAACTAATCCTCACTAATATAGTGATGCAAATATGTGCTGTATGTATGATATAAAACTCATGGTTTTTCATACGGTACCTTGCTGGATTACTGTCTCCCCGCCGATGTGTGTGACCGGGAACATGGCATCAAATATGTCACTGCACGAAAAAAAGAGATATATTAGATTAATCTCTCATTCAATCATTTGAAATACACAAACAAATTCCGAATTCAGTTCAACGGAAATATTGGGGTCTTCTTTATGACTGGAAAAACAAATGCCAAGTACATGCTGTAGGCACAGAGATCAAATGCGACATGACCATGTCAACGCTACTGTATCACAACCTTCTACCCACATTTTCACATATCCACAGAAACACATGTGTTTAACATACAAAAGACAACAAACTAATAGTAAATGCTCGTGCTCTGCTCTTTACGAGAGAAACACCCTCAAACAAGAAACAAAACCGCACAGCCGTGCCTGTGTGAAAGCAAACAGTGTCGTAAGTGTTACAAGTTTATGACCCTGATAATTCTTTGTTTTTCAGGAGCCACTGGTGTGTCATGACCCCTGACTCCATCCCACAATACACCTCTGCAGTTACTGCTGCCGGTTGTAGGCAGTGTTTATTTGCTGCTGCTGTTGTGCTGTCAGTGCCTCAGTAGTTGTATTTATCTTATGTTTGCAGTTATGTTTGCATGCTAACTTTGTAAATATGACATCTCAAGGCACACAAATTAAGGAAACAATTATGACTGTAACACAAACAGTGTCGGATGAGCTAAAACCAGTAAATCCTACACCATTTTTTTTATTATTATTTATGTACTATTAGAGGAATTGTTATTTATTTTTAATTACCTTTAATGCTATATTTTATTTTAATTTTATTTGCATTTTAGTCATTTTGCTATGTGTTTTATTAGTTTTTTAAAGATATTTAGCTTTCATTTATTTTTATTTCAGTTTAAGTTTTTGTAATTTTAGCACTTCAGCTTAAACCATTTCAAATGCATCCCGAATTCCGGAAATGTTGGGACATTTTAAACATTTGAACAAAATGAAAACTAAAAGAATTTCAAATCACATGAGCAAATATTTTGTTCACAATAGAACATAAGAAATGTTTAAACTGAGAAATTGTACAATTGTATGCACAAAATGAGCTCATTTCAAATGTGATGCCTGCTACAGGTCTCAAAATAGTTGGGACGGGGGCATGTTTACCATGGTGTAGCATCTCTACTTTTCAAAACAATTTGAAGATATCTGGGCATCGAGGTTATGAGCTTCTGGAGTTTTCATGTTGGAATTTGGTCCCGTTCCTGCCTGATATAGGTTTCCAAATGTTCAACAAAACAAATGTTCTCTATAGGTGAAAGATCTGGACTGCAGGCAGGCCAATTCAGCACCCGGTCTCTTATACTACGAAGCCATGCTGTTGTAATAGCTGCAGTATGTGGTTTTGCATTGTCCTCCTGAAATACACAAGGTCTTCACTGAAATAGACATCGTCTGGAGAGGAGCATATGTTGCTCTAAAACCTTTATATACCTTTCAGCATTCATAGTGCCTTCCAAAACATGCAAGCTGCCCATAACCGTATGCACTTATGCACTTGGCCCACAGGACACGACGGTGCTTCTGGACCATGTTCACATATGGCTTCCTTTTTGCATTATAGAGCTCTAGTTGTCATCTGCAGATGGCACGGCAGATTGTGTTTACCAACAGTGGTTTCTGGAAGTATTCCTGGGCCCATTTAGTAATGTCAATGACAGAATCATGCCGTTGAGTGATGCAGTGTCGTCTGAGGGTCCGAAGACCACGGGCATCCAACAACGGTCTTCGGCCTTGTCCCTTACGCACAGAGATTTCTCCAGTTTCTCTGAATCTTTTGATGATGTTATGCACTGTAGATCAGGGGTTTTAAACCTTTTAGGACATGCGCCCCCCCCCCCCCCCCAAGTTTGTCTAATTTCACTCACTTTTACATTTTATTAATTTTGCAATGCGGTTTTCTCATTTTAATTAGTTTTTTTAATACTTCAATTTAACTTTAATTAGCTTTTATTTCAGTTTTAACTTTAATTTGAGCACTTCATCTTAAATTAATTTATTTCAGTTAGTTACCATGCAACATTTATACATTTTTTATTATATTCAAGTTTTCAAGCCTACATTTTTTCATTTAATATGTAATTTTATTTTATGTTGGCTATATTTTAAATAGCAAATAAATAAATCAAATCATTTTGGTTTCATTTTAGTTTTAGTTAGCAATAACAACACTGCAAGTCGCACAAAAGTTTATTAATTTATATTTATATTGAGCTTAGTAAACACTGGTAATAATTCAACTAAGCTTAGCAAAACATGTAGAAACAGTGATACGTTGTTAAAATGAGTTCCTTTGAGTTCATATGCATGAATATAAAAGTAACTGGATGCATTATACTTCAGAGGAAGCTTTAATGCAGTGATTAGAGGCATTGAAGCTCGTATTCCAGTCTTGAGAGCAAATAATGGAGCATCTGGTAGGTGGTCTTCAGTCGCAGGCACTTGGTTTTAGAAGTTTACTGAGTGTAAAGGATGTTTATTTAAAAAGTTCCACCACGAGAGCTCTCATCAGCTGTCTGGCTGCGGGGATTCCCCAGCACTCGAACTCATTCACAGCCCCGCGGCGTTACGAGATTACCATTTCAGTAGGAGATGATGATGATGGCTCCCTGAAGAACTGAACCACGGCTATTTCAGCGAGGTGAAGTGGTTAAAACAAAGCTGTGAGTAGCGCTTAAAAGAAGCAGGATGGTTAAACTCAAAGTGTATGATGTCAGACAGAGGAAGGATCAGAGGAGAAGTCTTGAGGTAAAGTGAGGGGAAAGGGATTGAGAAGGTGGCTGGTGATGATCGGCGGCAAGATCGGTCTTACATTTGAGAAAGGAGTGGGACTGAAAGCTCTTGTAGCTCAAATAGTGGTGCAAGAGATGGCAAGGTTATAGGTTAAATTCCCCAAAAATGGTTCAAAAGTTTGGGTTCTGAAATATATATATTTTTTATTAACATTTATATTCAGCAAGGATGCATTCAATTGATCAAAAGCTGCAGTAGAGACATTTATGTGGTTACAAAAAAATATATATATTTCAAATAAATGCTGTTCTTTTGAACTTTCTATTCAAAGAATCCTGAAAATGAAAATGTATAATGGTTTCCACAAAAATATTAAGCAGAACAACTGTTCTCAACATAATAAAAAAAATCTAGCCTTGGTGAGAAAAATAGGCTTTTTTTCCTTAAGATAATCTTTTAAGAACACGAAGGAAAAAAAATCTTACTGATCCCAAACTGTTAAACAGTAGTTTATACATTCAATATTTGAACATCTATGTCTAAACACGTATAGATATGGAATAATTCTAGCTTAAGTGGGAGATTGATGTAAACACAGATATCGAATACAAGACATGTTGTGAGAAAGTAAAGAGGTGAAAAAAAAAAAATGAAAACTATAAAACAAAATTCAGATCTATGCATTAGTCCAAATGCAGTCTTAAAGACAGCAAGCAAATATTTAATAACCAATTCTAGAAATTAAGGCAAGAGTTGAAAGAAATAGGGGGGAAAGCATGAATGAATTTACTGTCAACTGCTTCATTTGTATTCTTTCCAAGAACTGCACACACATTATTGTAGGATATCATACACAACAACCATTGTATTTCAGATGGTGGATATTTCAACCAGCAAAAACACCAACACTGACCGGATATACAATACCAGCACCAAAGCAGCAATAACCGGCATAAACCAGTCTTGACCAACATAAGCTGGTCTTTTGAGCAGGAGAAGGAATTAAAACTCAGGAGGTAGATAGCAACATGAGAAGGAACAGGGGTTTCGTCTGAACCTGTCCATGAATGAGTGGGAGGAGGAAAAGTTGGTGGGTTTGAATATAAGAGTGAGAAAATATAAGTGATAAAACACATGGAGGGGGTGGCATTCACTGCAGATGTGGGGTGTGATACACCGAAGAACAGGAGATGTGTCAGTGTGGATGCTGAAGTCACTATGAAGAATGAGTAGAGCACAGCCTATGAGTAAAGTACCCACAGTTCCCATCCAAAAACCACAAATTGATAGAGTGAGTGATGCTCACTGGTGTCAATGAATCAGCAGCTGATCAACTGCTGAGTGTGAGAGAAAACGGTGTAACGTCCTGCCATGCTGTTTCATATTTTTTAACAGAGAATATAATACTTGTATTCATCAAAGACACATTAAACATGTCAAAAGTAACTGTAAAATACATTTACAATGTCACAAAGGGAATCCATTTAAAAAAAATGCAGTTCTTTTGATTTTTCTATTCAAACATTTCTGAAAGTGTCACAGTTTACACAAAAATATGGAGCAGCACAACTGTTTTCAACATTGATACTAATAAAAATGTTTCTTTAGCAGCAAATCATCATACTAGAATGATTTCTGAAGGATCGTGTGGCACTGAAGACTGGAATAATGCTGAAAATTCAGCTTTGATCACAGGAATAAATTACATTTTTAACATATTCAAATTAGTGCTGTCAAATGATTAATCGCATCCAATGTATATATTAGGGCTGTCAATCGATTAAAATATTTAATCGTGATTAATCGCATGATTGTCATGAGTTAACTCATGATTTAATCGCAATCGCACATTTGTATTTGTTCTAAATGTACCTTAAAATAATACTTTTCAAGTTTTTAATACTCTAATCAACATTGGCATAGACACATATGGGTGCGTTATGCAAATGTATGTTTATTACTATTGAAACCATCGTCAACATAGAGCATGAAGACTAGACATGTTTCAAAGGTCATAGATGAACTTGTTCATGTCTATTAGACAAATGGGAAAATAAATACCAGGTTCCTATTACTTCTGTTTCTTTGCACTGAGCAATTTACTTACAAACCTGTTTACATTTTTTACAGACATGGCAGCTCTTCTTCTGAACATGCAAAATCTACATTTATTATTACATTTGTTTGCCTCTCTGTGCCCACATACTGTATTTTGATGCAGTTAAATTCTCAATAAAACTGTTTTCATTGATATATTTGACTGTTTCTGTTGTCAGACAACGGAACGAATATGAAATAGTGATTAAAACACGAACCATTAAGACTACATAACTAGCTCTCCTTTACAAGATGTTAATCTGCACAAAAATCCTGATAATCGAGCCGTCGTCTGATGAAACCAAATACACATAAGATTAAAATAGCTGTGCTGTTCCAGGCACTGCATTACATGTCCAGATCACTTCGCTAAATGATTTCAGTTATTTCAAAAGGTCCGTACACCCCAAAACAGCAAAAGAACCAAAACCGACAACAATACTGGCCAAACAAATAAATGCAGTAAACTATAGGATAAAAATGACAGATAATTCCCATGTTTTTGCCACAAAACTATGTTTTATTATGTACGAAAAGCACAAGCTACTCTACCTCTCCCACTCTCTCTCCCTCACAGATGCACATACAGTTTGCATGCACACATAACACTAATGTTGTTAGCACTGCAGCTACTCAAACGATTTTATCAGTAACATAGTTTAACAACTTAAAAACTACTTGACTTCTCACAAGCGAGGTAACAACGACAGCGCTGTTCGTGAAGAAAATTAACTTAGTTTCACTATTACTAGAGACACTGTCGAGAGACGCACAGACTCACAAAGGCAATCTCTCTCTCTCTCTCTCTCTCTCTCTCATAACTTAGTTTTTGCAGTCATCAAGCCTCCGTTGCGGTTTATAAAATTACAGCCTTGGTGACTAAAACTTTTTAAATATATCATCTGTGTAAGTACAGTCAGTATTTTTGACTGATTTGTTCCTGTTTGCACCTTATTCTGCTCAATAATCACAACTGGTTACCAATCACAGCTTGTGTTGTTTTCATGCCATTCAGGGACATTTATACTTTGTTGAAGATACAGAGCAGAACATCGTATAAAGAAAGATATAAGACAGCTATTGATTATCATGTGTATTTGGTTTCTTAGCGTCTGGATTTTTGTGCAGATTAACAATAAAGGAGAGCTTTATGTAGTCTTAATTACTGTTTTTGTGTTTGTACGTGTGACCGCAAAATCTAATGAGGCACCTAAATCATCACCTCTTCTTTTCTTCTTTAATTGAACCTCACTCTTTCAAAGGGAAAGTGTTAAAAGCACCAACATTAGGTCTCCTTTATTTGTCCACACAAGCCTGAGCCTGCCTTACACTCGCAAACGTCAAGGGAAAACCAGCTGAATGCAAAGGAACAAACTCTTTAGCCTTCAGACAGTAAAAGCCAGCTGAGGTAAAGCATGTTCTGGAGCCCAATGACTTTCAAACGAAGTCATACAGGTTAGAAACAAAATCAAGATGAGTAAAAGAAGACAAAATATCAATTTCTGGTGTACTCTCTCTTTAACACTTGAATGGCACAACTTTCACTTAATCATCAGTGAAGTCACATCAGAGAGTAACGTCTGGTTTAAAGCATTTGACTGTGACACATCTGGGTGTTTGTTTAATCTGTGAGTGGAAGCTGCAACATGCTGTGTGTTAAACCGATGACAGACTCACACACCTGTGTACTTTTATGAGATCAGTCTTGAGACACGCTATCTGCAAAACTCAGTCTCTCAATAAGGACAGATGTTTACAAATGGGCCTCTGTGGTCACATACCAGTCCATAATCCATAAAAACACTTCCTCCAGGGAAAAAGTCCATCCTCTGTTGCCCTCTCAGATCTAAATCCACCAATATATTTGTTTAGAATATGTTCAATATTAGAATATGTGATTTTAGAACAGTTTTGGACTGTTTTCGCTTGTAAACGGTGCTTGATCTGTGAATATTTCTCTCTGATTCAGACAAGATGACTTTTTCACTGGAGAAAGTGAAATTATGGATATAGGAAGAAACTGTTTGACGGCACCCATTTACTGTAGAGGATAAAATGGTGAGCAAGTGATGTAGTGCTAAAATTTCAAATCTGTTCAGATAAAAGAAACAAACTCATCTATAACCAGTAAATTTGTATTTTTTGAGTGAACTATTACAGTTGTAATAGAGGGTTCCAAGTGTAACCTGACTCATTTTGGGGACTAAACTAATTATGTGACAAGAAATGCAGCAAGTTATGACAAAATTAATTTACAGTTGAATACAAAATGCATTTCATGACACAATGAGTGCATCCTGGTTATTTTACATTACCATTTAATTCATGTCTTGTATACTCGCCAAGGCTACATTTATTTGATCAAAAATACAGTACAACTGTAATATTCACAAAAGTGATCACTGGGCAGTGCAAATTGTTAGTGATTTTTTTTCAGAATTCTTCAAAAGATATCTTTAAAATATAATTAAAGAGGTTCAAGATATAGATGAATTTACTATCACTTTTGATCAATTTATCACATTCTTGCTGAATAAAAGCATTAAATTATTACACACACACACACACACACACACACACACACACACACACACACACACACACACACACACACACACACACACACACACACACACACACACACACACACACACACACACACACACACACACACACACACACACACACACACACACACTGTTCAAAGGTTTGGGATCAGCACGATTTTTTAAGTTTTTAATGGAGTCTCTTATACTCATCAAGGCTGTATTTGTTTGATCAAAAACAGTAATATTGTGGAATATTATTGCAAAATCTAATATTGGTTTCCTATTTTAACATACTTTACAATAAGATTTATTTCTGTGGCGCAACACTGAATTTTCAGCATCTTTACTCTAGTCTTCAGTGTCGCATGATCCTTCAGAAATCATATTAATATGATGATTTATTATCAGTGTTGAAACTATTGTGTAGCCTAATATTTTTATGGAAACTGTGATACTTTTGTATTTGATTTATGATGAATAAAACGTTTAAAAGAACAGCATTTATTCATTGGAATAAATTAAATTATATTTAAAGTATATTATAATAGAAAACTGTAAATTTAAATTGCAATAACATTTAAAAAAAATACAGTTTTTTCTATATTTTTAATACAGCCTTGATGAGCAGAAGTCACATAATTGCTTCCTTGTGCCACACAATTGCTTCATTCCACATAATTTGTCCAGTTAAACTTGCCGTCCTATAGAAACAACTCTACAATGCTCATGGACAAAATGCCAAAGCTCCCTCTAAGTGTGTGAAACTGTTTACAAAGTGCTGACCTTGTTTCACAAGCGATGGCATCTGTAACAGAGAGGAAGGGACAAAGTCAGACTGATAAAGACTCATTAACAACTTCACCGGGGATAATCAGTGATTTCACTGTATCAGTATCACTGTAGGGTGGAAAAAGCACACCCACTAGCATAAATTATATAAACGCACACACACGTGCTGCTCTTATCAATCATGAGCAGCAGACGTGCAGATCTGTTTATCCACACTGCACAGGGTTGCTAAGAGGCAGGGAAAACCCATGTTTAATTGGCCACGAGCTACATGTTTTTATGTGTAATATTGCAGCTGTTTTGGACGCACTTCTTCCTTTGGGATCCATCTGTCTGTCTGAGCTCGGAGTAACAGTCTGTTTGTCTAGTCTATACGTCTGTATTCAGTGACACCAACACCGAAATCAAGCCAAAGAAGTAAATCTCAAATGAGATTTACTGCCAGACTGTCAAAAACGCCACTTAACTGTCATTTAATCAAGTGGAATGAATGAATATTTAAAGTGTTGATGAGTCAAGCATCAGAATTACAGTACATCCTTCACACTGAGGTTTAATGCAGCTCCGGTGAATTCTCATCCTGTACGAAACACACAACCTAGACATTACAAAAAACACCTCACACGTCGAGGAAAAGCAGCTGAAGGAGACAGTGGGCTTTAAGGCAGGAAAAAGAAAGAATGCAGGAATGTTTGGGAGGGAGGAAAGACAGAAGAACAACAGGAGGAAACCAGAGGAAAAGAGAGACAGACTGAGACAGAGGGAAGGAGAAACAACGGTCATAATTGTCAGTTTAACACAGTTGATTCCACTGTTAAGCTTCACCATACAAAGAAGGATCATAATGATATCAATGAGATTAAAAGGAGAGCAAATGTCTTTATTCAGGAGATGAAGGGTCTCTTTAAAAAATAACAAATCTGTCTCCACTAGTCTTTCAGAAGAGAGCCCAACAATACACAAATCTGCAATCAAATGCCAGAGATCTCAATATGAACGCAAATGTTTCTCATCAAATTCTTCCAAAACAAAATGCTCCGAGCTGCTATGCACATTCGTTTTATATCTACATCTTTCAAAGGTTTGTGGTCAGTAAGATTATTCATTTGTTTAGCTATTCAAATAAATCAATACATTCAGCAAGGATGCATTCAATTGTTCAAAAGTGACAATAAAGGCATTTATAATGTTACAAAAGATTTCCATTTCTAATAAATGCTACTCTAAAGAATCCAGAAAAGGGGTTCTGATAAAAAATGTATTAAGCAGCACACGTGTTTTCAACATTGATAATAATAAGAACGGTTTATTGAGCAGTAAATCAGCATATTAGAATGATTTCTGAAGGATCATGTGACACTGAAGATTCAGCTTTGCATCACAGGAATAAATTCAATTTTAATATATATTCAATTATTTGAAATTGCAATAAAATATTTCACAACATTTGAATACTTTCAAAACATCTTATGGGTCCAAACTGTTGAGTGATACTCTCTCTGTAGTGTGTCAATGTGGGATTGATATTTGCCTATTTTATTACTCCTGAGGATGGTGAAGCCCACATTAATTCTCCAGAGCGGTGAAAGATCAACATCTGAGCAATGTGATTTCCTTCCAGTTCAGTATGATATTGCAAAATAGAGAAATTAGATCAATAGTGTCTGTGTATCCTTACATATTTGGCACACGTTATCAAGTTAAAAAGTTACAGATTATGACATTGTCAAAAAAAGGTCAAATCAACTAACAGAGGAAATCCAGCAAATAAATGTCTCTTCCCGTATTTCTCTTCTATGTCAATTACATCGTTGATATAGCAGATTTACAGTAGTGATTTTGAAGTATATATGTTTTTTTTCCGGAAGCACACATTTCTACTTTTTGGGGTTTGAACCGACAGCATCTGGATTACCAGCTCAGATCTTTAACCACAAAGTCACTGTTTCTCTCAGTCCCCTCTCTTCCGAGTTATTTCACTTTCTCAGGCTCGTTTCAGTACAAGTGTCTAAAAATAATGAATTATTCATTGTTTGAATTAAAAATGTCCAGGTTTAACAGTTGTTCCCCACATAATCATAATGAACATTTAAGTGCTTAAAGGGGTAGTTCTAGTTCACCCAAAAATGAAAATTATGTTATTAGTAACTCAAACTCAAAAACGTTCCAAACACGCTTCCTCTTCAGAACACAAATTAAGATATTTTTGATGAATCCCAAGAGCCTTCTATTCTCGTAGCTTCATAAAATTACAGTTGAACCACTGATGTCACATGGACTATTTTAACAATGTCCTTATTATCTCCCTGAACGTATCAGTTGTGTTCCTGTCTATGCAGGGTCAGAAAGCTCCCGGATTTCATTAAAAATTATCTTAATTTGTGTTTCAAAGATAAACAAAGGTTTTAGGGGTTTGGAATTACATGAGAGTGTGGACTTATCCTTTTAATTTGAAATAAAATACAACAGTTAAAAAATATGAATGGCTCTTAAAATAGGCTACTTTTCCTTATTCAAAATATAGTATAGCCAGGCTTTTCCTCATGAGATTCACCCTTTTGAACCACAGAGGGAAAAAAGGAAAGACGAAGAGTGTTCACAGGACAGAGGCTCTCTCTTTCTCACGTGTCCTGATCACAAGGCCGACCGTCTCACCTACATACACTCACACAGGCAATAAAAACAGAAAAGCAAACTAAAGTGTCTGACATTTGACAGGAAGTGCAGCCTGGCCTGAATCATTAGTTACTCTGTGTCCAGCAGAGGAAAGGGAGCGATGTGTTTGAAGAAGACAGCTCAGCACAAACAGCTCAGCCCCTTTTGTCCAGTGTTAACGGGAAAAGCTGTTTACACTGCTCACAGGAGGACGGGAGAGGAAAAGAGGCCTAGAAATGCTGGAATGGCTTTAACTGGAACAAATTTAGAAAGACATTAGAGGAGAGATCAAGTTACTGCTGATTATTCGGATTCATCCACTTTCATGCACGCATTACACGGCACACAGACACCTGGACACTGAAGCGGTGATAGACTGGCATGGGTTTTTAATAGCGATGTTAATATCTGGAGAACAGGGAGGCTGAAGACAGACAAAACACCAAATTATGATATATATGTATATATATTTTTAAAATAAATACATATTTTTATATATTTAATAATATTATTAACAAATAAAATATCAATATATACATTTATAAATAAACAAATAACTGATTAACTGAATAAATAAACCTGTAAATAAAAATATATAAATAAAATGCATAAATAAATAAAACAAGTTAATAATTAAAAAACAAAATAACTTTATAAATAAATATACAAATACATTAATATACATTTATTAAAACAAGTAAAATAATAATAAATGATGTACTTGTTGCTGAAATTAAATAAATAAAAAACATTCATTTATAAATAAATACATAAATAAATAAAATAAAAGGTAAGTAACGGATTAACTAGCTGAATAAACAAATGCATAAACAAATATATATTTTTTAAATAACAATATATAAATATTAATTTATGAATAAAAATGAATAGCTAAATAAATAATGTATACATAAAAGCATAAGTAAATATACATACATTTAAATAAGTAAATTAAAAAAGTAAATATCTAAATAAATGAATAATACTTTAATAATTGCTGAAATTAAATCAATTAGATCACTTATGAGTAGCAAATTAGCTATTTAAAATAACTATGTAAAATAACAAATGAAAATATTTATAAATAAATGAATAAACAATTAATCTATTTATTATTTATGTTTTGAAAAAATGTAAAAATACATAAAAAATTATATATTAATTTAAAGCAATACTCCCTGTATGTAAACCTATATGGCCAACTGTACCTAGTTATTAGTCGATAATACACTTTAGCCTTGCACGTACACCCCCTCCACTTTACGTCCAGTGCAGTTCCAGAGGGATGGCAGGAAATGGGTCGATACAGGTCAGGACAGAGGGGGCAGCCCGGGGTGGTAACAGGTCACACCAGAGGAGGAGCAAATAAAAGAACAGACAGGACTAGAAAAGAGAGAGAGTAGAGAGAGAGAGTGCAGAACTAATGTAGAGAGAGAGAGAGAGAGAGAGAGAGAGAGAGAGAGAGAGAGAGAGAGAGAGAGCTGCTTCTTGTGGCGATTGACCTCATTAGCAGAAACTCCTTTGTGGCAGCACAAAGCTATGCTAAATATTGACCACACACAGACTCGCACTTTACAACAGCTCTAGTGACACTCGCGGGGTAAACCTGCCACAGTAATTCTGCACGGGAAGAAAGACGAGTGAAACTTCCAGCTGGGGACAGCCTTCACTGCGCGCACACACACACTCGCTGTGTAACTGCCCAGACAAACATCCTCGGGCCAAGTCAGTTAAGGTTATTCATTAGCCAGCCACTTTTCCTCCTTCTTCCTGGTGAGAGTGTGTGTTTGTACGAGTGCGCTTACGACATCGCCGCTGCCAGAGCAAACACACCTGTGAGGAAGCTGTCAAGTGCCTCCCAAAACCGGCCCACATCACAGCCAAACAATTCAGCTTCCTGTGGGCCGGAGTTTAACAGCTCACAGCAACATAACAGCTTCAAATTATACAGTGTTGATAAGCGTAAAGGATTGATATAACGTCATGCACTCATTTGCTCCGGTCTGCTATCTGCCACGAAATGAACCGGGTCCGATTGTGGATCATTTGGAGTCACGGACATCTGATCTGGAGAAACAGCATCTCTTACAGGATGGAGAGTGAAACTGCAGGGTCTCGTGGACCTTGTGTCTTGTGTCCTCTGTTCTAGAACAGTACTGTTCAAAAGTTTAGACATGTATACTTGTATTCAGAAGGAATGCATTAAACTGGTGGCAGTAAAGACATTTATAATGTTGCAAAAAGCTTATTTCATTTGAACTTTGTTATTCATCAAAAAATACAGATTTTTTTATCATGGTTTGGAGAAAAATATAAAGCAGGAGGACTGTTTTCAGTATTAATAATCAGAAATGTTTCTTGTGCATAAAATCAAAATGATTTCTTAAGGATCATGTGACAGAAGACTGAAGTAATGATGCTGAAAACTCAGCTTTGCTCACAGGAATAAATTATGTTTTAAATAATATTCAAATGGAAAATAGACATTTTAAATTAATAATATTTCATTTTTTTCTGTATTTCTGTCAATTTTGTGATTTTTTTGTAAAATAAAATTTTAAATGAATGTATTTTAATCAAACACGTATCACTTCCACCAGTATTAATTAACAGTAGTAGCTCCATAGCAGCGTGTTAAAGTCACTCCCAAAACCTCAGCAACCCTCCAAAACATGACGGAGGATTTCAGAGAAACTGCACAATGAGCAGCGTTGTTATTGTACAAAAATTCAGTTTTGGTAATTGAAATGAAGCATAAATAAAATTTTAAATGAAGGTAAACTTAAACTTAGATGAAAATCAGAAATGAATAAATACGTTAAAGAGTTAAATTAATAAAATAAATAAATATTAAAATAAAAACCTAAATAGAAATATACAAAATTAAATAAAAACATGACAAATACACATAAAATTTGCCCAAACAAATTACAATCCAAATATTAAATAAAAGCTCATTTAAAATATTATTACAAAATTATAATAGCATATAATTCTAAAATAACACTCCTCAATTTAGTTGAAAGCATCATCAAATGAACCGAAATATTTCAATAAACAAGCACACAAATTTGACCCTGGACCACGAAACCAGTCATAAATAAAATAATTAGTATATTAAGTAACGATCATGTTGAAGATATTTACAATGACGATTGAAAATCCAATCATCATGAAGATATTTTGTAAATTTCCTACCATTAATAAATCAAAACTTAATCTTTGATTAGTAATATGCATTGCTAAGAACTTCATTTGTACAACTTTAAAGGAGATTTTCTCAATATTTAGATTTTTTTTTGCATCCTCAGATTCCAGATTTTCAAATAGTTGTATCTCGGCCAAATATTGTCCTATCCTAACAAACCATACATCAATGGAAACTCATTTATTCAGCTTTCAGATGATGTATAAATCTCAATTTTGGAAAATTGACACTTAAGACTGGTTGTGCAGAAGTTTGTGAATTCATGTTATTTACAGAGTGTTACATATAATTCTTAGATGCCGTGTATAACTATATGAACTGGGAAAGTGAAGTGTCATGCAAATGCTGTTGAATAATGAGCAA
Organism: Ptychobarbus kaznakovi; assembly: GCA_027422405.1. Classification (NCBI taxonomy): domain Eukaryota; kingdom Metazoa; phylum Chordata; class Actinopteri; order Cypriniformes; family Cyprinidae; genus Ptychobarbus; species Ptychobarbus kaznakovi. The sequence continues at coordinate 18,556,042 of CM049807.1, forward strand.
AATGGCCTACTATTAATGCCTAGACCACAAATGTTCATAAAGAGCAGCTCTCGTTCTCTGTTTATCAGTGGCTCTTCTGAAGAGCTCATATCTGAAGGAAATGGACAGCCACCTGGAGTGGGAGCATTTGAGCAGATTATGAGGCAGATCTAAGAGTCAAAGGCGTCCTCCATTAGCCTGAGCTCTGAAGCTGTGATACGGGTTCATCCGATACAGCCGCAGTGTTACGTCACCGGCAAACTTCCTCTGCTCCCCATTTCCTTGACCTAAAACAGACTGGGACCAAATAATCTGGCCTTACAAGACCTCTGCTGCGTGTGTGGCCTATCAGGTAGACTATGAGCTGTGCTATTTAAAAACACGTTGATGATCAACTTACTTCAGTTTTTACTTCAGGTTTATGTGCGGTTTTAACTAATAGGTGGATAGAAACAGAAAAGATTGGATGCGATTCAGAAACGACTATTTGTTTATTCTGAGGAGCTTCACGGAGAAGTTAATTAATGATCTGATGCACCTTGTTGTTTCCAAAGATGTTCACTGTCCATCAGCACTGGGATATGAGAGCAAAGGCCAGAGGCTGCTGGGTCAAGGGTCAAGGGTCAAAGGCCAGAAGGGTCATTACTCGTTGCTTAATTGGTGGATTACCCCAGCTGCATGCTCTAGTTTATTTGAACACAAGGACACACACACATTAAAGAAACTAGCACTGGATTAACAAAATCTGTCTGCAGAAAAAAAAAAAAACATTTAACTGTTTTCATTAATAGGCAGCGTTATAAAATTCAGTAGACTAATATTAAACAAAACAAACATATTGCAGACTGACTTAAACCATTGTGATAAATATTAAATGTTGATGCATAATGTTTAGAAGGTGTAATTCATACAAATAAAATAAAATAGAATATAATAACATAACATAACATAATTCAAAAGTCCTGGGTTAATAAGATATTTTAAGAAATCTCTAATGATCAGCAAGGTATTATAGTAAAAACAATATTGTTAAATATTATTACAATTTAAAATAACATAATAAAATAATATATAATGCAATTAAAAATAATATGATAAAAAAACTAAATTTTCACATGATCACATAATAGAAATCACTGTAATATGATTTTTAATAAGATTTGGTGCTCCAAAATAAATAAATAAATACTGTATATATATAAATTTGTATTACTATTACTTAAAACAGTGTAAAAGATAAATAAATGAATTTATTTTAAATAGAAATCATTTGCAACATACAGTACAGGTGCATCTCAATAAATTAGAATGTCGTGGAAAAGTTCATTTATTTCAGTAATTCAACTCAAATTGTGAAACTCGTGTATTAAATAAATTCAATGCACACAGACTGAAGTAGTTTAAGTCTTTGGTTCTTTTAATTGTGATGATTTTGGCTCACATTTAACAAAAACCCACCAATTCACTCTCAACAAATTATAATACTTCATAAGACCAATAAAAAAAAACATTTTTTAGTGAATTGTTGGCCTTCTGGAAAGTATGTTAATTTACTGTATATGTACTCAATACTTGGTAGGGGCTCCTTTTGCTTTAATTACTGCCTCAATTCGGCGTGGCATGGAGGTGATCAGTTTGTGGCACTGCTGAGGTGGTATGGAAGCCCAGGTTTCTTTGACAGTGGCCTTCAGCTCATCTGCATTTTTTGGTCTCTTGTTTCTCATTTTCCTCTTGACAATACCCCATAGATTCTCTATGGGGTTCAGGTCTGGTGAGTTTGCTGGCCAGTCAAGCACACCAACACCATGGTCATTTAACCAACTTTTGGTGCTTTTGGCAGTGTGGGCAGGTGCCAAATCCTGCTGGAAAATGAAATCAGCATCTTTAAAAAGCTGGTCAGCAGAAGGAAGCATGAAGTGCTCCAAAATGTCTTGGTAAACGGGTGCAGTGACGTTGGTTTTCAAAAAACACAATGGACCAACACCAGCAGATGACATTGCACCCCAAATCATCACAGACTGTGGAAACTTAACACTGGACTTCAAGCAACTTGGGCTATGAGCTTCTCCACCCTTCCTCCAGACTCTAGGACCTTGGTTTCCAAATGAAATACAAAACTTGCTCTCATCTGAAAAGAGGACTTTGGACCACTGGGCAACAGTCCAGTTCTTCTTCTCCTTAGCCCAGGTAAGACGCCTCTGACGACAACTGTAGCCAAATTCCTTGACACGTCTGTGTGTGGTGGCTCTTGATGCCTTGACCCCAGCCTCAGTCCATTCCTTGTGAAGTTCACCCAAATTCTTGAATCGATTTTGCTTGACAATCCTCATAAGGCTGCGGTTCTCTCGGTTGGTTGTGCATCTTTTTCTTCCACACTTTTTCCTTCCACTCAACTTCCTGTTAACATGCTTGGATACAGCACTCTGTGAACAGCCAGCTTCTTTGGCAATGAATGTTTGTGGCTTACCCTCCTTGTGAAGGGTGTCAATGATTGTCTTCTGGACAACTGTCAGATCAGCAGTCTTCCCCATGATTGTGTAGCCTAGTGAACCAAACTGAGAGACCATTTTGAAGGCTCAGGAAACCTTTGCAGGTGTTTTGAGTTGATTAGCTGATTGGCATGTCACCATATTCTAATTTGTTGAGATAGTGAATTGGTGGGGTTTTTGTTAAATGTGAGCCAAAATCATCACAATTAAAAGAACCAAAGACTTAAACTACTTCAGTCTGTGTGCATTGAATTTATTTTATACACAAATTTCACAATTTGAGTTGAATTACTGAAATAAATGAACTTTTCCACGACATTCTAATTTATTGAGATGCACCTGTATGTATTTACTGTTACTTTTGATTAATTTAATGCATCCTTGCTCATTTCTTTAATCCTGATCCTACACTTTTGAATGCTAGTGTAATTTCAGTGCATGTTAGGAAGCGAATCAGCTCACGTACTTTCCCAGCGTCACATTCTGACCTGTGCATGTCTGCGCTCACGGTTTACTGTCGACCGTTGCAAGAACGTCTCTGAAAACCCAACACCATCCGTGTGCTCGGGCAGGCTGCAGCACGCAGTTTCATGCACTGATTTGACGGCTAAACCTAGATACTGTAAATCAAAGCAATCCCTATAATTGTACCACGAGGAGGAAAATCTTTGCTCGTATATAATGGAAACATTTAGTTATCATTTGGTAATTTATTGCAAGTACAAAATGCAATTATAAGAATGAACACAAGTACCAACAAGCCAACATGAACTAAAACCAATATCATTGCATGTTCATACGATTCCCAGCCAAAATTAATAAGCAGCATATTGCATGGTGCTGGTTTAACTTTGGTGCACAACTCGTCCCATACAAAATTGTTGCTAATTACAAAATACCTCAAAGTGTGTGGCTTTTTAAGAAGAGATGCTCTCTTAATTTTCTAAATGATGCATTATTTTTGCCTGATGGAGGGAAAACCACAAAATAATTAATAGATTTACATTAAGGGAAGGACCTGTACCATATTTACAGATCAGAATATCATTAATTAATCAAAAATAAACAAATAAATTACATGACTACTATAACTATATCCAATCTTACCTCGGTAAAGTGATAAAATACTTTATACAGTACCAATCATGCAGTTGAGATTTGCTTTATTGTTAAAACATTACAAATATATTATTATTTAAAAAAATATATATATTAAGCAGCACAACAGTTTCAATACTGATAATAAATCAGTATATTTTTAGAATGATTTCTGAAGGATCATGTGACACTAGCCGGGTTTCCATCCAAAGTTGAGAATTTAACTTATGCGCAAAATTGGAATATTGCATGAAAACATTTGCGAACGAGCACCGTTTCATCCAACGAGTCAAAGAGAACAAAATCATCACTTCCTGGTACACTGGCACTAAAGAAAACTAGGATAAGCTACGGAATATAATACAGTTTTGATTTGCATTAACCCTTTTTCGCACAAGTCAAAAACCACCTCAAGCGAGTGTAAAAACTATAGCGAATTAAGCGATTTTTATTCGAAATTTGGCGTTTCCATCACTCGTTTCTCATGCGATACTTCAAAATGCGCATTAAAACAGGGTGATGGAAACCCAGCTACTGAAGACTGGAGTAATGGCTGATGAAAATTCAACGCTGTGTCACAGAAATAAATGATATTTTAAAGTATATTAAAATAGGAAGCCACTATTAGAAATTGCAATAATATTACAGTTTATTTTTGATCAAATAAATACGGCCTTTATGAGCATAAGAGACTCCATTAAAAACATAAAAAATCTTACTGATCCCAAACTTTTGAACAGCTGTGTATAAAGTTTACTCACGTAAGATGATACATCATGACTTTCTGTAAAGCTGCTTTGATACAAAGTGTATTGTCAAAAGCACTAAATTAATACATTAATTTGATTTGACTTGAAATTTTGACACTTTTCAGTAAAGTAAGCATCCACAACATTCTAGCAACCGTATAGCAACACACTACATCCACTCTGAACATCCTAGAACAGACGAGCATCACATTTCTACAGAAATTTTCTTCACAATTTCCTCAGAAAATGGAAAATCTAGATTGAAAAATGAAGTGCAGGCACAGCGAAATTACTTGCATGACTGACGAAGATAGCTAACGTGCACGTATGACGACAGACTTCTCCGAAGACAGATCCATCCATCCACTGAAGAATGTGAACAAATTACCCACACTTCACTCAGTCTGCATAGAGACAGCATATTTGTCCTTGTCTTTCTCTTTATTTACAATTCAGCTTTTTATTTGAACAGTTCAGTTCTGGCTAAATAAAAGCGGAATCATTTTTTTGACAAAGTTTTTCATAATCCACCTTTCTTTCTTTACTCGAACCGCATATGAAACTCAATAGCCACACTAGCTAGCATTACAAAAGCGTGACTGTCTACTTTAAAGGTCATTTTTAATAGTGTCTGGTCCGCAGGTGCGTGAAACAGCTGTTCCCCACAATCACGGTGTGAAGTTTATATCAGATATGAGCAGGAAACCAGATATAGCATTATGCTGAGAGCAGGTTAACATTATAAAGGGGAGCTGGACACGATAAAGCGACTACGAGTTATCAGGAGACATCGAAACAGTTTAAAATCAAACTAACCATGCTTTTATTCCATTTGACCGCATTATGTTCCCCGTGCTTTGGAGCTGTAATGATGTTATACAAAGAAAACATTATTTTACATGCTAATCTCCACAAGCTTATCAGTCTAATTCTAGAAAGCATGACGTACACACACATGCACGCGGTGACTTATTTCAAGTATGAGCAGAAATGTGTATGCAAAACCACAACACACTGTCTGCACAAATAGACGGACAATGTCTATGTAGGTACAGTAGCTGTGCTTCATTGCAGCTCAAGCGCTCGTTACTGCTGATTGGTGGAATTTGTTTTGTAATTAGAACACAAAGCTCTGTTGTTTGAGATGCTGCAGGGCCCCTGTGCAAAGAGAGGGAGAGTCGGGGCCGCAGAGAGGACGCTGCTAGTGCAAAACAAGGCTCTGAAGGTTCAGAGTCCATTTGTGTTTATGGGTAAAATAAGAGTGAGAATGTTCGGTAACACTTTATTTTAAGGTGTCCTTGTTAAACGTTACTATTATAATAACAATCAATTATGCAAAACTGGATTGCAAGTAACCAGTCAAACCCTAATCCTAACCCTAACCATATAGTAAGTACATGTAGCTAATTAATATTACTCAGTACTTAAATGTATAATTACACTGTTAGGACACCTTACAAATCAAACGAAAAAAAAAGAAGAGAGAGTTTAAGACATATGCATTGGAATAAAGCAATTAAAGGAAGTATGGTATAATCAAAAATAACATGTAAACTGAAAATAATAAGGTGAACTTCACAAAAGCCATCAAGGGCAGGTCATGTTTCACCCCTTAAATGACAAAAAAGATCAAGCTTGCTTAAAGAAAATGAAGCCCATTTTAGGTAAAAAAAAAATAGAATTTTTAGCATTGTAATATTATTTTGTGATATTAAATTTATAATGTAATGTCAATAGCATTTTTATATTTGAACTTTCACCCCCAAATTCTTACAGCAGTGCAATAAATATTATTACTCTTATCACTGTAATGGAAAAAAAACTAAACAAATTGTTTTATGGCGTTTGTCATACTGCCGTTTCATTTTATGCCGACTTTTTATTACTGTTTTGCATTAATGAGAATCACCACTGAAAATAAAGAGAATGACAAAAAAAGGGAGTTTTCATTAAGAAAATGAAGCCCATTTTAGGAAAATATGTTTAGCATTGTAAAATTATTTAGTGATATGTATTTAATATGTAATATTACTTATATTTTTTATTATTAACTTTTAGCCTCAAATTCTTGTGTGTTAGGTTAGAATTTTTTTTAATGATGATTTTTTTTATTAATGTTTTACTTTAATGAGAATAACCATTGGAAATAATGGGAATGACAAAAAAGGGAGTTTTCATTAAGAAAATGAAGCCCATTTTAGGAAAGAATATATATATATTTTTTTTGCACTGAAATATATATTTTGTGATATGTGATTACTATGTAATATTAATTATATTGTAGATATTTAACTTTTAACAAAAAAATTAAAACTTTTAAAAAATATATATTCAATAAATAAAAAAAACTTTGGAAAAAAGAGAAATATTGTCCTTTTCGAAACTGGTTATGCAAGCAAAACAGGCAAAGAAATGTCAATGTATGTGTAAAGCCTATGGGTCTGTTTACACCTGGCCACTTCATGCGCTTTCTCTGATCGGATATCTATCTGATTTGTTAAAACGTTTGCATTTACACCTGGCCACATAAATGTGTCTTCGCAAAACTGATATAAATCCGTTATTCAATTCCCGCGCCATATGCAAATTTAACAGAGTTCACGTCAATGAAAGCAATAGATATGCGCTGCATATTATTCATTATCAGCTAAATTCAATATCAGAGTCCGCAACAGGAGAGAGTGCGGCATCAGCACTGGAAAGAAAGGTTAGTCTCGCTGCTTTTAATGAAGATGATTGTGTGTTGAGCGTCTGCGACTTACTTTCAGTTTCATTCGTGGCAGTTTGTGCGTCGGCTTGCTGAAGAGATACTCAGTTACTCATCCGCGGTGATGCTTGTTGCATTAGCGCTGTCGTATCTGACTATAACATGCCATATATCCTATAAAACGCTCTCACACGTCTATTATTTTAATATTTTGGGAGGAGTAAAATTAGCATATGTGGTTTGAACAACCAGATGCATTTACACTTGTCCAGTTTCGTCTGGAATGCGGCCCACACCACCTCCTGAAGTGGTTTGAGTGATCGTATTTATATCCGTCTCGAATGCGTTTCGAAGGGCATTTACACCTGGTCTTTTCAGGATCGGATAGCTATGAAGTGACCAGGTGTAAACAGCCCCTATACCTCTTAACAAGTCTCTCAGAAACCTGTGAAGAGTTGAACCTTGAACACATGCACAGTATAAAGGCCACCTGAAAACAAGAACTTCTACTTTACTGAAAGTAGAATAGAAATGAATTCTATTTTGTGAATGAATAGAAAGATTATATTTTGTGCAAGAATATTGTTATTCAGCTTACTAAACCAGCTTCTATTGATGACTCATACATATTTCAGGCTGACCTAACTCCCAAGGTCAAGTTCAGCATCAGACTCTGCATTAAATTTGCCAATGAGCTATTCCCATACCACCATGAGGTAACTGCTTTTATTTGCCATGGCAACAAAACCACACCAGACAACAAATAACCTGTAGGGTGGACCCTAGGGTGGGCTATGCCACATGCCAGATACTCCCTTACAATATCTGCCATCGAGCTGTAATGTTTAGCTCCAGCGGTGATTACATCTGCCCGTGTGTCCCCAGTGATCATAACAAGAAGCTCTTACTGACTGCAGCATAATAAAGCAAACAGTGTTGGCATGTTCTACTATATATGGCCATATGTGTGAATGCCTGCAAGAGCCAACAGACAAATCTGTGCCAGTGATTACATTTGCAAAGCATATGACTCCCACTCACCTACTGTATGCCATTGCTTTTTGAGTTTACTGCACGTGCACACATTTGGGGGTGTAGTAGTGGCTATTGAAATTGAAAAAAATTGGTTTTAAATTTAATTGAAATTTCAATAAAAAAGTAGATAAATAAATGCATTACCATTCATATGGTTGGTATCAGTAAGATTTATTTATTAATGTTTTTGAAAGAGGTTATGTTCTTTACGTTCTCCCAGGAAGAAAATATTATAGAAATAGTAATATTATAAAATGTAATACAATTTAAAATAAATGTATTTTAATTGAATCAGTGTTTTTTAGTGCAACAATGAGATACTATTATAGTTTTTATTAATATTTTGAAATACCTTTTTTATATATTTTCCACTTTACATTTATAGTTAAAATTTATTGTGGGTTATTGTCATTTGTGGTATTTTTTGTTTTTATTATTTCAATTTTTATTTCAGTTTTAGTTTGAGTTATTTTAGCATATCAGCATATATTTAAATATATGTTTTTTAATATTTCAAGGTAAATTCAAATAAGAAATGTTGCCTTGAACTTGAAACAAAACAAAAGTTTTTTATTTCTGTCCAGTTAAGATGTTTTTTTAATGGTTTTAGTATTAATTTTAGTTTTGTGCTGATTTGAATATAGGTTATAATCTTTATTTTTGCCATTAAAAACGATCTATTAATATAATCTATTAATTAATTATTTATTCGTGTGATGCAAAGTATCACATGATTCTTCAGAAATTATTCTAATATGCTGATTTGCAGCTCACTTAATATTTATTAATAAGGAAATCAGTTGTGCTGCTTAATATTTTTGTGGAGATACTGATATACTTTTTCAGGATTCTTTGATGAATAGAAAGTTCAGAAGAACAGCATTAATCTGAAACAGAAATATTTTGTAACAACTTTTTATAATAAAACTGAATGCATTGGTGCTAAATACAATGCATTTATTTATTTCAGAAAATCTTACTGACCCCAAATTGTAACAGTAGTGTGTGTGTGCGTGTGTATTATATATATATATATAGCAATAAATATATAGTAGGTGTTAATAAAAATATTAAAGTGTTCACTGAGAAATCCAGACTGCTCTTAATGCATCTGCAACACATCAGACTAACATAACTCTATAAAACAATGAAATGATCCTGACATAATGTCATTATTCTGTCATTTACCAGATACATAATCGGTATGACCACATCAAGCCTGTTGTTTTGACAGTATCACAGATAACTGGACATTGTGCGGGGCCGTCGCTAGGAGCAAAGACTCCGTAACCATAGAAACAACGTTAATGTTCTCCACAAATCTGAGTCAGAAACACGAAGAGTGTTCTGGAGCTTTCAGAAGAGAAATGACAAGGTAAGCCTTGCCTCAAGATGATGCACTGCACAAAATCAGTCTTTTCCAACTACATTTCCCTGTAATTCTGATCAATGGTGACTGAGATATATTCACATTAGCCAAAGAAATGATATCAATCTTAAAACACGATAACACACAGTCCCTGGCAAGAAGGCCTGATAATAAGTGTGGTGAATTTCCAGCTGAGCGCAGACGGGATGTTTTGAGCGTTTGGGCCGTTTCGTGTGTTCTCATGGAGGCTTTAAAAGCAGAAAGCTGAGAGTTTGTTCCCTTCATGGTGGATCTGTATGGATAATGGATTCTCCTCAGCAATGAAACCGTATTCCGTACACAAAGACGGAGCAACCGGAGCGAAATTCCTGGTGGACTGGGAGAGGCTTTTTTCTGCTCGTTGTTTAGGGTTTGTGGCATCTCCCGGACTCGAAAGCCAATCTGAAACAATCCGAGCAACGCCATTTCCCCACACCCACATTAAAACACACTTTCCACTTCGCTCAGACACAATGCCTTGTTTTATTTAGACGCGGGTTGCCATGATGACGAGAGCAACAGAGCAAATACAGTGGCTAGTCACAAGCCCCTCTGACACGACTCACACCCTCACCCCACCAAACACACAAGACCAGCGCTGACAACAAGAAACAAGCTGCTAACAGCACAGCCCCCATTCATAAGACTTCACCATGGCCACATACACACTGCAGCTTCACCTTTTAGTGCTAAATCCTGTTCTGTACACACAGATCAGTAAAATATGGGAGCGACAGACACATTTTACGACTGAACTGACCCTTTGCCGGGAGTTTGATTGACAGGCGATCGGACCAATTATAATGCAGAATCTGCCATTTTTGTCCGACAACCTAATCAGATAGCAGAGTAAATTAACATCGCTGTACTATGAACAACTGTGTGTATTGACGTCTTTCCGCAGTTGAAACAAGATACCTTCTAATGTTCCTTCAAGATACCAGAATCTTTACAGTGTGTACGTCACCATTAAGAAATATAGTGTGGATTAGGCTATGTTCACACAGCAGCAGAAAATGGATGTCAGTCCTGCATTTGAGTCATTAATATGGTAGCGTTCACACACATTTCAGTTATTTACATGAATGACAACTGCGTTATTTTAACATCTGTTATTTTAAATTTCTAAGCAAAATATAAACAAACCCAAGTTGAACGTCCTTCAAGGACAGCGCATCCACACTTTGCTCCATCCTTATTCTGCCCTGTCACTGATCGACAACCTGCCTGTTCTGTCTGAGGGCAACTCTGTCCTCCACCAGTGCTACTCCAGACCGTTTTGTGGTATGTGTGCAACTCAAATGCTAATCATTTAAGGTTAATAAAGATTTGACAGATGAAATCACACATCAGTTGAACTTTTGTGATAAGAGTCTGCAGTTTAGGACATCACCATCTTTGATAATTAAGCTACTGTGTGAACAGGACATTTAGAGACTTACACCTATAAGCAAATGCGGTTGTCGATCCCAAACACTGACAGTGTGAGCGTAGCTTTATATACTAATAATACCTGTCAACAAACAACCTCCGATGATGTGCATTTACCTTCTCTCATTGTCATCCAGGTGGGCAAACAGCACGTTCTTAGAGATGGCTTTGGCCAGAGCAGTCATCGTCTTGTAGTCCTTTGGAATGACCTATAGCCAAAGAAAACAACTTACTAGATGACTACTCATAAAACGAATTATTAGTATTTACTGGCATTTTCACATTTCGTTGTGTATTTTCTCAATAAATTGTGAGCGTTGTGCTTGTGATAAATGTGCAGTCATGATCCCAGGGTGTGGTCAATGTTACTAAACAGTTGCTACAGAAGGTGGCTTCTTACTGGACCAAGTTAAAAGATCCCAACCTCTCAAGTTTCTATGATATTCTGGTCTACTTTTAACAAATTTGATCATATAACAGGCACAATTGTTATGGTTTTAAAGAATTATAAGCACAGCTCTCCTCAACAAGATGATGATTTGAGGAATCATTCATGTTCATAGCACAAATGATGCAAGATGTTCTGCAATCCAATATTTAATATTTAGGGTTTGTTTAGCAAATTGCCAATAATGCCCTATACAGCTAATTATTAAAAAGCAAATTAAACTTATCAGTCTATTATTGTTACTAAAATGATTTGTTAATTGAAATTAATGCAGAAATCTATCTATCTATCTACATACATACACACACACACACATATATAAATAAGGAATAGATGAAAACCTTAAATTAAATTACAATTTAAAAATTAAAGCTAAATAAAAAAAAAAATAAAAAAACGACTACTAAAAAACTACAACAACAACAAACTAAAATTACAACTGAAAATATTAAAATATATAATAAATTAAAAAGTTAATTTAAAATAATAATAAATATAATTGTATTAAATAATACTAAAATAACAGTCAACCTTATTTCCATGCTTAAAAACGTTCCTATTATCGTGCACACTTCATCAGTACATGTTAAAGGAAAACAATATTACCCGATAATATAATAAGCCTAACTATCCAATAAAATCCCACTGGATAAAATCCACATCCAGTCCTGCATCATTTGCTGCTGAATATTCAGATTCACTCAGAAAAGCCATATTTTATAGAAAAACTCATGTGTATCTACCTTTCTGACGTAGCTGACGGCATCCTCCTCGGTGTAGACCTCGGCGCTGACCCCACCTCTCCGGCGACGGGCCTTCACCACCGGGTTTGGAGGAGGAGGAGACACTTCATCATCGTGAGAGTCTGACTGCGAGTTGGACTTCTGACGGGCCATGATCTGCTTGCATTCTTCCTGTGGAGAGAGGAAGTGAATGATACGTAAGATTAAACATCCATCTGAAAACATCGAGGGGGTTGTGACATCTGGATTTTCATTTCCATCGCACAGGACACACAAAGACTTGTGCAGAGATTAAAACAGTGGACGCTAAGAGGGTGAAGCTGCCATTACAAATCACGATTACAGATCATAAAATCTAAAGAATGAAACCTACTGTGAGCACAGAAAGCAGACACAACAGCACTGAGACTTTCACTGGCAGAGCGAAAGAGAGACAGTGAAAGATTCCCGTATGAAAGAGAGAGAAGAACAATAAAGCTGCGTGCCACAGCACAAACGATGTGTGTGTGTGAGAGACATAACAAGATGTGTACTAGTCAGAGAGGGTACACTCAGTCTTACTGCACTGTATATTCACTGCATACATGGGGTGGACAGAAAAACACTGACCCCTGATAATATATATATATATATATATATATATACATACACACACACACACATACGCAGGTATATTAATTTATACAATAGCCAAATGGTTTAACTAGTCATTCATTTATTGCAAAAATAAATGTGCAAAATAAACTGACAGCTAAACACTATATGCTAAATGCCACAGCTAAATGTAATTTAGTGGATTCATGTGAAGACTGTTCTAATATTTTTTATGTTCTGTAACAGTTTAGGCTAATTAGATGTTAAAAATTATGGCACAAATTTGACTAACGTTGAATGGCTATACTTTATACATTTTATCTGCAACAAAGGTATCAGTAATAATATGCTATTAAACAAATATAAAATTAAAATGTCTTTATGTTGTTTCTGAATTAATTTGGAGATTCAGTGTTGAAATGCAATTATGATTACAAATTTTAATATTAGGTGCAATTAATCGTGGTTGAATGAATACAGAAAAATGCACAATTAATTAGTAACTGATAGCATTATATATAGGGTTAAACAAAATTGACACACAAAAATGTCACTTTTTCACTGAATATTATATATTAGTGCATTTCTATGTGCCAAAATGTATATGGCAGAGATGCCCGAACTAGGGTAAAGTTATGCACCAAGCTAAATCACAAGAGTGGGAGGGAAAAAGGAAATACAAGAAAAAATATAATATTATAATTAGGGCTGTGCAATTAATCGCATGCGATTCTCAGGAACCGGCTTTACTAATGAGACAATTAATTGCACAGCCCTAATTATAATTTATCCTAATTTATCTTTTTGTTTTAACATTTTTTGTTTTATTTGTCCATTGATATGTAGAGAATCTAATTTTTTTTTCAAGAAATGTACATTTTAATATAATATAATTGGATATCATGCAACATTTACTCTCATTCCACATCTCTCAATCAAGTTTGATTTGTGGTAAATGGTTTGGCACCTCTGCTCTATGACATTCTGGCTCCTATAAATCTGATAATTCCACAATTAAAACTTTTACAGGATATAAAAGGATAAAGTGTTTGTAAAACGGCATAAACGTCTCCCTCTGAAACATCCCAAGGCACAAATACCAAAGTGAAGGCAGGCAGATGCAAAGGAACAGCTGGGCACATGCCACACACACACAAAACACACACATGCTCTCTCTAAAGCTTTAGACAGCCATCAACAGGCCTGACCGTGAAATAACACAGAAAGAGTCCAAATGTACTCTGAAATCTGTGAAATCAGAAAACACGTATAAAATCACGTACAAAAGCGTGTTTTCATGTACAAAAACACGTACAAAAATCATCTTGCTCACCAATGCATCGATACACAACATACTCGGATATAAAATGAGAGCAAACCCACCACAAAACAATTCAAAATGCTGATTTCCTGCTCAAGAAACATTTATTAATAGTTGTGCTGCTTCATATATATTTTTTTATGGAAAGAGATCTTTTTCAGGATTCTTAGATGAATAGAAAGTTCAAAAGCATTTATTTGAAATACAAATATTTCGTAAAATTATAGATGTCTATACCATCACTTTTGATTAAAATATAAAAAAATGCACGTATTTAAATAAAAAGAAGGAAAATCTTAAATAATAAAAAAGTAAATAAAAAAGACCCCAAACCTTTGAAAGGCAGTGTATGTTTGGGCTAAAATGGGCTCTATTTTACATTTGTGCAACATTTTATTTTTATTTATATCATTGGCTAACCTCCATATACTGGCATTAGTATGCAACTGGTACATGAGCAAGAGGACTAGTTATTGTCTCAATTCGACCAAATATTGGCCTAGCTGACATGAAGATCGATCACTAATACTCATGCATCCCTAAATAACATCAGTACATTAAAAAATAATAATAAAATCCCGTACTCATTTGCTCTCTCTCATGTTGCCTTCTGCCCTAGATAAAGATTTTAATCCGGTGCCGCAGTTTATATATACACAACATTCAGAATAAAGGACAAACACAGAGTTAGGGGTGTATATCCTTTAGCAAACTGTGGAATTTCACCTTTCTAAATGAACAGAAGGTGCCAGACAGAGAGAATATGTGAGCAATTAAACCTCATCTATTACTAAAATGCAAGCGGGTCAGTAAACATCGTTCACCCAGCGGCTCGATCTCTGATGACACAAAATAACCCCGAAACACAAGCTCTCATCATGAGGAGAAGACCAGGACAGACGTCTTGTGCTGCGTTCAGTATCAGTCCATCTGATCGTGTCTTATGAATACACAATCCCATCGGCTGTTTGATGCTCTACCTAAACCAACAGTAGCTCAGCAGAAACACATTCCTAACAAAAGCCCAAGCCCAAAGCGTCTGCCGGACTGAAAAAGCCTGTTGTTCCTGGAGCACATGATCAAAGAAGATGTTTACTTGCTGCTGAGTGTGGATGCGGTTCCTGGCACCTCCGGCTAAACGAATGACTGCTGTGACTTTCATACGGTCGCCACACAGAGTCTGCGATTGGGCAACAACATCAAAAAGCATCAGCATGCCTCCTAATTATTTATTGAGGGGAACGGGAATGTTGATTATAGTTCTTAACAATTGCAGCTCATTAACGTTCCTCTTACATAAAGTACACTACTGTTTGAGTTCAGGGTTTTTTTGTTGTTTTGTTGTTGTTTTGCAGCAAGGATGCATTAAATTTACCAAAAGTGATGATAAATATGTTTAAAAAATACATACGGTTTCAAAAGATTTTATTTCAAATTGTTTTCAACATTGACTTGAATGATTTCTGAGAGTAATGGCTGCTGAACATTCGGGTCATTTTAAAGTGTAAAAATATATCTCACAATAAATAAATTAATAAATATGGTTTGAACAGATACTGTCTTATATATTAAACAATCAAAAGCCTAATGAAATAGGATAAAAATACTCCTATTTGGACTAAAAAGGGACATATTTGTGCAGCATTTTATTTATTTATGTGGTTGGCTAACCTCTATGTAACAGAGTAAGAGGACACTTTATTGGCTGATGCCACTCTCAAAAAAAGCTGACATGTAGATAAATAATATCATAATATTAAAACTTGCCTTACCTAACAGAAGCCCTACCAATCAGCCTAGATTTGACCAGATATTGTCTTAATAAATAACCAAAACATAATGAAACATGGAAATGGTGTACTAAATATTCTTAAAATTAAATTGAACCAGCTAAAAATAAAAGAATTACAGCAGAAATGTATTATCTTATGATCGTTTCTGAGTCAGGGAGCCTCAAGAAGACCTCAAATGCTTTTAATTTGAAATAATCAGTGAAAGTATCATTTCTAGACCTGGAAAAGTCATGTAAATTAAAAAATACGTTAAATACCAAAGGAATATATTTTTGTACTTATGCCAAGCTCTAAAATATTTAATCAGGTAGAAATTGTAAAATATATATATATATATAGAAAAATCTTAATCCTTAAACTTTCATTGTTATGGACAAGGTGAGGACTTGTTTGAGATTCACTGATTTAACATACAACTAAATGATGTGTTTAACAGGTTGTTTTGTCCAGTTGCTATAAATCTATAAAAGCCCTACTATATCCAAAGTCCATTTTAAAACCTGCAAATGAACTTCATAGATTTTTCTCAGATCCTGATAAAGTGTACCGTCCACTCAGTTCACACGCTCTGCAGATGCACCAGGAGACCGATCAAAGAAGCGTTATAGAAACCAATGATTACTCATTATAAAACATGCAATTATGTCTCATAAGTTTGGTATCTATCTATTGTGCTTCACTTGCCAATGATTAAGACACATAAAGAACATCAACCTCACTATGAGCGCTAACACAATGACAGTTAATGATCGTGGATGTTTGAGGGATGGAGAAGGCATTCATTAACACTGTATCGCATGCAGCAAGATTTTTTTTCCCTAAGCAATATACAGTACAATTATTACTGGAACAATCCCCATTGAGCATCCTGAGGTTAAGAGCCAGGCCAAATGGGACAGCAATGATCTCAATAACTCTCCAGCTCCATGGGAAGGAAGCGACACCCTTTGCGCCAGCAGCCCAGATCCCTAACCATCACCCTTTCCGGTGCAAATGCATAACTTATACAAACGCAACCATCGGCAAAGCAAATATAGTAAGAGTAACGCACCTTCTCCAGCTTCTCGAAGTGTTCCCGCAGGAACTTCAGAGGCCGCTCGGGCTTGGCGATGCACAGGTTGACGATGCACTCTTTGAGGATCTGCTGGATGTTGTGTTTTTGCACGAAGACCTCGCAGCCTTTCAGACTTTCGTCTTCTTCCAGATTGGAGGAGGAGGTGGCCATCTTATCTTCTATCACTGCTGCAGGAGAAAAGAGCAAAGGAGGGGGGAAGAGAAGAGATGTTTGTTCTTAAGTCTGTGGAACTTGTTCTCTCAAATGATAAGCTTGCCTGCTGCCTGACTAATGACATCCACAATATATTCAATATGCATGCATCTGTCAATCAATCAATCAATCATTTAATGTGAATAAACAAGCACAATGCCTGGATAGATAGATAGATAGATAGATAGATAGATAGATAGATAGATAGATAGATAGATAGATAGATAGATAGATAGATAGATAGATAGATAGATAGATAGATAGATAGATATGGCATTATGACTAAATCATAGTGATGAAGATGACACAGGCCATTCTTCTGAATGTTACATATTTAAATTTCACTTCCGCCAGTGATTCACATCAACCGTTTAAATAACCCCGGCAACTGTCGCATCAGTCTTCAATTTCGACGTATGCGTTGATGAAACCGGTACCGCATTTAGTCGTGCGTGAAAAACGACGTGTCCGTGTAACGTTACCGGCGGAGCATCACTCCGTGATCACCTGCTTTCGCTTTTATCACTGCTAGTTCACCTTTAAATACAAACCTATGCGGTGAGTGAATGGTTTTAGCCTTTTAATATCTTGAAAAACCGCGTCTGTTTGAATATTAAGCTAAAAGCAATCACGTGTCAGCGTATTTACTGTTAATTTGTCTTACCGTTATGAGGCGGAGATGCAGGGCTCGCGCTCTGGGATGTTGCTTGTTTGGTCCTGCTGCTCGCGAGCGCTCTGACGTCAATCCGCCTCCCGATTGGACGCTGACATTAATGGTCTACAATGAAATATATAATTTAAACGATCCGAAAATACCTTTAACTGATATGTAGAGGTTGATGGGTTGAGGTTGTTATGTTTATTTTACAATTATTTATTTATTTTCCATTATGCGCTGATGCAGCCAATCAGCGTCCGTGTGGGTCTGTGCGTCACTCAGAATGGCACGCACGCTTTCTCATGCTGTAGATCACAGAGCTGACCTCTGCAAACAGTCATGTTTTGTGACTGAACACATTTATATGCACAGATGAATGTGCTTATGTCAGATTTTTTTTTCAATGAGCAGCTATGGAACTATGCATGATTATGAAATGATAAGCAGATTTTTTCTTACATTATTTATGTATTATTCAAATTGCATGGAGGCAAGATTAGTGTTATGAATGATCGTATACAAAATCTAAAGAATACTTGTTTATAAAAAAATAAAAATCCGTATGTATGATACCCACCATCTCATTAGAAGCCGTTCTAATGTGCTTCATCTTTTATGGGTTTGTCACTATTTTATTTATTTATTTATTTGAAATAATAACGGTTTGAAAACTATATTTTTTATTATCTAATAATAAATATAATAAATAAAATATTGAAAATAACAAACAATATTTAAAAGTGTGTGTGTATTATATATATATATATATATATATATATATTATGCACGCACACACACTACTTTTTGCATACAACTTTTTGAAAAGGTAGTAAGTTTTAGTTTATTCTGTATTATATTGAACCCTCTTGTTATTTTTTTCTTTGTAGAATCTTGTTCTGACCATGGACTCGAAGTCAAATAAAGTTTAACTGTTTTGAATAAACGTCTACCGTAAAACAATTTGCGTTGTCGCAATCTACAGTCGTAATGGCAACAATCGCCATGACGACCAATCTCCAGCAACAACACATTCACACGTGAAGCAGTAATGGCGACAGCCTGTGATGAGCGAGCTGCAGCGGATGTTTTAAAATCCCTGGCTCGACATTTGAACTGTCTAAACGACGACAACAAAAGCACGAGAAGGCGAGCTCTGGAAGCGGTGAAGAGAGAAACCGTCGAGCAGCGCTTGTCCAGCGGCGTGCTGCAGGAGCTTTTCGCCGGTTTGCTGAAGGCGCTCCTGAAATGTCTGTCAGACCCTGCGGAGACATGCAGAGACTTATCGATTCAGATAATCACGGGCTTTATCAGAGCTGTCCCCAAACCAGAAGACGCTCTGCCCTACCTCGTGCCCGCGCTGGTGCAGAGACTCGGCGGGAAGGAGATCCTGGAGCCGGCGGAGGAGCTCAGGCTGGCTCTGATGGAGACAATGTCTCTGGTGCTGGAGGTGTGCGGCAGGCAGCTGGCCCCCTACCTGGACGACATGATCAAGATCCTGCAGAGAACCATCACAGATCCCTTCCCCGAAGTCAAGAAGGAGAGCTGCAAATATGCCATCAGTGTTGCACAGAGCATCCCAGGTAAGTGGGGCCCTCAAGCATTTTATATTCTTTAAAAGACAGTTGAAATACAGTATAAGTGAAACAAATATATAAATGTGATATGTCAGTTTGGATTCATTATACAGAAGTTAAGTGGCACACTGGTCTTAGACAGAGACTTTGGCTAAGATGGGTTGTTGGTTGTCATGGTAACAAGGCCAGACTGATGACCCTGACAAAGACCTAAAACTTAACACTTGGCCAAATGAGAGTAAAAAATTGTTGGTGAGTATATACAATGCCTGAGATTTTTTATATGGTTTATGCAACATGTGCCAAACATCTCCTCAAGTTTAGAAGTCTGTTTTCAACAAAAGAAAAGCATTTTAAAAGAGAAGTTTCCCTGCATGGTTTTAGATGTGTTGCTTCCTTAGATGTGCTGTTAGTTTTTGTGGTATGGTGTGTATACACACACACACACACACACACACACACACACTCACCGGCCACTTTATTAGGTACACCGGTTCAATTGCTTGGTAACACAAATAGCTAATCAGCCAATCACATGGCAGCAACTCAGTGCATTTAGTCATCTAGATGTGGTGAAGACGACTTGCTGAAGTTCAAACCGAGCATCAGAATGGGGAAGAAAGGGGATTTAAGTGACTTTGAACGTGGAATGGTTGTTGGTGCCAGACAGGCTGGTCTGAGTATTTCAAAAACTGCTGATCTACTGGGATTTTCACACACAACCATCTCTAGGTTTACAGAGAATGGTCCAAAAAGAGAAAATATGCAGTGAGCGGCAAGTTGTGTGGATGAAAATGCCTTGTTGATGTCAGAGGTCAGAGGAGAATGTGCAGACTGGTTAGAGATGGTAGAAAGGCAACAGTAACTCAAATAACCACTCGATACAACCAAGGTATGCAGAATACCATCTCTGAACGCACAACACATCGAACCCTAAAGCAGATGGGCTACAGCAGCAGAAGACCACACCGGGTGCCGCTCCTGTCAGCTAAGAACAGGAAACGGATGCTGTCTAATCAGCATCTTGATATGCCACACCTGTGAGGTGGATGGATTATCTCGGCAAAGGAGAAGTGCACACTAACACAGATTTAGACAGATTTGTGAACAATATTTGTGAGAAATAGGCCTTTTGTGTACATAGAAAAAGTCTTAGATCTTTGAGATTTTGTATAATAACAGTAAAATTAAAATACTAATTTATGTTAGTTATTCTTTGCTTTCAAATATGAAACATTTGTAAGTCGCTTTGGATAAAAGCATCTGCTAAATGACTAAATGTAAATCATAGAACATTTATTTTGATGAAAAACCACAGGGAAACGTCTCCTGGATTATTATATTTATTTTTCTTGTATTATTTTTTTTTTTTTATTTATTTTTTACTTGGAAGATGTTTGGCATCTTATCACATTCTCAGGTATTGTAAGAATTAATGAGTATACTCAGCAACACATTTTTATTTACTCCTATTTGGCTGAGTAAAAAAAAATTGATCAGGGGCATCAGTCTGACCATGTGATCATGACAACCAGCAACTCATCTAAGCCCTGCTTGCCACTTAACTCCTGTATAATGAATCCGTGAAGATACATTACTCGTCCTTTATGATCCATATGCATATACACTGTCTTTCAACTGTTTATTTATAATTATAACTGTTTGTTTGTTTATCTATCGGTCTATCTCTCTCTCTTTGCTCAGAGCATTTCCACCTGCAGGCTGAGAGTCTTCTGAAGCCCCTGCTGCTGACGATTTCTCACCAGCATTCCCAAGTCAGAGTTTCTGTCACGCAGGCCATTGGCGCAGTCATTCAGCACGGCACAGGCAAGAACGTAGATGACGTTTTGTCCCACTTGGCACAGAGATTGTTTGACGACTCTCCACGGGTAAGCTGGCAGTCACTTCACTGGAAAAATCAATGAATATCAAAGAAATAAAGTTCTTGATTGATGCGTTATTTAATAAATGGCTAGTCTATGGTATCCTTCCAAGAAATTCTTCTGATAAATATGAAATATGCTTCTTGTTTTACAAGGCACATTGGTGGTGTTTTTTCCACATGGGAATGGTTTATTTTTGTGCTAATCTGTTCAGGTGAGAAAAGCTGTTACTGTAGTCGTGGGTGGTTGGCTTCTCCGTCTGCCGGACCGATATTCCTACTTCCACAAGCTCATCCCGCTGCTTCTGAGCAGCCTCAGCGATGAGATCCCTGAAATCAGGTGAAAACAAATGCACAGACATGGAAATAACATGACTTTCCAGGCAATTAAAGTCAAGAAAAATAGTCAAATGCATGTAAAAGCGTATACTGTCATTAAAAAGTTAGGGTTTAGCTTCATTTATTAAATAAAACATTTTAAAAACAGTTTTCTATATTCATTTATTTAAAAATGCACGTTTGTAATCGCAGACGAATCACCTTCGATTATGAATGCAATATTGCCTAGCTTGTCAGTGAACTACGGCTCTGTGTATTAACTGCCGCTCCATCTGAAAACAGGTGATGGAGATTTACCTCCAATCACAGAACCGGCTTTACTGTCGAGATGCGCATGATAATCGCATTACTTCCTGTGATTACAAAGCTGTATTTTCAGCATCATTACTCCAGTCTTCAGTGTCACATGATCCTTCAGAAATCATTCTAATATGATGATTTGCTGCTCAAGAAACATTTATTATTATTATCAATGTTGAAAACAGATGTGCTGCATCATATTTTTGTGAAAACCATAATCTGCTTTTTTCACAATTCTTTGATAAATAGAAAGTTCAAAAGATCAAAATGTATTTGGTATAATAAATAAAACTTTTGTAAATGTATAAATGTCTTTACTGTCACTTTTGATGAATATAATGCATCCTTGCTATATCAATTTCTTTGGAAAAAAAATATCATGACCCAAAATGTTGAATGGTAGTGTTTTTGTCTCGTCTTGTTTATTTACTTTTTCTCTTTAGTCTTTTCCGAAACAAAATATATAATTTTGTCTTTTCTTATACACAAAATGTATGTATGGAAATGTATGATTTTGTAATTATAAATAAATCCATTCAGGTCTCTTGCTGAGGACTTATGGAAACAAGTAGGATCTCAATGGGAGAAGGAAAATGAGGATGATCTGAAGGATAAGATGGACTTTCAGTTGCCTGCTCCTGTTCTCTACACATCTGGAGGTAGGACAAACTAATCACAGAATGAATTTCTTTCCTAAAAAATGAAGTTATGGATACTAAATACATACATATTAGATATCAAAACTGTAGTTGAAACCCTTAAATAACATTTGAGGTACTGTAGCCCCCACTTATCCCTTCAACAGATTTGATGCTCGGCTGTGTTGTCCTAGAATAAAAGCCCCACAGGCCTGATCTAGTTAAGGGTTATTTCATGAGTGAAACTAGGAAGAAGCTTGCTGGGGTGGCAGATGCTAGTTTTTATATTTATTTATTTCTACTTTAATTTAGAGAAAAGTAGAGAGAGGACAGAAAGAAAGATAACCTTGATGTGAAAGCATTGTTAGCCAGATGTTTGCATTTCTTGTTAATAACCAACTCATTGTTACAGATGATTTCGATTTCAGCTTTCTATTCATCAAATAATATTCATTCAAAATACTGCATATATACTGTAGCAGCACAACTATTTTCAACATTGATCAAATGTTTCTTGAAATCAGTATATTGGACTGATTTCTGAAGGATCACGTGACACTTAAGTCTGGAGTAATGATGCTAAAAAATTTTCAGATTTGCATCAGAGGAATAAATTGCATTTTAAAATGTATTCAAATAGAAAATTGTTATTTTGTATTTTTGTATTCTTGATCAAATGAACAGCCTTGGTGAGCATTAGAGACTTGTTTCACCAGCTGTGCATGAGTATAAGTAAAACCATTGTTTCTCCTTGTACTCATACAGTCGAGCGTCCCGGGCTGGGCTGCAGGGAGCTGGTGGTGAGGAATCTGTCAAAGCTGCTTCCTGCTGTGGGCCGGGACATTGGTGACTGGTTAGTGCAGACGCGAGTGAAGACGGCCCAGCTGCTGCAGGTGCTGCTGCTGCATGCTGAAGATCACTGTACACAACACCTGCAGTCACTGCTCACGGTTCTGTACCACGCCTGCGCAGACCCCGAGACTGACGTCAGAGCACAGGTAACAGGACAGCCAATCAGGATCAACATTCACAATATTGCTTCAGTGAGGTTACTTAGCATTCCTCCAAAGCAACATACAGTACCAGTTTTAAAGTTTTAAATCTTTTTTGATGCCGCACATGTCAAGGGCCCCCCTTCCTAAAATATTAAAGGTAGCTGTGTATGTTCGTGCATAAAGACATAAAGAAACAATATTTAGTTTCGATTGCACTGTAGTCTTTTCCAAACCACTATTAGAGTACTATTAGATGGATAAACCTGATTAAATAAACATAAGCCTATGGCTTGATTATGAGTGGAATAAAATAATTTCCTTTAAAATTAAACTGTATACTGTATTTTCTCCACAATTTATTAAATTATTTATTTTTAATGCTATTTTATTAGAAAAATGAGACTTCACCTACATGCAAAGACCTAAAACAGGGTTGTTCATTTTAATATTGGGGTTAGTGCAGTGGTGTTTAATATTGAATCCATTGAACCAAATTGGATCTGAATTATAAAAGGTAAGAGCAGCTGTTTAATCAGACTATTAACCTATTGTTTTTACAGTTATATGCTGATAAATAATACCCCAGGCTTGCTGAGAAAAGATCAAGGTCATAGATCAGAGTCAAATACACTATATTTGACCCGACAAAACTACTTTTACCTTGCTGCATTCTCATTGTCTACAGAAAGTATATTTTGCTGCTCAGCACTGAAAATAACCACGTCATCTCACTGAAGATGTTTTTTTAATCCATAATACAGTGTTTTATGTCTTCAGCTGGCGAGAGAAGCAACACACATGAGCAGAATAGGCTTAAAACTAGTAGTTCTGGAGCTAGATATAAATATTAGAGGATGTAGTGACAAAATATCATATATCAATTATCACGCTGTGTCAGCTTTGATTGCATTGATTTTTGATTTCAAATTCTCTCTCTTGACAGTGTTTGGAGTCAGCAAAGCTCTTGGGAGTGTTTGTCAGTCCAGAGGTTTACCTCAAGTTGCTCCTGCCTCATGTTAAAGACTCCACGTCCTGCTCGTCTGCTTCTCCCTGGGCTCCTCTCATGGTTCTGGGGTCCGTTTTAAGAGGGAGTACAAGGGAGGCTTTAGGACCCCACCTGATAGAAATTGGAGACACACTTGCACACCCTGAAGTCTGTCAGGGGTCCCAACAGGTGAGAGACAGTGAGCTTTCTGCCTTTCTGAGTGCTCGCTATCCATTTTAAAGTATGGTTCACGCAGTGACTTGCCACGGCAAAGACCAGAATTCCATTATTTTCAATCAGATTTGCCCAATTTGGTTGTTTTACCAGGAATTCATTACATTTTTGGTAAAGTTATGCAGCCAACCAATAACATTATGGCATCCAACAGACTACCACAACCAACAGCACAGCCACTTAGTGACCCTTTGTGGCCCCAATTTTTCCAAAATGATATGCTACACATTGTTAAAAACAACTATTTGCACCCTTATTGGCTAGTTTAATTTTCCAGTTACTTTTCCTGAGGAATGTCTTTTATTGCATATATGCAGCCCACAGTGCAGATGTGTGTTAGGGCACATCTCTGTCAGACCGAGTGGAAAAATCCCACCCAGACCCATGAGTCTGGCCCTGGCTTCCTCTCAACCCACATTCGGCTCACTTTGATATCAAAAATAACACTCTATTTTTTGAGTTTGCCTTCTCGTCGGTGCCAAGTCACCACCCCTGAGGGCTTTGCAGGAATTTCCTCTGTAGTGTAATTAAAAGCACTAAAAGAAAAATGATTAATTTTGCCCCCGTGTGTCCACCGCAATCCTGCATACTTTGGTCCAGCTGTCCATGTTTCATCTCAGACTTCATGCCAGAATCTCACAAAGTCTTCCTTCCGTTAAATAACGTGTCTTCAATAGCATTGGCTGTTAAATGGGGACACATTAAAAAGACACGGTCCATCACAGATGTTGCAGGACCTTTGACTGAGAGGCAGTTTTAGGGAAGGAAATGGCAAATTATCATGTTTTTATGTTTTAATATCACCGTAGACAATCATAGAGATGAAGTGGAAATTGAGAGAGAGAAAAATAATAATATTAGGGAGAATCTAAATTTTGCAATTGTTTGCAAAAACGCAGTAAAAAAATATTTTAAATAAACACTGTTCTTTTTTCCTTTTTATTAATTAAATAATCTTAACAAAATGATCACAGGTTCCAAAAAAATATTCAGCAGCACAGCACATTAGGCAGTTTCCAACATTGATAATAAATCAGCATATTAGAATAACTTCTGAAGGATCATGTGACACTGAAGACTGGAGAAATTTGGCCAGTGTTGGGTAAGTTACAAAAAAAGTAATCCACTACAAATTACTAATTACTTCTTTAAAATTGTAATTTGATTACATTACTGATTACTGCATTTAAATAATCAGATTACTAACTACTTTCAAGTTGACTTTATTTTTCAACTTATCAAACCTAAAAAATACACTATTGAGAGAAAAAAGTTCTACAAAGTTCTTTCATTAATTTCATATTGACTGAAAAGAAATACATAAGTAGGCCAATTATTTGTATACCCTGATTCACTCCCAATATCAACAACATTTTTTTTTTTTGTTTTTGTAAAATAAAAACAAATAGGTGCGCTTTTGACATTCTCAATGAAACGAGTCACGAAAATGACGAGTTATACAGTACATCTAAAGAGAGCTTGAAGTGTCTATTATTAAATAGTAAGTCATGATTGAAAACAAATATTCTCTGATAAAATAATCCGTATGAAACCAACGCAAGTCTGAGCTCTCCTATAATGTGATCATGGCCACGCACATCGCGCGCTATAAGATCATCATCCACGCGAAACCAAGCTCGTGACGCGTGAACATATAAACGCTCACGTCACCTCTGTAGAAAGATTCCAGTTCATCTCGGCTACTTCTGGTTTTTGTAAGAAGACGCGCTGTGAGGAATAAACCTTGAATTGTGATGCTGACGCGGTTTAATCCAGCGGTTGATCTCATTCTGAGGAGTCATTTATTGTTTTACTTTATTAGTGTTAATGTGACATAAACTTGTACACATTCACTTGTTGAACTTTTCCCAAAAAAATATTTACCACTGCATTTGTAACTTAAGTAACGTAATTTTATTGACATAAGTAACTGTAATCAAATTACAGAAATGTAAAATGTAACTCATTGCTTTATTGTGTTACCAGGAAAAGTCATTAGCTTACAGTAACATGTTATACCCAACTCTGGTAATGGCTGATGAAAATTAAGCTTTGCATCACAGGAAGAAATTATATTTTAAAGTGTATTCAAATACTTTAAATAATATAATATTTCACAAAAATAACTAAATTATTACTATTTTTAATAATAATAATTACTAATACAAATATTACAGTTTTTCCTGTATTTTTTATGAAATAAATGCAGCCTTGATGAGCAAGAAACTTCGTTAAAAACACTTACAAATCTTACTGATCCCAAACCTGTGAATGACAGTGTATATTTAAAAATACAAAACATTTATTATGAATTGTTATATTTTTCACAATATCATTTTGTACTGTATTGTTTCTGTACGCTATATATGTGACAGTAGCACATAACAAAATTAATAATTCTTAAACTAAAATTAAAAAATGTATGTAAAAATAAGAGCTAATTTAATTTATGAATGCATATAGCAATAGTATAAAACTAAATACACATACACGTGTGTGTGTATGTGTATATATATATTTATATTTATATATGTGTATATATATATATATATATATATATATACTAATGCAAGCACATAACAAAATTAGTTATGCTTAAAATTTAAAAATATATATAAATAAAAGTTAATTTAATATACTTAGTATAATACTTAATAAAAAATAATGCTACTACAAAAATTCTACATTAACACTTCTTAGCTTCAGGAAATGGTCTGAACCGGGGAATTTAGTGTTGAGTGAATATTAGATATTATGTCAATAATAAATAATGTCAAACTCAAGAAGAATTGTTTTCCTGACATGAGTCTGTGGAATAGCAGTGAAGGCAGTGTTGAGTGAATATTAGAGTATGTCAATAATAAATAATGTCAAACTCAAGAAGAATAGTTTTCCTGACATGAGTCTGTGGAATAGCAGTGAAGGCAGTGTTGAGTGAATATTAGAGTATGTCAATAATAAATAATGTCAAACTCAAGAAGAATTGTTTTCCTGACATGAGTCTGTGGAATAGCAGTGAAGGCAGTGTTGAGTGAATATTAGAGTATGTCAATAATAAATAATGTCAAACTCAAGAAGAATAGTTTTCCTGACATGAGTCTGTGGAATAGCAGTGAAGGCAGTGTTGAGTGAATATTAGAGTATGTCAATAATAAATAATGTCAAACTCAAGAAGAATTGTTTTCCTGACATGAGTCTGTGGAATAGCAGTGAAGGCAGTGTTGAGTGAACCGAGGCAGATGCTCTGATCTTTCTGTACTCTTCAGCTTTGATGTCAGGCTGCTCTTTGATGTCGGTGTTGTCAGAACACTTTTGACTGTCTGTTTTCCAAAACCATCGGAAAAACAGTATAGTGTAAGAACAAGGCTAGGAAATAATATGCCTGCAGTCCTCCTTTGAGAGTTTGCTAGATGCTGTGTGTCTTTAACACAAGGTGTGTGTTTGTGTAATGTGTTATGAATTGGAACTGCGATGCCTTCAGGACATGGAAAACAGAAGCACTAGTTCTCCGTGTTTTGTTTTTGGTGTTGCTATAGGACTGCAAGCAGGAATGTAAATCTCAGCTGTCTGAAGAAAGGCAAACGTATGCATGTGAGCATATATATTTTACTTATCGCAGCTGACAGCTGTGGCCTGCTCACCTCTGTCCTGAAAAAGGAAGAGCTGGAGACGTGGTGGGACGACACATGCTTCTGCCGAGGGGCCGCTGTGGAGCCAGGAGCACATTTATGGACTAGAAGAGCCAGACGGACGGGAATGGCAGAGAGTGCTGCTTTAAAACAGTTGTCAGACCTGTCAATCACTCCTCTCATGGCCCTAGGCAGGCGTGAACTGGAGAACATGCTTCTGTTTTACGAGTGTTAGTTCAATCTGGAAATCTGCTCATAAAGTGACATCTTTAAAATGAGTTATTTCTGCATTTAGGCATAACCCTGACTGCCTCATTTTATTTTATTAGACTTTTTATTTTGTATCCATGCATAACCCTGTCAGCCTAAGTTTATTTTATTTTAAATAAACATAACCGAAGCGCCTTTTTTTCCTATGTTCATGTACCTATGCATAACCGAAGCACCTGCATAACCGAAGCGCTCATTTATTTTATACCTATGCATAACCGAAGCACCTCATTTTATTTTATACCTATGCATAACCGAAGCGCCTCATTTTATTTTTTATACCTATGCATAACCGAAGCGCCTCATTTTATTTTATACCTATGCATAACCGAAGCGCCTCATTTCTTTCTATGCATAACTTCATTTTATTTTATACCTATGCAACCGAAGCGCCTCAATAACCTATGCAAACCGAAGCGCCTCATGCATTGCATAACTTTGTGCATATCATTTTTTTTTATTTTATACCCGTTGTTGCGTCATCGGAGAGGCTTTTATTCAACAGAAATAATAAAATAGTGTCCAAAATGAAAAAATATAACAGTGTTCTGGATCTAAAGTCTCCGCAAAGCATCAGCAGGGGTTCCTTCAAAAATGCATTCTCCAGCGCACTCGGCATATAACCGGCGGTGATGAGGCTCCAGGTGTGCCTCATCACACGCAGACCTGAAGAAAATTTGCTCAACAATTGCATTGTTCATGCATTGCATAACCGAAACGCCTCGTTTTTTTTTTTGTACCCATGCATAACCTTGTCAGCCTAAATGTATTTTATTTTAAATATTTTATTTTAAACCCATGCATAACACTGTCTGTTTTGTTTTGTTTTATTTTTTTATACCTGTGCATAACCCTGGCTGCCTAAGTTTATTTTATTTTTTATACTAATCATTTAAGTAAATGCATAAATCATACTCTAATCCTGAACATAAATAAAAAGAGAAAGTTGTCATTTTTCAGTTGTGCCTTCTAAATTTAGTAGTAAAAGTGTCCCACACACACACTTCCTGTAGGCCAGTGAAAACACCTGCAGGTTAATCATCCCGGCCCTGTTAATGACAGATCCGCTGAGTGGAGGAAACCGTGTCATGATCCTCTTGTTGCTGTGAATGTGACGCTTTGTCTAGACATGTGATCACTGCATGGAAAGAGACACACAGAGGTCTTGAGGGAAGGTAAAAATGCAGTGGGATAGGAAAACAACAGAGACTGATGGAAAGAAAAGCTTATCAAGAGTTTTAGACTGCTTTACAAGGTCACAGAGTTTAGATGTTGTGGTGTCCTTTAAACTGTCCATTTATCAAACTAGTACAAAATAAAATATATTTAAAATGTATTTCAAAGCTAAGACCACATCATCAACAATGTCTAATAATTATTGTGTTTTATTTGTTATTAATTATTTTTATTTTTACCTGTGCTTAAGTTTGTCTGCCTCTTATTTTATTTGAACAGAGACTGAAGTCATTGTGTGTTTTGGACAGATTTACGATGTCAGAGGGTCCATTTGTTGAAGTAAAACAAATTAGGTCAAATTAATGACAAATATAGCAGCATTAGTACAAATGTAACTTAATTTAAAACCTAACAGAAAATTAAGCAAAAATGAATAAATGACAAAGTTAACATTAAACAAAAGTAACGAAAAGTGGCAAATGATTCTTTTTTTCTTTTCGTCTCTCAGGCGCAGTATCTGGATCAGTTGTTGGTGTGTGTGGACGCTGTGCTGTGTGTGTGTCAGATGGACTGTGCTGTCATCAGTCTGCAGCTGCTGAAGGTCCTGGTGTCAGTTCAGAGTCTCGCCTCAGAGCAGGAACAATGCAGCAAGGTAAAACCCACGCATGAACGGTGTACATGAAGCGTTCCCATACACAGATTGAGCTGTACACATTAGATATGAGCAGTCTGAGTTTATTAAATTGAACTTACTGCAGGGCCTTTTGTTGTTCAAAATCGAATTGCATGTCCAAAGGAGCTGCCCAACCTAATTTAGCAGCCCCTGGATATACTCCATTCAAACATGTCAATGGATTGAGCATTACTGTGTCTCTCTGTCAGGCAGAGGAGTCCGTGAGGTGTTTGTGTGAGGCGCAGGGTCTCAGTGGAGCGTGTGAGTTGTACCGGCAGCACATGGCAGATCTGCTGCAGTGGCTGTCTGACTCCCATCACACCTGGACCAGTTACTCCATTCAGAAAACACAGCTGGAGATCATCGCCATGCAGTCCGGTGAGTGTGTGCTTCATTTGCAGCCGGGAATGGCAGCCATCATTCTGTTTAGATGCCAAAACGATAGCTTTAGTAATGTGACACTCTATGATGTAATAGTGTGGACAAGCACCGCCTCCACAGAAGAAGATAGACATCACTGTCTGTTTAGCCCCGCCCACCGATTAACACATGTGGTGTAGGACTACACAGAAACCAAATGATAAAGATGGCTCTGAAGACAACAAGACACTGTGGAAAGACAGTCTTTGCATTGCCTTCCTTCTTGACCCAAACTTTAGGAAAGAGTGTATGAACTTTGTTTAATTAAGATCTAGACTGCGTCAGTAAGAACTCAGTCCTTTGTTCACTTCATTGTACCGCGGATTCGTTTACAAACAAGGCACAAATCGCCGCAGGATTTTCAGAAAGGTTGTGTAAACTAAAAAGACTGATGCTGTGCCCAGATAATGATTGTGCATCCGACAGTAATGCTCAGATCTATATCGCTTAGTCATCTTCTCGTCAGTCGCTAAGATTTAATTCACAACAGAGACTCGAATAACAATTGGGGAATTACAGATCAAAGTAATAGATTGGTCAAGTACTTGTTTAAGAGTCAGCAAACTGACCAGACGGCATTCGAGGCAAAGTAGACTCCGTAACAACACGCAGGCTCTCGAGGCAATCTGTTAGCAAAACGTTAAGTACAAGCTAGCAAGAATAGAATCATCAGGGAGAAGAAAGAGGCAATGAAAATTACTTAGTCAACCTTAGAACTTTGTGTCACGTTTCCTTAGGTGGTGGTAGTTAGTCAAGAGTGGCAGAGAATGGAAATAGAAGATTTTAAGTTGTACAGTTGCTTGATTGGGAGAATGAGACATTGTGAGACATTTCAAATGATGGGATCAGTGAGTTCTAGCATGATGAGACCGTAAGTATGTGAACTTGAAGCCAGGAGGATACTGGCACCAGGACAGTTGAAACTAAAAGACGATGCTGTGCCCTAATGGGCAGAGTGAATTTGATGCTCGGTGGCCACTAGCACACCTCTCGCAACAGCAGCTCACGTTGCAGCTCAGTGCGTTCTGTACACACACAATTCACTAAAATACGGGAGTGACAACCGCATTCAACAACCGAATTAACTCCCGAAAAATGCAAGTAGTGACAACCGCATTTACAGAAATTCTTCGCAGTGTGTACAGAACCGAACTGAACAACTAGTTGTTAATGACGTATTTGACCGTGCATCAGTGTATTCGTCTGTATGTGAAATGCAAGATAATAACTGTGAAATAAGTTTTAACTTAGCACAGGGCTAGCTGCGCTCATGACCCGTGCGGTAAAGTGTCAGTGTTGCCAGATCTTCACAGAAAAAAACAAGAAACAAGGACAGGCACAAAAAAACACTAAAACATGAAAATGCTTTGTTCTATAACACCAAAATAAACATTAATATATCTCATATCCACGACAGACCACGTTATTAACGCCATCATAAAGTGCCTGTCTTTATGAGCTAAGA
The DNA here is from genome assembly GCA_027422405.1 of Ptychobarbus kaznakovi. Taxonomy (NCBI): domain Eukaryota; kingdom Metazoa; phylum Chordata; class Actinopteri; order Cypriniformes; family Cyprinidae; genus Ptychobarbus; species Ptychobarbus kaznakovi. The sequence goes on from CM049807.1 coordinate 18,588,342, forward strand.
CTAAACAACATGCCTGAAAACGCTTGTAAATATGAGGATATGGCAACACTGCAAGACAGAAGCAGCCTCCCGAGCATAACCACAACACCGCATGTCTATTAGTGGTAGTTTAGTTCAAATCGACGGACAAAAACAGTCTTTAGTCAAAAAATGGCACATAACAAACGGCTAAACTTTTATTCACTCCTGCAAGACGACAGATGTTGCTGTGGTTACAAATGCGGGAGTGAGTGCTGTTCCGTACACACATGGAACGATAATTTACGGGACTCACTCCCGCATTTAAATGCGGTTGTCACTCCTGAAACTTGCAGTGTGTACGTGGCCTCTGTGATGGTACCACGAGGCGTCGCTCACAAGCAGATCTCAGACTTCTGGAGGGATGTAGATTCAGTAGATTCGTAATAGTGAGTGAGTAGAAGTAGGTGGGTTCTGAGCCTGTGGCTGTTCTATATGCAAGCATCAGTGTCTTGAACTGGATGCGAGCTGCAACCGGTAGCCAGTGCAAGGAGACAAAGAGAGATGTAACATGGGCTCTATTGGGCTCGTTGAAGACCAGTCGTGCCGCTGCATGTCTCAACACACAAGTGTACAGTATTGAGTTATTTATGCTTAAATCACAGCAGCATCCATCTGTGAAGGATGTAGACTGCCAAACATACACAAGTGTTAGCCAGTCACAGCAGTGGGCGTTTACTTCCGAATCTACAATCCGCCAATCCTATTCAAACAGAGCGTTCTGATGAGAGGGTCAAAACAGGACAGAAAATAGTCTATTACTTTTAAATTATGTTGTTTTTTCATGTAAAAATATGATAACATTATAAGTGGACCTCAAAGAACAGTACAAAATAAAAATAAAACAAAGGCAGTTCATGACCCCTTTAAAGAACCCATTCAGTTTTCTTCCAAGTTTACAAGAACAGCATTTATTTGAAACAGGAGTCTTTAGTAACATTATAAATGATCTTATTGTCACTTTAGATCAATTTAATGTATCCTTGCTAAATGAAAGTATTATTTATTTATTTTTAATCTCACCACAAACTTTTGAATGGTAAAGTAAATAAAATAAAATCACTTAAATTAAATAAATAAACAAATTAAATGTTAAAAAATACTATGGGGTTAATATTGGAGTAAAATTGAGTTAATATTCCTTAAAATATAATGACATTTTAACTGTTTATAATAAATGTGTGGTATTAAATTATCAAATCAAATAGCAAAATACAAACACATCAGTAGTGCCGACTAATCAAAGTAATCTATTTGAAATGGTTACATTTATCACTTTAAATTACTCCACATTCTTCCATTGTTTTTTTTTATCGTCTTTATATGTTTTCCTTCAGGTCCAGTGGTGGGAGAGTTTCTTCCAAGCCTCTTGCCTCTGTTAAAGAGTTGCCTTGAACCCAGTCGAGATCCTGAGATGAGACTTCACATCTTCACCATGCTGTCCAAACTACTGCTGGACGCCAGCAACACTCTGGACTCACAGGGGTCAGTTCATCAAACACAGAGCCTGAACTTAATGTGGTTATTGTGCAGTTTGCATCATTACAGAATATGCTGATGCTCTTGATGAAAAATTCATATGCAAAGCTAGTTGTTATACCTGATAGCTCTGAAGCACGAGAGACAACAGCAGTTGCTTAATACTAAACAACTGAGCTTTTGAACACTTGATATTTTTATATGTACAATATCCCACCACTGCTTGCTTAAATGCATGTATAAACATGCACAATTACACTGAACAAAATTATAAACGCAACATTTGTTTTTGCTCCCATTTTTCATGAGCTGAACTCAAAGATCGAAGACTTTTTCTATGTACACAAAAGGCCTATTTCTCTCAAATATTGTTCACAAATCTGTCTAAATTGGTGTTAGTGAGCACTTCTCCTTTGCCGAGATAATCCATAAGAAATAGGCCTTTTGTGTACATAGAAAAAGTCTTAGATCTTTGAGTTCAGCTCATGAAAAATGGGAGCAAAAACAAATGTTGCGTTTATAATTTTGGTCAGTATATTTATCCATTTTGAGAACGGAGATCTTTTGTGATGCCTGATATGGATCTAAATAATATGCATTTGAAAGACAAACCTTCATAATTACCCCAATAAATAACGTGTCAGGATAGTCTTGTTCAGATATATAGTAAAATCCCCTCTTTTCATGTGGTGTGTGATACTGTTCACCTCAAATTCCTCCGTTTCATGTGGCTCTTTGATTTGCAAAGTGAAATAAGAGGAGAGTGAAAGGAAAGACACCACACGCAAGCAAAGATTTACTTAGACACCTAAATCAAGACACATCATAGACTTCTGTTGTTTATAAATAAAGGTAATCATTATTTAGTTTATTTATGAATCATTATCATTGCTAAAAGACATCACCGGAAATCCCCAAAGAGAATGGCTTTAAGCAAATATACTGCAAAAAATGTCATTAGCCCTGCTGATTTAATGTCTGTTTAAAACAGGACAGGTCACATGACATGATTCGGCTGTCATATTTGTTGTGGCTTTCTCTCTGTAGGAGGTTTGCTGAATACATGGAGCTGGTCCTGCAGGATTTGTTGTTGCCTAATCTGGTGTGGTGTTCGGGTCGATCTGCCGCGGCTGTCAGGACCGCTGCTCTCAGCTGCCTGTTCGCTGTCCTGCATGGGGCGGCTTTCCCAGCGGAGAAAGTAATAATACACACATAATACACTGCATAAATAATACACCGCATAAAACAGCATTTTGCATTTAAAAGGTTAGTTCTCCCAAAAATGGGAGAAAATTCTGTCATTAATTACTCACCCTCGTGTCGTTCCAAACCCGTAAGACCTTCATTCATCTTCAGAACACGAATTAAGATATTTTTGATGAAATACAAGAGCTCTCTGACCCTGCATAGACCGCAACGCAACTGAAATATTCCCAGACCCAGAAAGTAGTAAAGACATTTGTAAAACAGTCCATGTGACACCAGTGGCTTGAGTTCAATTTTGCGAAGCTACGAGAACTTTTTGTCGAACCACTGATTTACATTTACGCATTTAGCAGACGCTTTTATCCAAAGCGACTTACAGTGCATTCAGGCTATACATTTTTTGTCAGTATGTGTGTTCCCTGGGAACTGATGTCACATTTTGAACACTGACTGGTTATGTACTTGCTCAAATATTGAATTTGGATCATTTTTAACCAAAAAAAGTTACGGACTGCAGCTTTAAGTATGAGTAATTAAGTATGAATTTTCATTTTTGGGAGAACTAACCCTTTAAGTTCTGTACTTTGTCACATTTATGAGTGAAACAGGATATAAAAAAGGCCAGAATTGTGATATTACTAAAAAGCCGGAGTGTATATATTTGATGTTGATGTGTAATATCTGATTTGTTGCAGGTTCTGTCGGTAGGAGGAGACTCTCACCACTCAGCTGATCTCTGCGCTGGAGGAAGACTCTAAACTGGCTCGTCTTCTGGCCTGCAGATCTCTTCACTCACTGCTGAGACTCACAACACAGCGGCTCAACACGGACTCACTCAACAAGATCTATCCAGGTATACTTAACTCATCACACATACTGGAAACCAATGAAAGACAAGACACAAGACCTGATTCAGAACAGCATATTTTATGTGACGGATGAAAACAAGGTTGGGAAGATAGAAGTGTAGTGTGTTATATATTTTTGGTGTAGATCATTCAGTCCTCATTGGGCAGTGCAATAGACAAAAGCATGGGGTGTGAACATTAGATGTCAAAAGGTCACATGTTGAATGAATTGTACTTCTATTGCTCACAGTGGTATTTTCATCGCATCAAATTAAGTACGCATTTGCTCTAAGGTCTGTATTTTTATTCAGTTGTGTGAATGGTGACATAAACCCGTTATTTTACATTCAAAGATGTTATTTAAAATGGTAGACTGAAATGCATCTAACAATGTTAAATAGTGTAAATGTTTTCAACAGTAATGTGTTATTGCTCATTGCACAAATGTTCAAGACATTCACTAGCATGCAATAGTATCCAGTGCCCTAACAGATTTTCTTCAGCTTTTATTTTATTTTGTTTTTCAATTTCTTTTCTGTTGAAAAATAGATGAGACTATCCTGGTTAAATAAAGCATATCTATGTGTCTTGCACAAATTATCCAAACATTTATTAATATATAACATATAACATATATAACCTATAAAAAGCCAGTTTTATTATTTTAATTTTAATTACCTAGACATTTATCAATATACAAAAGTGCACAGAGCCTATACAAAGTTGTATTTAATTTAATTGTATTATTTTAATTACATATATACAACAGAGCCTATAAAATGCCCGTTTTATTTATTTTTTAATTACCTTGACATTTAATAAAATACAGCAGTGCACAGAGCCTACAAAAACCAGGTTGTTTGTTTTATTTTAATTACCTAGATATTTATTAATATACAACAGTGCGCATAAAAAGTGTTACATTTGATTTGAATTAAATAGAATTTTGTCTGCTTCTCTGTTGAAAAATGAATACCAGATTCTTAATTAAATGAAGCATATCTGTCTGTATAATAATTGTTATTGCACACATTCATAATTCAGTGTGTATTTCAGAAGTGTCTGTGAGCTTGTAGCTGTTTTCATGAGTGTGTCTGTGTGTGTTCAGAGCTGCTGAAGCGTGTGGACGACAGCAGTGAAGACGTCCGTGTCGAAGCGCTCAAGTCTCTGAGCACGTGGTTCTCATCTCTGGGGAAAAACTATGACACTCAGTCGTGCCGCCCACACCTGGAGTTCCTGTTCCAGCAGCTGCTGCTCTACATGGACGACCCCGACACCAAAATCCAGGATTCAGTCCTCGGTAAGGACTTTTTTGGCAGCCATATTTCATTTCTGCTGTAATCATCTGATGTTTTGACTTGAATTGTGACTGATGACAGTTATATTTGTGTCAACACTGTTGTGATGTAAGATAAATCTCTTCCTGCTGCATAAGGAAGTGATTCAGCTCCGTGTTAATGGTCTACGGTCCACTTCTCTGATCCTCCCTGTTCTTCACTTCAAAGAGCCTCATTAATCCTGCATTTTTACACTCTATCCATCACACGCTCCTCTGCTACTGGCCTGCCTCCAGCGGGGTCATGGGCTGTCAACACCTTCCCATAATCCAGTGTCAATGTGTCCTAGTGCACACAGAGTACTGTTCAGAAACCCTTCATAGCCCCTAATTACAGTTTGACCCCCCCCCCCCCCTCAAAAGGACATTGAAAAAGTACATATAGAGAATATGGCCATAATGTACAGTCATCCAGTTGATATCACAGAATAAGCCCTGACAGGATAACCGGGATCCTGATGTGAAGTCAGTGCATTCGTATTAAGGCTGTTGATTAATTGTGGAAAAAAGAATGCATTAACATTATTAATGCACCTGCCCCGCCCAGAACCTGTATGTCATCTTACATTGACGACTGGATGGCAAATGACTGTGTGATGTTGCCTATAACGATGCAAGCTTTATATCATATTATATGGTTTAGCAATATCACACAAGCAAGTTCTGTTTTCCCCAAACATCTGCACGATTGCAAATGTGATATTGATTTTACACAGGTTCAGTAAACAAGAATTCAATATTGTTGCATTTTAGACACAATATTGTTTTTTTTTTTTTTTCGCCAATGAAAATAGTTCTGAACAAAACCACAACCTAACTGTTGTCCGTCTCTGAACGACACACAGCAGTGTTTCGTTATTGAATGAACGCAGTTTTGAATGTCTCAAATGAGTCATTGATTCAGTGACTCGTTCATAAAGACTTAATGAATCAGTCGTTTGAACGAATTCGACAGAATTGGAAAAGACAGTGACTTTTCTTCCCTACTATATGTAGTATGCAAAAAACAGCATGTGAGTAGTATGTCCGAATTCATAGTATTCGTAAAACAAGTTTGATATCCTCCGACTGGATGGAATCATAGTCTGAAGCTAAAAAATCGGGAGTCCGTGACCATCATACACTACGTGATTTTCTATAAAATCTATCAACTCACATCTGCAGAATGGCTTTGACTTTCAGCAACTAGCATTGACTTCTCCAAACTGTAAATCGGGGGAAATCAGAAGAAAGTAGTGTAGTGTATGTTCCAGTGTTAAGTCAGTTCAAATTCAAATGTAGTACCTACTCGGTATGCACTATTTGTCTGGTCTTGTTTCCCTTTTTAATCTCATCTTGTCTTTCTTTATTTTTCAATCCGCTCTTAAACATATCTCGTATTTCAAAGACACCTCAGATGTGATTAATGTCCATTATAACACCACACTTGCCATATGCCATAATCCCTCATTCCTTTGGTTAAGCTTATAATAACAGCACTCTCACACTGTGCTTGAGTTACCGGGGAAATTCACTCGTATCTTTACACAAAGAAAACCTTGTTTTCTGGCGTGCTTACAAACGTATAAAGCGCCGGATAAAAGTAAATCCCCCGACCAAACAAATCAGGATAAAACCAAATACCCACAACAAAGACACGGCTGCCGAACGAACACAGATGAGCTTTTCTTTGTTCCCTAATGCTGAGCTGACTTTGAAAGGTTTTCAGTTTTTTTCTTTATAATTTTTAAAGGTAAACCTATGGATGCTTTTGCATTTGAGTAATAATCACATTTATCAAAGTTAATGGAAGGGGAGTGTATCAATAGACCAGTTAACTGCGGTCATAATTGAATTAATATATGAAGCAGCACAACTGTTTTCAACATTGAAAATAATAAGAACGTTGATAAAATTAATAATAATAATGTTTCTTGAGCTGAAAATCAGCACATTAGAATGAAAATTCAGCTTTGTCATCACAGGAACAACTTAATCTTAAAATATATAAAACAGTTATTTTAAATTGTAATAATTTTGAAATGTTTTTTTGTAATGCTAAATGTTTTATTAGATTTGAATTATATGGGCATGGTGAAGTGAAACTGCATTGCCGCTGCACCATGCTTATATTTTTGCTGTGCCAAATAAGTGAATTTTGATGTAATAACCAAACGTGTTTTTTCTGTCACAGGGGTTCTGAAGGTGGCCAGTGAGGTGGACGGAGGACTCTTACAGCATCAGACGGAGGCCGTGAGGGAGAAACTCCTCCAGCACATCCACTCAATGTGACGCGCTCTTCCTCTCAGAAATACACAGACATGGCTGTGAATGAACGGTTTCTTTACTGTGGTTATGCAGATGTGAACAGACAAATGCACACAATTTGTGAATGGATAATCTCACTTTTTGCTTCATAATCTTACCATTAGTGAAGATTTATTACATTAAATAATTAGTGCTGTCAAACGATTAATCGCATCCAAAATGAGTTTTTGTTTACTTTATATATGTATGTGTACTGTTTGTATATATAAATACACACACATAGTATATATATATATATATGTGAAAATATTTACATGTTTATGCATTTATATATTCATATTCTTATATGTTTATGATACATAAATATATTTAATATATAAACAACATATTTTGTATTTATATATACATAATAAATGTACACACACACATATTATGTAAACAAAAACTTGTATTTTGGATGCAATTAATCGTTTGACAGCACTATAATAATATATAATTAAAATAATATTGGTTAAGAATGATCAACTCAAAGGCAACCCAAAACAACTTTCTTTGCTTGGTTATGTTGTTAATACTTTGTGTTTTGTATTGAATGACAAAGAACATCTCGTATGACCACATTGCTCTTAAAAACATTCACTAAGGTTGCTTTACGGATTTGAAAATGAATTTTCTTTAAGGTAATTGTTCGAGGTGTGCCTTTCTATTTGATACTGGTGTCTTTATTCACTGAATTCACAATTTTTATTAAATAAACTTGTTTATTATACATTTCATTGTTTTATTTCACATTTCTTAACACAAATGTGCCTCTTAAGTACTGTAAAGGCAAGAGCAAATACATTCATAAACAACTGATATGATTGTAGGACTAAAGTAAAGTATTATGATTAAAAGCACAAGTTCAGGAGAAGTGCTAGTTGATCAAATACAATCATTTAATTTCTGGAGAAATGACTGTACTCTTCATAGATACTATTCTTATTAGTGCTTCAAACGATTAATCGCATCCAAAATCAACGTTTTTATTTACATAATATATCTGTTTATGTATATATAAATACACAAATATACAGTATATATTTTGAAGATATTTACATATATGTGACCCTGGAGCACAAAAGCAGTCTTAAGTCGCTGGGGTATATTTGTAGCAATAGCCAAAAATACATTGTATGGGTCAAAATTATCGATTTTTCTTTTATGCCAAAAATCATTAGGATATTAAGTAAAGATGATGTTCCATGAAGATATTTTGTAAATTTCTTACCATAAATATATCAAAACTTCATTTCGATTAGTAATATGTATTGCTAAGAACTTCATTTGAACAACTTTAAAGGCGATTTTCTCAATATTTAGATTTTTTTGCAGCCTCAGATTGCAGATTGCCAAATATTGTCCTATCCTAACAAACCATACATCAATGCAAAGCTTATTTATTCAGCTTTCCATATTATGTATACATCTCAATTTAAAAAAAAATTGACACTTAAGTCTGATTTTGTGGTCCAGGGTCACATATATATATTTATATGTATATTATAAATATATTTAATATATAAAAAAATAAATATTTTTCTTCAATATATACATGGATGGTTGTGTATATACAGTACACACTCATATACTATGTGAACAAAAATGTTTATTTTGGATGCGATTAATCGCTTGACAGCACTAATACTATTTGACAATATTATGGCAATATTACCTACATTTTGATTTGTATTAATAGCATCAAAGCAGCATTAACTTTTCTCTGTGTCAATGCAGGCTTCTACTTATTTGGAAAACAGATAATCCCACCTTTGCAATATTATTTTTAAAGGGTAATTTAGTATAACTGTGGATTATAATTAGTTATGTAACCTATAGGAAACTCTAAATAATATCTGGACTAATTCTACATTCATAAGCGGTATGTAGTAGAATAATGGGAAGAACTAGATATCAGTGACATTTAATAGTCATAATTCAATAAGATGACTAGCAGGGGAGTATTTTTAGAAGTATGATTAGCACAATATTATTTTTTCATGTTCGGTTGATAAGTGTATATGAGGTCAACCCAGTGAATGCTGTTTCTTCAGCCTCTCAGAACGATGAACTCTCTCTTCTGGAGTCTTCTTGTAACTCCTGAAACACATCAAACTGTTTAATCTGTATGTTTTCTATTAAGACATTGCATGTAAATTTGAATTATTATATCTGAAAATTCAAAGCATTCAATGTAAACTCAAACATGTTTGAGTTAAAAACGTGTTTGAAGTTTTGCAAATGTGTAATGCATTCCATGCTGGTTTCTTTCCTGCACAGGGCAATATAATACAGTGATATTTTGATCACACTTCAGTTGACTAAATGACTACATGAGATCCTGCCAAATGCATTTACAAATAAACGCAGCCAATTTTAAATGTCAGGTGACTCTTCTGGCAGGCTGTGTGGCATTTCCAGTATTGTAAGAGTCCACCACGGACTGAATTGAATTTCAAATTCCATCAACAGCAGTGAAAAAGAAAATGGAAATGGCAGGAGCAGGAGAATGCATGATCAAAGCAGCAAAATGTGAAGAACTGACCCGCGGCGCAGGAGCTGCTGGCCTGAAACAGGAGCGTTCTGGCCCTGACTGGGCTGCAGGACCCTTCAACACAACACACAGACTCAGGAACACTGCTGGAAAACTGTAGGCAACTATAAACAATATGGTGCAGAGGGAGTATTGAATTTGTGAAGTATCTGTTTTGCTTGTGTGAAGTGATTTCTTGCATCTGTTGGACTGTTTTTGTGTTCACCTTTTTGCAGGAGGACTCTTGGTCTTCTGAGCTCTTCTGGTCTGACCTGGAGATTCACCAACTCTGATGAGACACAAGAACATTTTGGAGGGAATTAGTAAGCATATAAATACATAGCATTTTTGCACAGTATTAATAAACAGTAAATAACAATAATAATTTATTATAATTATTATAATAATCTACAATATTATAATAGCAATATTTATTTAAAAATAGGGACAGACAGACAGAAGGATAGAAAGACAGATAGACAGACAGACAGACAGACAGAAGACAGATAGACAGACAGACAGACAGAAGGATAGACAGACAGACAGACAGAAGGATAGACAGACAGACAGAAGGATAGACAGACAGACAGACAGAAGGATAGACAGACAGACAGACAGACAGTAGGATAGACAGACAGACAGTAGGATAGACAGACAGAGATAGACAGACAGACAGACAGTAGACAGATAGACAGACAGACGGTAGACAGATAGACAGACAGACAGTAGGATAGACAGACAGACAGTAGGATAGACAGACAGACAGACAGTAGGATAGACAGACAGACAGACAGTAGGATAGACAGACAGACAGTAGGACAGACAGACAGAAGTATAGACAGACAGGCAGACAGGTTTTTTTCTTCAAAGGAAAACAGAAATATAAAATATATATATAATCTAATATATATATTTTTTTTTTCTAAATATTTATATTTATTTCTATAATTAAATAAATATATAAATGTAAATATATTTTTATGATAATATTAAAATATAAATATATAACATAATATAAATAAATAAATATACAAATAAATGTATATTATTATAAAATCACGCTTTGAAAAATATAATAAAAATGTGTTTGTATATATATTTTTTAAAGTGTGTATATACAAATAAATATGTAGTTATACTTAAAAAAAATAACATTTATAAACAGTATTTTTTGGAAAAAAAATCATCCAACTGTACAATAACATGGCCAGTTTGTATGTTTTTTTTTTGTTTGTTTACAAGGTGCATTATTCATTTTGGACCCTGTGTAAACAATAATTTGCATGTCAAAAAAAGTATTTATAATTAATGCTGTCAAACGATTAATTGCATCCAATCCAAAAAAGTTTTTGTTTACATAATGTATGTGTGTGTGTTGTGTATATTTATTATGTATATATATAAAAATAAATACACACACATAATATATATTTTTAAATATTTACATTTACATATTTATATTATTATATTATATATAAATATATTTAACATATAAACATAACATTTTTCTTAAACATATATATGCATGTGTTTGTATTTATATATACATAATAAATATGCACAGCACACACTCATATGTAAACAAAAACTTTCATTTTGGATGCGATTAATCGTGATTAATCGTTTGACGGCACAACTTACAATACAAAAAAATAACAGTATTGTGCTAATAAAATTCTAATTAAAGTACGTTTAATCAGGCTCACTCACCTTTTCTTTCTATCAAGAGATTTCTGGGTAGCAGCCGACAAAATCACCTTGTCCTTGGGGCTCTTTGCTTTTTCCTGCATGCCAAATAAAATTGTACATGTGTTGGAAAGAAACACTGACGTGCACAGCTGTACATTCATATGAAAATGACTTTGTACTTTTCCAAAATAGGAAGGAAGCAAACACTTCAACAATGGCCAAGGATCAAAAGTTAACCAATAAACATGAAAGCTAATCGCAGGTCTGTCCTGCCAGTTACCATCTCTCTGAGCTTTCTCTCGGTGCGCAGCTCTCTGTCTTGCTGCAGCAGAGACAGACGCTCCTCTAGTGTCATCGAGAAGAAGATATCATGAATGTCAAACAAGGCCGCACGTAACTGGAAGAGAAACAGGTTTCAGTTATAATGCTGTACACACTGTTCTTTAAGCATCAGAGCATTACAGAAGTGGGACCTGAGCTCTGACGCGCTCCTGCAGAGAGAGATCCTGCTCTGACAGAGAGACGTTTCTCCGAGGAGCATCAGTGCTGAATGAACGGATAAACTCTTGCGTGTCCTGAGGAAATACACAGGTATAAGGATGATAAAACACGTAAGGCTTTCACTGGCATGTATGTGAACTCTGTGTTGTGTTCTCACTTGTATGGTTTGCCGCAGGTGTTTGACTTTCTCTGTTTTTAGCAGGCGTCTGATCAGGAAGCCCTTCACGATGGCAGTGAGGTGACACAGCGCCCTCTGCTGCTCCGCTGTTACAACCTGCTTCACACCAGTTTATGATCCCTTAGAGTCCAATACAGCTGGACGTTTAAATACACTTTTCTCATACTCTTTACAGAAGCTTATTTTACTCTACAGGGACTACTTAACAGCTGTAAAAGCATATTAAAATCAACCTGGCTCAGTCTGTTTCTCTTGCCGGTGCTGGGATTCAGGACTCTCATATAGATGGGAGTCTGTTTCGAAGGTGATACCTCATCTAAACTGGCTGAAGGGAAACCTAAAAGGTACAAATACAAACAGATATACAGTTTATCCAAAAATGACAATTACATTCATGTTGCTCTAAAGTTTAGAATTTAAACTCCAAAAAAGACTGAAAAAGTGTCAAAAAGAACTAAAAGCATCCGAAATATAGTCAACGTGACTGCATCTGTGAACATTCAATTGAATGTGTTGAATCATTTATATACTATTATAATATTTATTCGTATTTTGAATAAGCTTTTATATTTATATTACATTTTTGGTGTACTGTTCATATTAGCAAAAGCACATATATCAAACCATTTGTTTGGTTTTTTTTTTTATACAGATTTATATATGTGACCCTGGATCACAAAACCAGTCGTGGGTCATTTTTTTGCAATTAAGATTTATAAAAGCTGAATAAATAAGCTTTGCATTGATGTGTGGTTTGTTAGGATCGGACAATATTTGGCCGAGATACAACTAGTTAAAAATCTGGAATCTGAGGGTGCAAAAAAATCTAAAATATTGAGAAAATCATCTTTAAAGTTGTCCAAATGAAGTTCTTAGCAATGCATATTACTAATCAAAAATGAAGTTTTGATATATTTACAGGAGGAAATTTATCAAATATCTTCATGAACATGATCTTTGCTTAATATTCTAATGATTTCTGGCATAAAAGAAAAATCTATAATTTTGACCCATACAATTGTTGGCTATTGTTACAAATATAATATAATACCTGTGTGATTTATGAATGGTTTTGTGCTCCAGGGTCACATATAGATTTATGTTTTAGTAATTTTAGTACTTCAATTTAAACTTAATTAACTTAGTTACCAAGGCATAATTTCTAACTTTTGTTTATATATATATATATAAATGTGCACAATATTTTATTTCAATCAACTAAAATGTGCACAATATTTTATTTCAGCTTTATTAAAATGTTGCATTTTATTTTGTTTATTTAATGCTTTTTTGTTATATTTCCAATTTTTTTTACTAGTTTTACTTTTACAATAACAACACAGTTTAACAATAACACCACTGTTTTGAACCAAATGCATTGAAATTTCAGTTCCTCACACAAAGCTCTTGAACAACTTTGGGAGACTTGAAATATAGATCATGAGTCATATTGGTTATTTTTATGATGCTTTTATGGTCTGTTTCTGTTGTTTTGGAGCTCATCATTGTCTGCCCTCATCCACTTGTGTTCCACAGAAGAAAGAAAATAAAGAGTTTGGAAACAACACGAGGGTGAGTAAATGATGACAGAATCTTCACTCTTAGATAAACTATTCTTTAAAAGCATACGCATAATATATATACAAACATATTTAACATACTTCTATCCATAAATCAACTAAACATCCACTGAAACACATTCAAGTTCAAGACATTAATCACAGGATGAAAGAACTGAAAGAATACCAATGGTTGACACAGGGTGTCTTGGTGATCTGTCTCCTGGGCTTAAAGGGCACATGGGGCTCAGTATAGAGTAACGTTCCCCAGCTGTCCTTAATTCACACCCGTCCTCGCCCGCTACAGGACTCAGACCACCCTGACCCCTCAGTCTCCTGACCCGCTCCTCCGACTCCTGAGTGAGAAACAGACTGATGCTTATCAAAGACCAGGGCTCTGGTCACATCCCCAGTCCATCCAAGCTGGAGTCCAGGGAAATGTTGATGATGAGTATATTTATTAATTTATCAGACCCAATATTTGTGTATGTGTTATTCTATTCAAAGCAGATGTTTGGATGCAGTCTTAAAGGGTAGCTGCCTAGGTGGATGGCAAGCATGTACCAGTTCACAAAGGCTTGGGGCAGAGGCAGTGCTGACCTGACTGAGGTGCAGTTGTTCTCTCTCTTGTTCCGCCATCAGACACGACATCCGGAAAGCATAATCGTCCTCCAGAGACCTCTGCATGTCTTCTAGAGCGTGGACTTGCCATTGTATCTCATCTAAGGAAAAGACAAGCGCAACTGAGAGGATACTTTATTAAAGAATGATGAAAATATGATCTTTGTTCTCAAATTAACATTCAAGTGGTTCTTTCTTTGAGGAACCGTTGATTAACTCTTCAAGAATCATTTGTGGCCTTATTGGATTCTGGAGTTGCTATATGATTATTTGTGGTCTTATATGGTTTATTAAGATATTGATGTGACATTATTGGTTATTTATATTAGTGTTGTGGTTTCTAAGTTCTTTATAAAAGGGGAAACAGGGAAAAGTGTGTTTTTTAAGCCGTTTACATAATATTTATTACAGAAGCACTCTACAAAAAAAGATTTATCATTTCAATATTTCTTTGAACGATATTACTACTTTTATTCAGAATGGAGACATTCAATTTATCAAATGTGACAATAAAGATATTTATAATATTACAAAAGATTTCTATTTTAAATAAATGTTGTTCTTTTGAACGTTCTATTTATTAAAACCTTTCAAATGTATCATGGTTTCCACAAAATATTAAGCAATTAATGTTTTCAATATTGATAATAATACGTTTTTTTTCTTGAGCAGCAAATTATCATATATTATGATTTCTGAAGGATCATGTGGCACTGAAGACTAGAGTAATGATGCTGAAAATACAGTTTTACATCAAAGGAATACATTACATCTTAATATATATTAAAATAGAAAATGTTTATTTTAAATAGTAGTAATATTTCACAATATCAATGTTTCTATATTTTTGATTAGATAAATGCAGTCTTGGTAAGCACAAGAGACGGGATTTTTGTAAAAATCCAGACTTTTGAATGGTAGTGTGTATGGAAATATTTCTATACATATTTAAATAATTTATTTTCACTTTAGTACAATGATCTCATAAATGCCAATTATTTAATTTTCTAAAAATGTATTTTATGAAGGGGATCATCGTATTTCTGGGGACCCTGGCATTACAATGATGATGATTTCCTAAAGAACTAGAACTTTAAAATGTTCTCCGATGATGTCATATGACTGAAACTCATTTCGGTTCTAAATAGAATCTTAATTTTAACATTTGCTCTGTTCTTACCTGTTCTCCATTCTTTCAGTGCTGTGCTAATAACACCGTTTCTCTCGGTCTCAAAGGGTAGTCTGGCACGGGAAGGAGAGTCTGGGGTGATCCCAGACCCCATAAATGCTGCTACGGGACTGTCCCGTGTGAAAGTCTTGTTCATCGGTGAAGGAGGAGACAGTCGAGTGGGCGTTCTCACAGTGACCCCGGCCATAAAGCGAGGCATTCTCTCCTGGCTCCTGTCTATGACTGGACTCTGATGACGTGAGGACAGGTGGCTATCCAGCGTGTGGCATCTCCTTCGAAACAGAGGGCTTGTGAGCTCAGGATCCACTGGAGATGTTTCCAGTCGTCCCACGGTCTCGTTCAACCTTGAGGGATCATCATATTGACCCATACTCACATTTTTCCACTCCGAGTAGCTTCCTGTCCTGCGCTGCAATTGTTTTTACTTCCGGTGGCCTTGCATTCGCTGTAATGTTCGGTTGGTTGGGGTTATCAGTGAACGAATAGAAGATGCTCCCGGCAGAAATGGGACGAGGATGTCCGCGGTGAGGTCTGGCAAATAAACTGGCATTTAGACCAGGTTCTGGGCTTATCAGGCTAATGGGAGAGGTGTGGTTTGGTGAGGAAATATTAAAGGGTAAACCAAAGGCAGTCCCATCCAAAAAACAGCCGTTTTCTTTATCTGAAGGGCTCTCAGAGAGGATCCTGCTTGGATCAACCATTGTGTTGCTGATGACCTTTGACCCCTGTTTACCTTGCTCTTTTTCAATAAACTCACGTGATTTCTTCAGTAGGTTCTGCAGACAAACTCTTTCTGTTTGTATTTCCTCTTGTATTTGTTTTTCTTCTGCCGATTTTCTTCTCATAACCCCAGGCAGCTCAGCTGAAGGGGTCACCGGTTGCTCATTAGACAACATGTACGGCTCTGTGGCCTCAGTAGGTGTAATGTTTGCAGTATCAGGTACTGTGAAACCATTCCTGTAGTCTGTTTCTGGAGATGGAGACAGGCACTGCTCTGAAGGCTTTGGCACGTCCAATATTTTTGGTGCCTATAATGCAAGTGCAACAATATATATATATATATATTAGTGCTGTCAAGCGATTAATCGCATCCAAAATAAAAGTTTTTATTGACATGATATATCTGTGTGCTGCTTTTGACAGCACTAATATATATTTAAAAAAATTCACCTATAATATATATATATATATATATACAGTGCTCAGCGTAAATGAGTACACCCCCTTTGAAAAGTAACATTTTAAACAATATCTCAATGAACACAAAAACCATTTCCAAAATGTTGACAAGACTAAGTTTTATATAACATCTGTTTAACTTATAACATGAAAGTAAGGTTAATAATATAACTTAGATTAC
Source organism: Ptychobarbus kaznakovi (assembly GCA_027422405.1). NCBI lineage: Eukaryota > Metazoa > Chordata > Actinopteri > Cypriniformes > Cyprinidae > Ptychobarbus > Ptychobarbus kaznakovi. The sequence continues at coordinate 18,605,145 of CM049807.1, forward strand.
ACATTTTTCAGTTTTAATCAAATTAGGGTGATGCAAAAATGAGTACACCCCACAACAAAAACTACTAAATCTAGTACTTTGTATGGCCTCCATGATTTTTAATGACAGCACCAAGTCTTCTAGGCATGGAATGAACAAGTTGGCGACATTTTGCCAGATCTATCTTTTTCCATTCTTCAAGAATGACCTCTTTTAGAGATTGGATGCTGGATGGAGAGTGATGCTCAACTTGTCTCTTCAGAATTCCCCATAGGTGTTCGATTGGGTTCAGATCAGGAGACATACTTGGCCACTGAATCACTTTCACCCTGTTCTTCTTCAGAAATCCAACAGTGGCCTTAGATGTGTGTTTAGGATCATTGTCATGTTGGAAAAGTGCACGACGACCAAGGGCACGGAGTGATGGTAGCATCTTCTCTTTCAGTATAGAGCAGTACATTTGTGAATTCATGATGCCATCAATGAAATGCAGCTCCCCGACACCAGCAGCACTCATGCAGCCCCACATAAGGACACTGCCACCACCATGTTTCACTGTAGGCACCATGCATTTTTCTTTGTATTCCTCACCTTTGCGACGCCATACAGTTTTGAAGCCATCAGTTCCAAAAACATTTATCTTGGTCTCATCACTCCAGAGTATAGAGTCCCAGTAGTCTTCATCTTTGTCAGCATGGGCCCTGGCAAACTCTAGGCGGGCTTTTTTGTGCCTGGGCTTTAGGAGAGGCTTCTTTCGTGGACGGCACCCATGCATGCCATTCCTCTGCAGTGTACGCCGTATTGTGTCACGGGAAATAGTCACCCCAGTTTGGCTTTCTACTTCTTTAGATAACTGCAGTGAACTTGCATGTCGATTTTCTTCAACCCTTCTCATCAGAAGACGCTCCTGACGAGGTGTTAACTTCCGTGGACGACCTGGACGTCTCTGTGAGATGGTTGCAGTTCCATCTTTTTTAAATGTTTGTACCACTTTTGCTACAGTATTCTGACTGATAAGTAAAGCTTTGCTGATCTTCTTGTAGCCTTCACCTTTCTTGTGTAAAGAAATTATTTTCTTTCTCAGGTCTTGTGACATTTCTCTTCCATGTGGTGCCATTGCTGACAGCATGAAATGGGAAGGGTTTTTCTTTAAGTAACACCCTTTTATAGTCAACTGTCACCTGTGTAATGAATAATTAGACTCACCTGTGGTTGAATTCTTGTTAAATTAGACATTTGTAGTCTAAAATTTTGCTTTGCTCCAGAGACTTTCAGTGGGGTGTACTCATTTTTGCATCACCCTAATTTGAGTAAAACTGAAAATGTTGTTCTCTAAGTTATATTATTAACCTTACTTTCATGTTATAAGTTAAACAGATGTTATATAAAACTTAGTCTTGTCAACATTTTGGAAAATGTTTTTGTGTTCATTGAGATATTGTTTAAAATGTTACTTTCCAAAGGGGGTGTACTCATTTACGCTGAGCACTGTATATAAGCTGTCACGGGGGCGGTACCTTTTCAAAAGGTACACATTTGTTCCTCATTTACCCCTAAAGGTGCACATTTGTTCCTCATTTACCCCTAAAGGTGCACATTTGTTCCTCATTTACCCCTAAAGGTGCACATTTGTACCTTAAAGGTCTATATTAGTAGTTTTTGAAAGAGTACTGCCCCAGTGACAGCTTTTCTACCTTGTTTTCTAAAAGTGAACAAACTGTGAATATATTTATCAGTGTAAATGATTTCTGAAGGATCACGTGACACTGAAGACTGGAGTAATGATGCTGGAAATTCAGCTTTGCATCACAGGAAAACATTACATTTGAATGGAAAAAAGTTAGATTGAAGTTATAGTAATATTTCACAGTAGTGTTGTTTTTTACCATATTTTTTACCAAATAAATGCAGCCTTGGTGAGCATAAGAAACTTCATAAAACGTCATAAAATAAAATACAATGTAATGTCTGGGTTAAAAAACAAAAATCATATACAAAATATACATATATCATAAAAAATCAAATAAAACATTTAAAGAAAAAAAAAGCTGAACTATATCAAGTACATAAAAGTGCCTATAATTGACGAAACACTCATTTTCTTACCTTATTGGTCCAAAGAATGGTCTGAATCTGATTGAGGAGGTTTTTGTTGTAATGAATCTGTCTCTCGGCCTCGATATGTGAAGCTCTTTTCTTGTATTCAACCGTCTCCCTTCTTACTTTCTCACTTAGCTTGAAACACAGAAGGCAAAATCAATCAATCAACAGGCAACTTGAAATAAGAGACAATGCTCAGCAAATTTTGAATCTGCAAATTGTACAAAGAAAATGATTTGTCAAAAATAATGACAGAGACCTTACATGAATCATTTGTATTGCAGTCACACGGTGTAACATTATTATGACACATAAGAAAAAAATGCACTCTCAGAAAAAGGGTACAAAGTTGTTACTGGGCAATACCAGTAATGAAAGCTAAAAGGTACATCTCTGTACATCACATACACCTAAATGGTACAAGATATTAGTACCTTAAAACTACATATAAGTAATTCAGAAGTATTCATACTAGTACCCTACTTTTGAGAGGGTACCTTTTTTCTGAGTCCACAGCATACAGACTACACATCTTGTCATGTAAAACATCACATATCATGTCTTGTACTCACAACAGGAGACAAAACCGGCCTGCCATGGATGCAGATGAGCGAGTGCGCCACCCCTCGAGCAGGTGCGGTACTGCAGCTCTCCTCGTGCATCATTTCCGACAGAACGCGTGCGCAGAAACCCTCATAGCTGTCCATGATTTCTCTACACAGCTGGAGCAGCCTAAACGTTGAAACGCAAACGTTCGAGCAAGTGTTATATCTCAATATCTGCTATAGGCTAGACTCAAACAGAAGCATGCTGTCCTATTCTTTTATTCAGTAGATTGGGCTTTCACTGCAGCTGTCACGTTGGCTAACAATGCAGGCTTTTATATTTAGATTTTAAACATACTAGCCTATTCTATCAAAGCTGGGGAATAAATGGCTATCTGTAAAGATGTGTTTGCCAACAGATAACCGCGCGCAGATGTTAAAATCTCAGCATGCACTTACTTTTATATCACAATGCAGGCTAGAGCTTCGGTTTGAATGTATAATGAAAATCAATGCAAGGCTTTCCTTACCCACAGATGCGACTGCAGCACTGTGTGAGATGACGCTGTGCTGATGTTTACAGTATTGGACGTACAGAAGCGAATCGTTTCCTGGTTTGTCCGGTAATTACGTGGTGAATGATAACGAAGCTATAAACTAGATTAGGCTACACTAGCCACATGATGTAGGAAATATTATGTCCGCAGAAGATGATTTAGGCTATCCTTCACGCGGGCCTCTGTGTCTGTATTGAGGTCTTCGTCAGCAGCACCGCCCCGTTACTCGCCGTCGGTTCATTTGGACGTAAACCCAACAGAAGATTCCTTCACATTAAATACATTTAGGTAGGCCTACAGATTAATTTTCACACTGTATTTACTATAGAAGGCCTATTAATTTGCTATAAATTCACATAATGATTCCGTTAATATGTAACCCCATAGGCCTGCATTTATTTTTGTAAATGAATTAATATTTTTTTGTACATTAATGTTTAGAATTAGAATATTTATATTTATGCAGGGTCAAATTACTCAATATTAAATCAGTAAATAAATGTTTAAATATATAAATAAATCTTTAAATGCACAATTAAATACATACATGCAAAATACAATATATAATTATTCGTTAATTCATTCATTTCATTTTCAGGATTATGGGACTCTGAGAATGAAATGTGCAGGAAATTAATGAATATTTATTTATTTATGCAATTATTTATGTATGTAATTATGTATTTAACGATTTATTTATATATTTCAACATTTATTTAATTATTTAATTTTGGTAATTTGGCCCTCCATATTAGCCCTACATTTCATTAATACATTAATGATAAAACAAATATATAAAAATAATATGTTCCTTGTACTCAAGATGTTTGTAGCAATATGAAAAAAATAATAAATGTAATTTCTGCAGTTAGTTAAAATTTAAATAAATTATAGTAATGTTTTTTTAACCTTGCTTTGAAAAAATGCAGACCTCAATTATCTGTATTTCGCTTATGATATCGATTTACTGTAAAAATGAATGCGTTTAACTATTTTAACAGCAAATTAGATACTTTTTGCTGATTTTTAAAATTCAGTTACTGCTTATTACCGAGTAAAAAAAAATATCCTATTTATAAACATGCAACTGTTTTAATGGGCTAAAAAAGGAAGGATATTATAGGCTATTCACGATTTACAATTAAATCAATTTAAATCTAACATTGTTTAAAAAAATGTAGATGAATTGTCAATAATCCATACATAACACTAGACGTGTTTCAAAAAATCCTGTAGTATTAATAATTTTTCCAGTGGGGCGTGTCCTGCGCTGCTGTAGTGGCTGTGGGCGGGGCTTCCACTCACGCCTCGCCTGTGCGCGCGCGCGCTCACTGCTCAAACTCACCGCTCTCTCTCTCTCTCTGTGTGTGTGGATGGACATCGTGCTGATGTCGCTAACTTCACTCTTCATGTATTCACAGACACACAGTGAAGTGTAACTGGACGTGGTTCTTTCAGGAATCGCTCGTGTCGTCGATTTCCACGCTCTTTATGAGTCAGTGTTTGTATTTGAAGGACTGTAGGGTACTTAACGTCACAGCAGTGGACTTTGACAACCGCCGCCGCCGCCTTGGGTGAGTTTGCAGAAGTACCTCGAAACTGTCAACGATTAGCGATTATACTGACTTATTTTGTTATTCAGTGGGATTATCTCACACTTTTAAATAATAGTGAACAGGCTGACAACGTTTCAAGTATATGAAGTATTAAATTATACCTCATTTGAAAGGCAGCTTGATATGTAAAGGTAACTTATAGCAGCGTTATATCGCAGTTTGCTTAAAAGTCTGCTTTGTTCTCTAGCAGTAACGTGAGTGAATTGAATTGTAAGCTATAATTTGACGTTAGGCGGTAACTCCACCCTGTACACGGTACATTCATCCCTCAAACATGTCTCATTATGAGGCGTTACAGCGCCACGGCAGCAGTGCTCCGAGAGGCCGGGAGATGGCGCTGTTGCGCCGTGGGTTTGGCGGGTGGTAGTTGCTTAATACAGGCATGCAATATCACCAAGACCCATAAATCTGATCATGCAATTCATTGTGTTGCTGTAGTTTACTTTGACCTTTGAATTGTGTGAACGTTTGCATTGAAGTTTCGCTTGTACACTGTGAGCCAAGTGCAAGATTAAATTCAAGCATTGCTTGGGAGTCTGTTTTTGTTTTTTAAGAAATGCATGGGTTAGTTGTGTATCTGCTGTTTATTCAAAATGATCGCAGAGCAATTGTGTTTCTTGGCACAATTTGAACACATTTGTTGAGTAAGGTCTTTTTGCGTCTGCTTGTGCCTTGCAATGTTTCACATCTGAATGTGTCTTGGGGAATCAATGAAGTAAGTATAGCAGTCTGTCTCTATCTATTTTTGCAATTTTCTGTAGGCCTTCAATGGATTGGGTTTGTGATTTGCAAAGAGAAGTGGATTTTTAGTGTTGTGTAATTGACTGATTGTTCAATGGCTGTTAGGGACATTGTGTGTCGAAACTAGGGGAAAATCAGGTTTGTTCATTTCATGATTCAGCTTTTGGTCTTGCTTTGCTTGATATTGCAAGACTTTTTCCTTTTTCTGTATTGGAGGTGACGTCCATTAATAGCTGGTTTTAAGCCTTGGCACAATGGATTGGTAAATAAAAATTGGATGACTTAATTTCATAAATTAGTCTACAGTAAGTCAGTGGCAAATAAAGGTGTCTGAGATTAAAAAATATATTATAATTTGTATAATACGTCTAATATTATTTATTATTATTATTTAGTAATTTAGCAGACGCTTTTATCCAAAGCGACTTACAAATGAGAACATATAAGCAATATATAAATCTTTACAATCTTTTTTTATCATTTAACACATCTTTTCTGAATAAAAGTAATTAAAAAAATTATATAGATATAATATATATTATAATATAATGTTAATATAAAACATAATATATTATTGTAAAGCTTAAAACTGTTTATTTTTTCTTAAAAAATTTTTACACCTTTTTTAACAAAAAAAACTTGGAAAATAAGTTAATCATTAATATGATTTGCATTTTTATTGTATTTTATAAATTAACAGATACAATGAAATGAGTGGGCGTAATTTTAACAGATTTGTCCGACAAAATAGCGCAGTTTTGCTAGAATCGTACATATTGTCCAACAAGCTCTCTTTCCATGTATTTACGGTGTATTTTGACTCCAAATGTCTGTATTTACATCGCTGCACGCTGAAGTGCGTCTGTTGACAGCTTACTGATGGACACTTGAATCCTTTATATATCCAAGACTGTGTGACGTAGAGCGGGGAGGCGTGGCTGGCGTCTTTTCCACCAATAGATTCAAAGTATGCCGCATGATTGACAGTTGATCCTGGAAAAGAGGAGGAACGACTTTATCCGTCTGGCTTTACTCTGTTGTGGGAGCCATTTTGGGATTTTCCTAGTTGTAATTGTTTGTCAGGCTCGTAACTTTTGTCTATTCCCACGAAGCTCGCGGAACTCGGATCTAGTGTTTGGATACACGGTTGTTTCTGTTTTTATTTGTGTGTCCGTCGAGATGCGGCGCACATTTTGCGCATCCTTGAACTGGATTGACATTTCTGAACTGGACTACCTTCAAAACAACAAGAGATTATAGAAACTGATGGTCAAGCTGGCAAGTGCTGGAATATTTAGTTGTTATTTATTCTTTTATTCAAGCCATATACAGTGATATTTTAGGTGTATTGTATACGGTCTTTGGCGGACAGTCAGTGAAGCTCCTTTCTTTCCAAACTCTTGACAGAAAACATGGCCCTGGATTAACTGTCATACACGCAATCAGGGATTTATTTCTGTCAGATATATGATATATTAAACACATTTTAAGACGTAAACACTATTGAAGTGCACCGAAACCCATTCACGCATTGAGATAAAATAATTGCGCGGATACAGTGTTGCAATCCAAGGCTGTGTGTCAAAACCTAGTGAGTGGCCTACATAGTCAGCATTGTAGGCTCATTCTAAACAATGAAATCGAGTCACTTTTGGGGCATCGAGTCGAAAGCTCCATGATATGCTAATACGGGTCAATTTGAACGTCCAAAACGCGTCTGCTATTCCCAAAAGTGCTGTCTAGTTAGGCAGCTCACTAGTTTTTGAGACGCAACCAATGTTGCAATCCCAAATGTAGCAGAGGCGCAGATATGAGACGTCAAATCTGGAGAGTTGTGCGTCTATCTCGTTTATAAATGCAAATGCACCTTTTCCACAAGAGATACATTTGCAGAAGCCATGCAGGTGTGAATAGATCAAGAAGAAAGCATATCCTGACTTTTTTGTCTGCTTTGTACGTAAAGAAAGGAGCTCATGCTTTTCACCATTGACTTGTATTGCATTATTAGTGGCAGGTCATGTTTGAAAAGAGCTGTGCTTGTTTGGGCTTGTGAAATTTGCATTTTAGACCATTTCTCTGGATGTTCAGCCTGTCTCTTGGATACTGGGGAGTGGTTTTCTGGACCTCCTCTGGTTTTGAGAATGTCAAGGCATGCAGTTAGAGGAAAGGTAAACAAAATGAACATGACATTTGACTTTGGGTAATTCAGAGTATTCTTATTATTATCTGAATATTGTGATAATTGACACCGTAGTGTTTTGTTCATTCAAATGTTTCGTTTTTCAGCACTTTGAAAAGATCCAGGACAGTTTTGACTCTTCGTCTCAACTTCCTAATGAGTTGATTACTTACAATAGTACTTATAGATAATGAGTAAAATTTAAAGTTGAAAGTTAAACTCTTCGTTTTTGTTTAGGTTAGTTTACGGTCTGCTAGTCTACAGATGACTAAACAAAGCATTCAGTTAGGTTAATGATGGCGTAACAAAACAAACCATGCAAAAGTAAGGAATTTTTAAATTGTTATCAAATAAAATCATAATGTTTCATGGAAATTTAAGTAGCCATTTGCGATAACACTTTAGTTTTTGTTCATTAATGCATAGGTATCATGAACTAACAGCCATTTTTACAGCATTTGTTAAATCATCTTTTATATTAAGGTTAATGTTTATTTCTAATATACTTTTGGTAATTCCCATAATCATTAATAATGTTTATTTATTAAACAATTAATGTAATGTATTTGTTTATAACTTGGTAATTAATTTAATTATAAAAAACTTGTGTAAAAATACATTTATAATGTAAATATAATAATATTAGCCTATGTTAATAATCGCTGTACAAACATTGTGCATATTTACACTGGTAAAAAATTTTCAAAGTTGTAAATAGAAAGACAATTAGAGTACATTTTACAAGGAAATGCTGTTTTAATTTTTCTACAACATTTTGTTTCTTGCTGTTTCTTTATAATTGTGAAATGTACTAGCAATTTTTTTATCAATGTAGTTCATGATGCCTAATTAATGAATTTTAATTTGTGTAGACTCTTACCAAACTTTCTATAGTGGATATAAGTGTAGCTAATAATGCTCAGCTATAAGATAATATTTAATTTCCAGGGGATTGCGCTTTGTGAATGCAGTTTTTATAAATATATCAGAAGTCTTCATTCGGTAATCATATCTGTGTAAATATGTTCAATTTTCTGTGCTCTCGCTGTCCTGTAAGTGCTAGTCACACTGGACAGTTGTAGATTTATGTAGGTGTGGTCTGTCACTTATCAACAATATCTGATGAAGTGTTTCCACATTAAAGCGTACAGTTTACTATGAAAGAGTTGCTGTCTATAGTTACCACTAGCTTTGTGTTCAGTCACCTCTACGTGACTAAACAATTAAACTAAAGTTGTTTCTATGATGCTGATCAGGATTCCTCCCAGAGGCAGGCTGAACTGCAGACCGTGTGTGTGTTGCTTTCATGGGTGTGACTGATGTTTATGCATTGAAGTCACACCCATCATCACACGTTAGCTGTTGCCGTAGTTTGAGAAGTCTGCTCTTCACATCTGGTTTGATCTTCACAGCGTGCTCAGCGAATAACCATGGATTTTTCCCGTCTGCACACGTATACTCCTCCTCAGTGTACTCCGGATAACACGGGATATACCTATTCACTCAGGTGAGAGAACTGTGAGAATGAAGAAGCGATTGCTGGGTGGAACTACAGCGCACTTCCCAAATGTATTCTTACTATTTATAGTGCATCTCCCTTCTAGTAGACCTTACAGAGATTTGTGTAACTGGTCGCAAACTTCCGACGTTCAGCAAATAATTAGGAATTTCTGTTGAAGGATTTCCATGTCAGGTAAAACCTGTTGCTCAAGTTTTATGCATCTGTGGTTGTAGACAAAGAACTTCTCGAGTTCTACCTGTAAGATGTTAAAATCAGGGTTTTTGGGCAGTTTTGAATCCTTTTTCAGAAGTTATGTTAGGGTGTGTAGTAGAGTATTATTTGTGTGCCAGGTGAAGGGTTGGATGACAGCATGCAGGTGTGGTGCTTCTGCTTTCATAACTCGCCTGAGGTCAACAACTGTGAAGTTACACAGAATTAATGGCTAGGTAATAATACCCTTGGTTGTGAATGTATTGTGTATATGTGCTAACATACCTGCAAACTAGTCGCTTTTTGGCAAAAAATCTAAATATATTATTAATGTGAATCAATTAGTTATCGGCCGATATTTTTATTTTTTTATGACCGATACCAATTAATTGCATGTTTATGTTCCCGATAAACGTATTGCAGAACCGATATTTATTTACTGTTATAAAGTAAATAAATAACTGAGTGAAGTAAGTCCATACTTCACTTTGGCTTTTTCCTCGTTTCAGTCATCTTAACAACAACAACAAAAAACGTTGAGTTACCAAGCACAATTAAGTCTTTCATGTTAAATTTAATCTTCAAATTACAACAATATTTTTTTTTATAAAAAGCATCATCAGCAACACTGATATTAACAATAAGCAAAATAATGTCTAATGTTTTCAAATGGAGAAAAATAAAGGGCAGGAGTCATCAACTTCATTTTAAACTACAGTTTTAGGTTTAGAAGCTGTTTAATAGACTAACGAGTGGAGAATATTATTCACTGGATAATATTCTCTGGAATATTGAAATAAGCTATAACAAACAAAAATCGTATTTTATTGCATTTCTCAACTGGCATGTTTTATCAGAATTATTAAAATGTCTTTGTCATTTTAAATTATGAAAACTGCTGACAGCGCGGTTTATCCATGCATTTACACAGAACTATACTCAAACTGCGATCGCTTGCGGAGATAATAAATAATTAATTTCGATAGAGATGTTTATTGGCGCAATAAAGGTTATATAGTAAATGTTAATATAATTTAGTGTGTTTTAAATAAGTGAATCTTGTTAAAAGTTACATGCGGTGTCCGTGCTGGAGCATTTCCTGAGCATCAATCCTTGAGTGAACAGGAATATGAAAGTGGCTTCACGAGACTAATGATGAGCATATACAACAGAGAGAGAATTCAATTCAGCGCTTTTATTTCCAACATGCGCTCATTCATGGCTGTATTATTTAATTAATGCACAGTTACTTTATTGGGAAAGATTGATGGATTATCTTACGTGACTCCGTGAGTTCGTCTCTATTTCTTAGAGCCAAGCTGCATAAACTGCATATCATCACATGCCCCACCAGAGACAGCAATATACTGGACCATTGTTACACTGTTTTAAAGGATGCATACCACTCTGTCCCCCGTGCAGCGCTGGGACTCTCCGATCACTGTTTGGTTCACCTTCTACCAGCCTATAGGCAGAAACTTAAATCTTCTAAGCCTGTAGTAAGAACTGTAAAGAGATGGACTGTTGAAGCAGAGCAGGATTTACAGGCCTGCTTCGAACTTACTGATTGGAGTGTTTTTGAGGCTGCAGCTACTGATTTGGATGAACTCACTGACACCGTGACATCCTACATTAGTTTCTGTGAGGACATGTGTGTACCTACCAGGACTTATTTAACATTTAACAACGACAAACCTTGGTTCAGTACAAAACTCAAACAGCTTCGCCTGGCCAAAGAGGACGCCTACAGGAGTGGGGGAAAAGCCTTGTACAAACAGGCCAAATACACACTGAATAGGGAGATAAGAGTGGCAAAGAAGAACTACGCTGGAAAGCTAAAAAAACAGCTTTCAAGCAACGACCCTACATCAGTGTGGAAAGGCCTGAAAGCCATCACCAGCTACAAGACCCCTCCCCCCAGCACTGAGGCCAATCAACAACTGACTGAAGACCTGAACAGTTTTTACTGTCGGTTTCAAAAACAAAAGCCTGGTCTGACACCCCACACCCACTCTGACCATCCAACAACACAGCCATCAACACCCTCACCCGCCCTCCCCCCTACTGTTTCTCAGCCTGTAATCAAGATCTGCGAAGAAGATGTAAGCAAAGTCTTCAGGAGACAGAAGATAAGGAAAGCCAAAGGCCCAGACGGTGTCTCTCCAGCCTGCCTCAAAGCCTGTGCTGTTCAGCTATCATCCATTTTCACATTGATCTTCAATAGATCACTAGAGCTGTGTGAAGTCCCCTCCTGCTTCAAACGCTCCACCATCATTCCTGTACCCAAGAAACCAAAAATCACAGGACTTAATGACTACAGACCTGTTGCTTTAACGTCTGTGGTGATGAAGTCATTTGAGAGGCTCGTGTTGGCTCACCTGAAGGACATTACTGGACCCTTCCTGGACCCCCTGCAGTTTGCTTACCGAGCAAACAGGTCTGTGGATGATGCAGTCAACATGGGATTGCACTACATCCTCCAACATCTAGACAAACCAGGGACTTATGCAAGGATCCTGTTTGTGGACTTCAGCTCCGCTTTCAACACCATTATCCCGGACACCCTTCAGAATAAACTGACACAGCTCTCCGTTCCCACCTCCATCTGTCAGTGGATCACCAGCTTCCTGACAGACAGGCAGCAGCTAGTGAGGCTGGGAAAATTCTCATCCAACACCTGCACCATCAGCACTGGAGCTCCTCAGGGTTGTGTTCTCTCCCCACTGCTCTTCTCCCTCTACACCAACGACTGCACCTCTAAAGACCCCTCTGTCAAACTCCTGAAGTTTGCAGACGATACCACACTCATCGGCCTCATCCAGGACGGTGACGAGTCTGCTTACAGACAGGAGGTTAAGGAGCTGGCTGTCTGGTGCAGTCTAAACAACCTGGAGCTCAACACGCTTAAAACCATGGAGATGATCGTGGACTTCAGGAGAAACCCCCCAGCTCACCCCCCACTCACTATCATGAACAACTCTGTGAATGCAGTGGAGTCATTCAGGTTCCTGGGAACCACCATCTCTCAGGACCTGAAGTGGGACACTCACATCGACTCCATCGTGAAAAAGGCCCAGCAGAGAATGTACTTTCTTCGTCAACTGAAAAAGTTCAACCTGCCACAGGCGCACATGACACAGTTTTACTCTGCTGTTATTGAGTCGGTTCTGTGCTCTTCTATAACTGTATGGTTTGGGTCAGCCAGCAAATCAGATATAAGAAGACTGCAGCGGACTGTTAGGACAGCAGAAAGGATCATTGGTGTGCACCTGCCCAGCCTTCAGGATTTGTACTACTCCAGAGTGAAGAAACGGGCAGGTAACATCATCACTGACCCCTCTCACCCTGGACACGAACTGTTTGCGCTTCTCCCTTCAGGCAGACGCTACAGATCTCTGTGCACTAGAACATCTAGGCATAAAAACAGTTTTTTTCCCCCTATGCCATCTCCAGCCTAAACAACTAACACAGGAATTATTACCTGTGTTCTGTAATTCTGTAACCCTAATTCTTGCCTGTAATTCATCCCCCATCTCTAATTATTTACTCTCTCTAGTACTATGTAAATATGTATGCATAATCTTATACAGCTGTATATATAGAGTAAATAAGGCACAAATCTGTACATACATCTTCTGTTCCAGATTCAGACACATTATTATTATTATTATTATTGTTAAGGCTTATTTAAATGTTCTGTTCTCATGTCAGATATGTATGTTTATATGTTTATATGTATGTATGTATGCATGTATGTACCAAGAGCTTCTTAAAAACCACAACAAATTCCTCGTGTGTTTGCACACACTTGGCGAATAAAGCTGATTCTGATTCTGATTCTGATATCAGGCATTTATGTAATACATCCAATTTGTGCATTAATGGCTGCTATGTTAAGTAAAAGTTTACTAACTACAGCAAATCATGTGTCTGGACGCCGTTGTTGTCTCGTCTCCCCTCAGACGCGCTGCAATAGCGATCCTGCATGCAATTCTCAAAAAAAAAATATCGGTATTTATCGGTGAATCCAATATTACAAAACCGATATTCGATAATGGTGAAATTCTTACATATCAGGAAAAAATCGGTAAATCGATATATCGGTCAATCTCTAGTCTAATCCATAGAGTTTTTTTGTTTGTTATTTTTTTTTGGGGGGGGGGGGCCTGTGGCGAGACAGAGTAATTGCAAGCTCGTAGAAAGTAGTGTGTTCAACCGAAGTCCCATTCTCAGCTATACGTGTTGTCTTCGTGGAGCTGTCTCAAATCGAACACACTTCATCTCACAGCTGGTCTGTTTTGACGACACACTTCCGCATGTAAACATGTCGTCGGTGTGGAAGTTCTTCATTGTGAGTTAAGCAGACACAAAGTTCGCAATTTGTTAATACAATAGCCTATTGACTGATTTTACTCAAGTTCGCTGACAAAGTTTAAATCAGAGCCACAGCAGAAGTGTTTTGTGTCTCCGAGCAACACAGCAGTGTTTTGTTATTGAATGAATCCACATTATTGAACGAATCAAGTGAGTCAACGATTCAGTAAACCATTCATAAAGACAGTAGTCACTTGCCTCGTTTGAATGAATGACTCGCTCATTAAAACAGTAATTTACCGCCATCTACTGGTGGTTTGGTTTCTTATTTAAAAGTATTGCATTTTTGCCCAACATTTTTAACTTGTATGTTCATAAATATTTAAAACATAAATTATTTATGCATTTGAAATTTTGTGATGTAAATGCATTTATGGCACCTCAGCTTCATTAAACAGCCTGTGTAAATGCATCTAATGCCACTTCAGATTAGGGCTGTGCGATACGACGATATATATCGGATGGACGAAATAAAAAGTCTATCGTTTCATATTATGTTCTATCGTTTATTTCGTGGTGTCTCTTTCTGTGTGAGAGGAGCGAGCTTTTTCTTTTTTGCAGTCTTTGAACAATTACATAAACACACTTATATGCGTCCGAATCCCCGTCTTTGCAAGTATCCTCATAAACACAGAGATTTAAGTCTTAAGAGAGAGTAAACGGCAGAAAGAGAAAACGCATATGTAACAGTAACTTAGCTATATTGGATCCGGACTTTGGTCTTAAAGGGGAAGCGGTCCAATATTTGTTCATGTTAATCACAGCAGACTGCTAAAAAATCTCTCCCTGCTCTTGACTAAATCACTTTTGTAACTTTAATGAGAATAAATAAAAAATAATAATATTATATATTTATAATATGTATAGAATCTATACATGATACACATGTTAATTATATCTATCATAGATATAATTAACACAGTGAAGACTAATTAATTTACACAATGTATGTAGCGTTTCTTATTTATTGTAGTTTTTTGTCCTGTTGCTTGCCATTAGTTTCTCTTATCCTTATTTCATCACTGACTGTTTATTTATCTTCAGTGAGGTTGAGTTATTTTTCTCTCTCTCTTTAGGCTTGTATTAGTTTGATATTGAAATTGGTGACAAGGATTATGAAAATTATATGGTATCAAAGATTTTAATATAATAACAACCTTTTTAAAAGAAAAAAAATCACTATACCATGATATATATTGTTATCGTGATATAAAATTTGTCATATCGTGATATAAGATTTTGGTCATATCGCCCACCCATCATCCAGCTTCTTTTTCCTCTACAGTGAAAAGTTGTTGATAGTATGCGCACTCTAATATGAACATTACAATTTTCACCAATAAATTACTCCACTGCTCACAAAGAGAACTCTGAACACTGATGACAAGAGAGTTGCACTGTCCGAAAAGTTTGTGGTATAAATATGCTTTTTTTCATTTGTCTTTTCCCTTTATTTCATTGTCAGAGTGCACCAGAACGCTTCAGTTACATGTTAAATTCTCAAAAAAAAATCTTCTAGGGTAGGGAATGCTCCCAGACCCCCTACAAGGTTTACTTTCCAAACTATGTCACCTTTTTGACCTTGTCTTGAGAGTTTTCAGGTATGGCTAAGCAAAAATAGTGTAGATATGTTGACGTTCATATGCAAATAAGGATTGTACCCAACTTGTTGGACTGACTGATTCCACTTTTCGGTGAGTCGATCTGAAAATTATAAAAAATTGTTTGGGAACTACTATTTGATATGATAAAACAGTAGTTGCAGTTGAGCTGAAGTTTGAATAGCTTTTACACATTATGAAATGACAAATTACAAAACCGAAGAGTTGTTAGTGATAAAACACTAATTTGTGTAATGTGTAATTGCCATTTTATAATAGCAGAGGCATGAAATGTCATGCTATACTTTCAATATAGTTATAAGCTATTAAGCTTTTTTTAACCTGTTAGCCAGCATTCCCCATTTTGGGACTCACAGTTGAAAAAGTGCTTGACTTCAGAGTGCTACACACACAATTTTGGAAAGAAGACCCTTTGGGCTTTACTATCCATCATCCAGAGTTGATAATGCTCAAAAAGATAAAAAGTTATAGAGACTGAAGTGCCTTGACAAAAGTGTACCACACTGAATAAAAAAAAAATCGTATTTCATATATAAATACATGAAATAAGTCCTGGAGCAATCCAGAAAAGTAATGGGTTGAAAGTCACGTCTCATGAGTTTATATTTCAAATCTGAAGACGATACCATGAAAAATGAGATTTTCCTGAGACTATATATCACCCCCCCACACACACACACACACACACGTTTGAGGAAAAATATTTATTTACAAAATGTATTGAAGAGTTCTACAAACTATTAAACTATTTTAGTCATTATACATGCCACTGTATGTTTTTCAATTATAAAAATGATTATAGACAGAATCTTAGACCTCATATAAGTGATTTATTTGACCACTAAAAATACAATAAGAATAATTTGAGTAATAAAAAGAAATAGCTTTGTATGTAGTACATACTGATGTGCATACTCTGATTGCCAGACATACACTGATATGGCCAGACATTCACACTGATTGCTGTTAATAGTCAGCAATCACACGCTGCTGTGCAGTAATTAGGGATGTAACGGTATGGATATTTCTTATCACAATTATCAGTATTATCACGGTATTGTTACAATTTGTTGGAGATGTTCAAAAAGTACAGACACATAAATCCTTTCACCAAGTTTTATGTTTAAAAATCAACAAACAGCAAATAATTTTATTCTGATTCTAAAATGACTTTGTTTGCATAATCCCTAAAACAATAACATTACCAATGATGTTCGGATTTTAAATGACAACTTGAGTTCCGCTCCGACTCTGCTGGGGTGCAGGCCATCAGCACAGAAAAGCCTAGGACGCTCCCAGAAAAGATTCCAATTATTAACACAGAGCGATTTCTGATCTTTACACCATGACAACAACCATTCGTTCAAAGCAAACATC